>CP045894.1:4501446-4776419 GCA_013387185.1 Caligus rogercresseyi
GGAGTTGATGGAGCTTCACACCTCTTAATTCTGCCCTGGACGGCTTCTTAGTGTATTTGTTATTTTTATTACAACCTCATTTTTTATGATACTTAAATCCTTTTTATATTTACCTGTTTTCATGTTTTAATCCATACGATTACATTATTTTATTACATACAATTTTGTAATGTGAATTTTAATGAAATGCATTAAAGAAAAAAAAATATACTAAACAGTTCTTAAAATATGAAATAGCTCTCCATAAGTGAAACATAATATACCATTACGATCGTTAATATACCATACAAGTCGGCGTCATTATTGGTCAATATAAGATGAAGATGATATAACTTTACTTGATCACCATCAACTAATTTCCATGAATATTTATTTTTTAGTTAGGTGTGTGGGGAAAAAATACAGTAATACAATATATCGAAGTACTTTTAGATATATTTACTGTATGAAAATTAAGATGTGAAAAATAAACGTATTTGAAAAATATCTTAAAACATCAACATGAACCTCCTCTTATTCGTTTTCCTTCTTAAAACAAAATAAGAACTCTAGTAGGAGTAGTTATTTACAAAATTATTGGCACTAAATATTATTCGGCGAAAAAACCAAATCGATCATATCTAAATTTTGTTTAAGTAATATATATATGAATATATATAAATATTATATATATGTATATATATATGTATATATATATGTATATATATATATAAGAAGTTCTCTAACCTCAATGCACAAATGTATATTTGTTTTATGTTTGAAATTTAGTTATTTAGTTAAGTTTGTGACAACAAACATACAAGCATCCTTAAGCTATATGAAAGGACTTCAAATATTGAATAAAGTAAATTACTTATACTTTTATAAGTATTTTTCATCACTAATTTTAACGATTGGGACATTTAAGCCATAAGTTTTTTTTCATCACTAACTTTAAGGATTGAAACATTTAAGTCATCTAGAGTGACACATTTTCTGGATAACAGGACACTTTTTTGTAGGTTAGAATGAATTCAGTTTATAAATTCATATTTTATGAAAATCCATAAAGTGTCTATAAGTACTTCAAGCGAATTTAGATTATTACTATAAGAACAACTGAAGTCTCACTCTAAATTTCTAGATCCTCAATCTCTTACCCATATCATTGATGTATCCTTAGTTTTTAAAAGAATAAACAAACACTAATTAAGAGAAATCCACAACTGCTATGTCCTTTATATTGCTCCTTGAGGTCTATAGCCTTACGCCGTTGTGTGTCCTCCCTTGTGCAAAAAGCAATAAAAAATCTGAAGGCATCTTTTTCCTTTTTGATGAGATTATAGATATATATTATTTTATGATTACCACCATCATATTAATATTATTATTATTATGTTTTTATGATCCTTGCACACTCCATTAAAATCCTCATTGACAAGATTTCTCTTACTCCAAGGTAGGTAAGACCATTGTACGCTACAAGACCTCCTCCAAGTGCCTCCTCACAATGCACACCATTAAAAGGAGAAATGATTTTTATTAAATGCATGTAGCTATGATCTTGGAGAGAACGTTAGCTTACAGGTAATGGATAACCCTTTTATGCCTTTGATTATTTTAAGAAACAATAATTATTTATTGACGAATTTTTTGCTTATGTTTGTTGTTTAAATAAATAACAATGTATTAGAAGGACCAAAAAAATATTTTCTTATAACCAGATGGCCTGAATTTATTTAATATATATACACACACACACATATAATTATATATATATATATAAAATATATATATATTAAGGGGTATTATAGAAACCTAATATTGAGATATAAAATTTAATCCCCCCGCGAAAGTTGCGTCATAAGAACCAAGTTATAGTAGAAAAATGTATTTTAGTTTGAATGAGGAAATATCATCAAGGATCCTTAAAGAATTCCACTCAAAAATTGAAATTAATTGATTTTGAATCACGAATAGACGCAACAAAAGTGGGTTGAAGCCTTGAATTCAATGAACTTTCATTGGAATGCCTGCCACATGGCGGCACCAATAAAAATTGAGTTTTTGTAATGATTTAGTAGTCGAAATTAATTTTGCCAAACCCTTATGACTTCCACTATTACTTACTGTGGTTTTGCACACTAATGTCTAAAAAGTAAATAATTAAAAGTGCACATATTGGTGGGCATCATGTATTTTTATAGAGTATCATATCTTGAAATCATTTATAATTGTCTGAAGAAAATAGGTTTTTTTTTTTTTTTTTTACTTTGCAATGTTGAAATATATGCAACACGATGTACATGTATAGCTCTGATATGACATAGGTACCTACATATGTAGTCGTTTACTAAATAAACTAAATAAACCAATTGATTTTCTTAATAAGATATGTTTTATCTGTTATAACCGCTTTGCATAATAATATTTTCTACAAATATCATTTCGACTATCATATCATCATAAAACTAAATTTTCATTGGCGAAGCCCTTAACGGCTCATGTGGCAGGCAGTTCGGGGGCTCAAATTTAAAAATAATTTTCCTATCGATAATTCAAGCCTTGGAGAACCAGAAAATCATCTAATTGAATGGTTTAAAGAAATGTGCTAAATTGGAACAAGTCATATATATATATATATATTATTACTTTTACTAATAATCTCTTTTAAACATATTTTTTTAATTTATAATTGCTTAATACAAATAATATGTTTAAAATATGTTAAATGGGTGTAAAAAAATCGAAGACAATTATAATGAGGTTTTGCTAATAATCTCTTTTATACATATTTTTTATTATTTATAATTGCTTAATACAAATAATATATTTTAAAATATGTTAAATGGGTGTAAGAAATCGAGGACAATTATCTTGAGGTTTGTGACGATAAAACTAAAAATGCCTTTTGACAAAGCTTCCACTATTTGCTTGCTTACAAGCATATCTTTCATATAACTATTATAACAATTTCATTAAGGCTTTTTGAATCTATATTGGTACTCATCAACATGTCTTCCCGCAAATCTTGATCCTTACTTGATCCATATACTTTCAATGCCACTCTAGCCTTCAAGAACATAAAACTTTAATTATTGGGCAATGGGTATGTTACCTCTCAAAAGAAAATGATTTGAATTCGTTGGATCTTTCCATATAGGAGCACATAGATACCAAAGCCTGGACAAAGCGTAGGTATAATGTACCAACCTTGAATCCTTCTGTTTATATAACATCATTTAATTTTGTTAGGGCGGAAAATGTTTTAATTTCTGTGAAAATAAGTCTTTTAAAGGAATGATTTTTTTCCAGTAGATCCATCACTACTTCCCTTCCCTTTCTTTAGAATAAATCTGTACCCTCAACATTGAGAGTTGAACACCCTTCACATCAGTGATTTAGATCATTTTTTTTTGTTCATGATAATTTTTTTATACAAACGATATATAAAACAGATGTTAATAAGTAAAAAAATTAGCATATAAACATTATAGTTCATAGTTTTAGCATCTTTCAGGAACATACTAATTAACTTCTCCAAAAGTAATAATTAAACTATTTAGCCATAAACACTAAAAACGAAGTGTAAAAGATAATTTTTATTTATTCTTTAAAAGTGATTTTAAGGCATCTCTTAAGACGATGGAACGGGAGGGGGCATATTTGACCAAATCGACAGCTAACGTCTATGAGTTGTCCGTGACCGAAGGGATCCGGAGATCCAATGCAGCATATCGAGCAGATGCGGATATACATATTGTCCTAATGTCCAGCGGCTGCAGGGGACGATCTATTGATAGGCTCTTTGCTACTAGGGTTTGGCGCTAAGTAGAGTGTTGTTGATCGCTTTTGTCCTTGATGAAGCCTTGTGACTTGAAAGGCCAAATAAAATAAAGGCTTTGCAGTACTTTCCAGCGTTAGGTGCATCAATTCCCCTTGCATTTAGTTTGATGAATCTCTCCAATATGTTTTACAGATCGACACTCTGCAAAGGCGTGAATTATAGAGTTAAAAATAACCCCACAGTCTTTGCAAGAGCAGAAAACTTGAAGAGATTTGTCGAAATCAGTAACTGTGAAGTAAATTTTCTTCCATCCGTTATAGTTTTTATAAAAGAACAATATAAACTAAGCCAGCGTGTTAGCTCAATGGACTCTCATTGTTGAGGGCGCAGGTTCGAATACTCCCAAGAAGGGAAGGCCAACATTGACCAAACTCATTAAAAATATACATCTCATCAAGTTAACGTTAAAAAATGTAATTCCGAGAAAAGCTGATACATGATTTGCATTTTAGAGGTCTGCTTTCTAACTTACTTTACTCTTAACATTCTTTTTTCTTAACTCCAATCAACTCAAAGAGGTTTGAAAGCCTTAAGCCCTGTACTTATAACAAAAATATTAAACTTTCATCCCTAATGAGATCGTTCCGCAGACACTTTTCTTTCTTGGTATTCTCGTTATCAGTCCCCCTTTTACTCTGATGCCTTGAGATGATGATTGTATGTGCTAGAGTCCTTGTGTACACACGTCAAAGGAGGGATAACTCCCTTTATAAAAAATATTATTATAGTCGTCATTATGTAAATGACACACGCATAAATAACCTCTTCTCAGTATGTGTGTGTATGAGCGTAGAACACACAGAGTTTAAACGAGCCCTTAAAAATATTTTAATGCAGGCGTTTTTAAAGGGGAAACAAGCAAACTTCGAAGTCATTTCCATCATATTTTTTCATCAACATAAAATAAAACAAGAAATAAAGAAATTATTGTCCTCCTCTTATGTCTTTTCTGACTTTCTATATATCTCTAAATGCCCTTAGATGATTAATATATATTTAATACTTTTCACAGCAATGATGGCGTTGCTGGCAATAGGGATCTGGGATGGGTTGGTCGTGCTTAAGAGCAATTGAAACGCCAAACAAGCCCCCGCTTTAGTATACAAAAACATTTATACTGACGACGTTTCTGAACTAAAAAATCCTCAAGCATCACCTGCAGCTGGAGTGTGGAATATCTCCTCACTACTCAGATTTGCTCAGAATAGGGACAGGCAAGAGAAATTGTTGGAAGACTAACCAAGACAGTTCCCATCTATTAGTTCTTGATTATTTATTTCTTTATCTATAATTTTATATTCATATATACAGGGTCCACGCACTAAATTTGACACTTTCGAAAAATAAAAAACAAACATTGATAGAATCTTTGATTCTTTATTAAATCAAAAATATATATATATGGTTGTCAGTATTTGTCTTGGCTTGGATTCTAATTGAAGTACAGGCCCCTAACCTCGACAACCTTCTTCGGCCGGGACCGGAACCTGGAGCACGCGCTCCTGACCTGGTCCCTCGGCAACTTCTTGAAGCAGAGCGTGATGCGGTCTTCAACTCGGCCATGGTGTTGCAAGCAGTTCGGTTGGTATCCCTTTCAACCGCGCCCCATAGGTAGAAGTCGCACAGGTTGCAGTCGGGGAGTTGGGCGGCCAGATGTTCGGGCTTGTGTAGCTTCAGGGCCTTGTTAAACTGGTTCTCCTGGGCCTTCTCGGTCAAAATCTGGCCTTTGCGGCGCTTGTAGAAGTGGTAACGGAGGTCCTCGTTGATACACACCCTAACTGTGGTGTTTCCGACCCCCAACTCCTCCGCCAGCTTGGTGCAGGATTAGCTGGGGTCCTCTTGCACCTTCTTCTGGAGCTTTTCCACGAATTCCGGGGTCCTCAGGGAGTCAGAACGTCTTTTCCCCTTTTTTCTCTCCACCACCTTCTCGTAGTCGTTATTGGACTCCTCCAGCTCCGATTTTATGGACTTGAGAGTGTTCCTGGCCACACACGCCGTCTTCATAATCTCCATATCCTTGCAACCGGCGCGGATCATCATCACTGCAGTTACGCGTTTCCAGGATTCGAGTGGGTTAAAATTGTCAAATACCATTGTTATCGTTACCAGCTGTGCTCAACTACTGAGGCTAAAGGTAGAAAGCCCAGCTGGCCCGATCGTAGCCCCCTAGCGGCCGCTTCGTGCAATAAACCAAAGTGCCAAATTTAGCGCGTGGACCCTGTATATATAAATATATATATATATATATATATATATATATATATATATATATATATATATATATATATATATATATATATATATATATATATATATATATATATATATATATATATATATATATATATATATATATATATATATATATATATATATATACGCTTTGAAATATTACTCCATTTTATTCAGATTTTTTCAGCTGGTACTCAACGTCTTACACTATCACACAGCCTAAAAATGTTGGGGGCAATAATTGGGTGTGCAATAGCCATATGCGTTAAGGTGTGTTCAACTCTCCCTGTTGGAGGTACATGATCGAATCCTGAGAGGAGGGGAAGATTAATTTGGGTCAACTTCATTCATAAGATCCTAGGTTCAAGTGACTAATTTTAACCCTATAATGCTTATTTATATCTAGTCGGATGCAATTCTTTCGAACCATATAGGCAAAAAATAAAAGAAGAGGACTTGAAATGAAATCATCGAGGGAGCCATGCAATAAAGGATGTTTTTATATACTATTAACAAAATTGTTACTATTTGCTTCATTTTTATTTAATTTGGATTATGGTGTTTTTTGATGATTTGATGGGTCTTGCTTTAGAGGGTTAGTTTTAAACCTAAATTGAGGATTTTATTATCACAACCCCTCGTGCTATTTTTATCTAGTATTTTATATATTATGTTATGTATGATTTAAACAAATGACCAATTATTTTAAAAAAGCTTTAAAAACCAGCATAAGTTTACTCTTGAATATAATTCCTTAAGAACTGTGTCAGTCCTCAAAAAATATTTTAGCCTCTTCATATAGACCATATACTTACACACACACAGCCATAGTCCCATATATATTGAGTATCAATAAAATGTTTAAGAGCATCTTTGTGCTCTAAACTATACGTCGTTTTTATCCTACACTTTTTATTATCCTTTTTTACGCCGCATGTAATATATACAGTCCATCCTATAAAGCCCTAATTCTCTCCACTCCCTCTGTCTACAAGCTTTCCATTTTCAGGACCTTCTATCAAGTAAAATTATTTTAAATTTATTCATGTAGCACTTATCAAAAAAAAAATTACTCTATACGAGGATTCAATACTAATGGATAAAGTATTTTTAAATTATAAATTGATGTAGGCTAGGCTATAAATTATATGAGCAAAAACAGGCCCTTAGGAAGTGCGATAGCCATGTGCGTTAAGGCGTGGGCAACTCCCAATGTTGGGGGCGCAGGTTCGAATCCTGAGAAGGGGTGGTCGTTTTTGGCCAACCTCATTGATAACATCCTAGGTTCGAGTAAGTGCTTATTTATATCCAGTTGGATGCAATTATGTTGAACCATATAGGAAAAAAACACGGGAACAAGGGCTTAAATTCAAACAGCAAAATATGGTGGATAACAGCGGCTTTTTCTCTTTTTTTTCCTTGGGAAAGCGTTTATTTTGATTATTAATTGTATGAGGGGACCTAATCTTTATTGCTCCTGAATTAAATTCCAGTGAAACAGAACTGGATAAAGTATTTTTAAAGTATTAAATACAAGTAGTATATCATCGAAAATGTAAACAAAATAGTTGCTGTTCAAAAAGCTGATCACTTCTATGACGTTATATGTCGCCAATTGATAGATAATGTCACAAAGCTATTTTTAACTGTTGTAAAAGGATTTAGCTCGATGATTTGGAAAATATCCAATCCCTACTTTATAGTCCAACACGAAGATACTTTATATTTAGCATTATTTGTACAACTAAGTAACATATTTATGAAGAAGAATACAAAAAAGTCATTTTAGCAATAGCATTTTTCTGAGATAAATAAAAAATGGCTTGATTTTGTTTGTTCCACGAAAAAGTTTTTCTTTTAGAAATAAAGAAGATATGAATGTACGAAGAGGAAGGTAGTTGTATACGACCTCAACTAATACATAGTGAAACAGTGTAGTCTTTTGAATAGAAAAAGAGAAGTCTAGCGGAACACAATCAGTGATGCCATTGTAATTTTTACTCTATATAAAAAGTAAATACTATTCCTTGAGACATGGTATTCCTTAGGCATTATAGCTCCATCTCACGGACAAAATAATTTTATTTGGCTTCTTTCTTTTTGGTAAAAACTTTTACCATATTTGCCATTTTCTTTTAGTGATCTTTTCTTTATATGTAGTCATAGTAATACACTTAATATGGCCAAATATATGGTTTTTGATTATCATGTGCCTTCTTTTAAATCAAAATAACGAATAAATCTAAGAAAACCACCTGATTTACCTCGGTAAATTGGTTTTTAATGTACGATATTTATTATGAATTTTCAAAGCTCTAGCCCTCTTGGCTACTGAAATAAGTATCTATTAAAAAATATATATTCTAAATATGACACAAAAAGAATCAGTGCCCTATAACTGCACATATATATATATATATATATATATAGAATAGTGAAAATTACAAATATTTGTTAATTTTAGAAAACATATTTACACTCTAAAAAGCAGATTGTTTATCATATTTAAAATAACAACGGTAATAATAAAATATTTTGAATGCGCATAGAGGTGCTATATAATCTCATTTTTATATTATGTTGAATTGAGCACGATTCGAAAAAATATTTTTTCCATTGATTTAACAGTTTTCAAAACTACACAAAACTAGAGGACTCAGAGAGTACAAACCTCCGCCGATCCCCACGAAATGAATCACTTGGCCTTTTTGTCATTTGCCAATAGATGTCGCTGTGCTGTGCTCTCCTCTTCTAGTGCACAGCACAGCGACATCTATTGGCAGAGTAGGTTAACTTGAAATATTTATTAGTATTTAGCTCATTTTGCATCTTAAAGAATCACTCAGAGATGCCAAAATTTAATCACTTGTTCCTTTTGGTATTTACAACAACTCCACAAAGTTTCATCCGAATCTGTTCCGCACTTTTTGAGTTATCCTGCTGACAATCAAACCAACCAACAAACCAACGCCATTGAAAACAATACCTCCTTCGGCGGAGGTAAATGTATATGTATGAGGACCTTAATTATTATGTTTAAATATATGTATATTTATAATATCAATGGTATTTTATTACAAATTGTTTGTATTTTGTATTTATATTTTGATGGGTGAATAAGCATTATTTTACTGATTTCTCATCTACAAAATAAATCAAATTCACGGAGGTTTTTTTAAATTACAAAAATGGAAAGCTATATATATTGGCAGCAACGTTGAAAATAAAGTTAATGAAAGTATGTAAGAAAAATTTGTAAACATTTCCACTCATTTGATAAAATAACAGTAATAGTATTTGATAGGATATTCCATATCAAAATATCTTGTGAAATGCTTATCAATTCAAATGAAGAAACTAGCTAATGCAAGAGGGATATAAGTGACTGACTTCATAAGGTACATCAAACGTGTACCTTCTAAAAAGAAAACATACTATATCATACAACAAGATTGAACCTAACTTCGCATTAACTAGGGAGTATGAGAAAGTCAAATCTTAAAAGTTATAAGTTTATCATAACTTCCTCTCTCACGTCAACAATGCCAAAAACTGCAAGATAATAATACTTTGTGTATGAAAATATTTTATGCTTAAAGCTACTAGTCTCTTTGTAGGAATTTAAGATACATAAGAAAAATGTTTTAACGAAAAATATTTTTTTGTTGATAAATAAATGATTACTTATCATCCTCCATGGAATAATTTAATGTGAAATTTACTGAACAAAACACTTAAGCCACAACGCAATTTCTTATTCATATACAATGCGCTCCGTCCTTATGTACTTATCATATAAACACAACATAAACGGAAGGTCTATTGCAAAAATAGAAATGATAAAATACTTTTTAAAATTGGTGCCTATTTAAGAGTTATTTTTAATATTATTACTCTTCATATTTTCTTATATTTTATGGTTCAATTGAGTGATATTTTCGAGGATATATATAAGCAATATGCATACCTCTCAATCGAAGCTAGGTTTTTTTCGTACATAGGTTCATCAATGTTAACCATTTCATATCGAGAGTCTAACTTTCATATTCAACTTCGTTTATCAAAATATTTATTGTGCAATTTAAAAAAAAATATATAAAAGAAATACTCCAAGAAGGCACAAAAAATCCACTTTTGATCCAGTAAAGAAATACTCCAAGAATAATTTCATGTTGTGCTATAAATTAACAGAAGTATGCTAATGCTCTATTTTCGATATATGGTGGCCTGGAGACAGACGACCTACAAATATGTCATGGATCTACAAAATATGTATATTGTATAACATATATAACGATAATTGTCATTTCATTTTTTTAATATTTTGTTCAGAGGAGTCTCATTTTTTCGAATGTCATAAGGGACTCTTTTATGAGTAAAGATGATCAATATATATAATATACTCATAGGAGAGTGAAATTCAGATAGACCGATCCCATAGACTTTATATATAAACGAATAGCAAATATAATTTTCTATAGTATCAATTAATATAGTATTTTACTATGAAAAATGCAGTTATTTTTCTTATGAAGAAGAAGCTCCGATTGAGTATTTAAGATACACAAGATATATTTACCCATATCGTACAGTTATATGTATATATAGTTTTTCCGATGACTCTCGCTTTAAAAAAATCATATCATGAAATGAACGAAAGATGGCAGCACCTAGTTTTTTTATGCAGTGCAAGGTAATATTTCTCTCTTGACGAACAAACAACTTATATTGAAGGATTAAGGTAGGTCCCTGCAGCTGATTTACTATCTAAAAGTGTACATAAGACTATCAGAATATTAATCAAATCCAAAGACGAACCATTCAGCCAGCTAATAATGAATGAGTTATTTAGGATCAGTATCTCGACGTTACCTACATATTACAGAAGGTAATATAAACAAGTTAAATTACATATCAAGCTAATTTTACTTACACAATGTTATACATATATTGCAAATGTACCACAAAAAATATCGTTGTTGTTATTATGAATTAGTTTTTTATAGATATTTTAATAAACAAAAACTTTTCTTTGAATAATTTCTTCAACAATAGCTTATTTTCTATCAGAATTCATTTTCATAATGCCATGCTCAAATTAAATGAATTTCTAACTCACATACAAGAAAAAAGCCCTCTTTACTCCAACAGCAATGCATTAATGCCGAAACAGATAATTAGTCGTCATTTATGATAATGTATTATATTATGCAAATGAGGCATTTGAAAAATTGAAGTAAGGCATGTGCTTATAAATATAAATGGCAAGAAAGACACTTTAATGATGCATAATTCTTACAAGAAATAACAACAAAAATGATAATAGTAATAATATCTAAGTCCCATTTGCAAGATCCATCTGGCTTATCCCTTTTTGCATGAAAAAGAAGAAATGGATGAAAATTTGTTAAACTATGAATAAATATAGATTTATTTGTTTTTTCTTTATAATTTACATATTTAAGAATTTTTTAATGCATTTAAAAAACAATAATTGAGCGAGAAATTTCCCTTCTCCATTAAAATAATGAAAGACTTAATGCTTAAGGGAATAAATTGAAAGGTCTGAAGATTTTATGGCATCACAAAGGAGATGATACCTATATTGCTATTTTGTGCTGCCTAAGGACACGAAGGATTGAGACTCAAATAAATATTATATCCAATATTCATATCATCAAAATATTTGTATATATTACTGCTATCTTATGAAAAAGATAAAATGTGTCAAAATATTATTCATTATTTAGTGCATAAAGATCATCTTGTGAAAGTTTGAACGAAATCGAATAATGGTCCGCTTGGCCCAAAAGTTATTTAATACACTTATGTAGTATTTTTCTTTCGCCATTCGATCCCCTCCAATGTCCTTAAATTCAATGTTATTTTCAAACAATTTACCGTAGGTATGATTACAAGGATTCCAAATCAATTTTTATTTTTATGTACATCCAAAATTTAAAGAGAAATTTAAGTTTTGAAATAGTTATTTTGATGGAAAATACCCCAAAAATGAACATTTTGAAACTTTATTATCTCGTTTGATTTTGGGTGTACTAAAAAATAAAAATTGATTTGGAATCCTTGTAAGTCTCAAATTTAGGGAACCACTCAATGTAGCCTTTCACTTTGGTTCTTGCTGTTGTCTTCATGGTCTGGCCTTGTTGCATAACCAGCAGTGTCAAGACCACGTCCGCATATAGGACCCTGTCTAGATTTCCTAAGCACCTAAATATCTTTTTGAGCACAGTATCTTTTGCCCACCACCGTGTCTGGCCTATGGGATGCAGCCTATTGTGACGCCTGTCGGTACTGGTTTGCTCCCACTGCCTCATCTTTTTGTATGATTCGATAATGATGACAGCCATATCATTAAGAAGGTGTAAAAGTGTGGTGCTTTGAATGGTACTGCCTGTTGGTTTTGCTAATCCCAGGTTTAGCACATGTGCATAACACCAAACATGTATTTGGTTGGGAGCTTCTTATGAGAACAGAGCTGAGAAGCCTTTGTAAGTGCCCTTCATGTTGCCCGCTTCGTCGGTGGCACATCCTACACGACAAGACACATCCAGGTTGAGGGCTGCAAGTGAGTCTTTTCTACTAATTTGCAGACACCATTGGTTTCCAGATAAAATGTACATGAAAACAGAGCTGTAGAGTCAGACTTCGCTTATTCTTGAATAACTAGTGAGTCTAGGATCAGCAAAATACTTTTTTTACCCTTAGTTTCATACCACACACATGGTATTTAAGTTAGTTGTTTCTCATTTAACTTGTATAAATTGAAGTATAGAGAGGTATTTAGTCCATTAGAGAGAACGTGGTATGGGCTGGGCCGTTGGGAGGCTGTTAACGGCCGTTTATGTTTCTTGAGGACAGCGGCCCACTGGGAATAGTCCCAGGACTCCCGGTGGCCAATCCGCCCATGTATATATATATATGTATATTAGGGGGTATTATAGAAACCTAATATTAAGATATCAAAATTTATCCCCCCGCGAAAGTTGTGTCATAAGAAACTAAATGATCGTAGAAAATGGATTTTGGTTTGACCCCCCCTTTACCCCCCCCCCAAATTGCGTTCAAAGATTTCGTTATGAAGCAAAACTTTTTCGTTATTACTTATTTTACAAAATTTAGCTATGTTCAATTTATGACTTTGTTATTTTTGCAAATTTTCGTCAAATAATATTTAGTGCCAATAAATGAACAAAGTGCTGACGCACTAACCATTTTTTTAAATAACGGCTACTACTAGAGTTATTTTATAGTTTCAAGAAGGAAAAAGAAAAAGAGGGTACTCATGTTGATATTTTTAAGTTATTTTTAAATACGTTTGCTTAAGAGGATTTAACTTGGTTTGAAACCATATAGGAGTGTAAAAATTTAGTATAAATTTTTTTTTTTTTTTTTTTCTCTGCAGCAAGGCCTTTATTAGTCACATAAAAAACATATTAAAGCAACTAAAAGAGTGATAGAAAATTTTAAGTTTTACAACAACAATAAACATTATAGTTTATAATAAATTTTCTACTAAAAGGCCAAAATATCTTTACAAATACATACAAATCTAAATAACTAACATAATATCTAAAAAACAAAGAATAAAATTACGCGAAACAAAAATATTAAAGGTCAATTAAAAAAAAAAATCCTTGCGGTTTTCATTGTCCTTGGAGTAGATTTTTTTTGTAAAATCGTAGCACCTTTTTCAAAGTATGGAGATGTCGTGCAGATTGAGAAGGGTAGAACTTAGTAACTTCAAATGCATAATTCCATGAACTGTCCTGGGTTTTGGGGATTCGTAAGCGAAGAGCACAATACCTCGCAGCAGCGAAAATAAAAATTGCCCTCAGATGGTCAACATTTACTGGCGTGTAGCTTGTCAAATTTTTGGCAATATAGGCCTTACAGTTAGAAATTGAAGCATTTATAGCTTTGCCTTCGACTGAGATGGGCCTAGTGTATGGTTGCAAACCAAAAAGTAAAAATCCATTAAGGAAGCTGGGCCTAAAATTTTTGATAAAATCCTGATTCAATATAATAAAAGATTTTAATAAAGCTAAAACTGGACAGTCACTAAAAGCGTGAACACTGTCATTATAAGTTTTCCCGCAGTCCTTGCAGGGGCGAAAAAATCGAAGCAGTCCAGCAGAGATCTGGAACTGAGAAGTGAATGTTCTACTGTCAAATAAACCCACCAGAGATCGCATAATCACCTTATCCCATGAGGAAGGAAGAAGAAGGACTTTTTTAAAGTTATTTAGGATCGCCCGAGCATCAAGACATTCATCTGTTTTGGTTACTAATTTGAAACACCAAGGAGTTAAAGGAAGATGATGGGCAGCAGATCTATTCAAAGGAAAAACAAACTTTCCAGTATGGAAGATGGAGTCTCTCTTCAGGTCATGCAGTGTAAACACACTTTCACTAATGGCAGTCTTTTCAAGTCTATCCGGACATGGTAGGTTTGTAAAAAAGGGCGCCTTTTGGAAGTTTTGACGAATAATGTCGATGATCCCGCTCGAATCAAAACAAGGTGTTAACGACCAGACAATTCTCTGAGCTGCCCCCCATTCCTTTGATACTCGGTCTACTGAGTCATTTGATAGAGTAGTGCCGAACATTAGGTGTTTAAAAATACTGGACTGACATATAAAATTTCTCCACTCTACATTGGGTTTGTACAAAATGTCCTTAAAAACTTTTATATATATTTTCGGTAAAATAACTTCTAGCAAGGATAACCCTCCGCCCAACTGAGCGCGAGGCCGCTTCAGCGCCGGAAGATAGCTCTGACTGAATAATAGCCTTAGCCAATTTTGTTCCTCTTTAATCGCTTTTTCAGCTACTGAAGGTATTGCAGTTGCCACGTATAAAATTTGAGGGATTAGCTGGGTGTTGTATAGGAGTATCCTTTTTTGTAAATTGAGATTTCTCCAGGATTTGCACCATTTTCTAACTTTCGAGAACCGCTGCTCATAATTAGAGACAGATGGTCCATCCCTCTGCCAATCAATGCCCAATATATTGACTTTGTCAACCACACAACACCCACAGATTTGAGTACATTTCATTGGGGACCAAAGACCTATTGGCAGAATTGAAGTCTTCTCTTCATTGATTTCTAATCCAGATGCTTTAGAGAATTTTCCAAAATAAGAGAGCAATATCTCAATCCTTTTATGTAGTTGGGCGTTTGAATTGCCTTCCACCATGAGAGTCACATCATCTGCATAAAAATCCACCAAATGTTTCTTCCCTCCAAAACTAATGCCAAAGCCCCCATACTTCCGAATGAGGGATCTGCAAAACTGTTCCATGGCTGCAGCGAAAAGAAGGGGAGAAGCCGGACACCCTTGTCTACAACTTCTACCCAAAACAATAGCACCACTATGAACTCCATCGATGCAAAGAGTTGAAGAACCATTGAACAACAGAGCTCTCACAGGATTAAAAAACCGTCTGGGAAGATACTTTCTAACAGCTCGTAAAATGAAATTGTGATAAATAGAATCGAAAGCCTTTGTAAAATCTACTGCAATAATTGCTCCATAAGTTTTCCTATCCCTAGTCAAATCTATGGCAGCTTGGATATTTCTTGAAATATCTGAAATATGTCTATTTCGTAAAAAACCCTTCTGTTCATTTTTTAGCTTTCTGTTTAAAATTGGCTCAATGTGCTTAGCCAGGACTCCTGCTAATATACGATAAGTCTCGTTTAAAATTGTCAAAGGTCTCCAATGATTTGTTCGAGAACCATCACCCTTTTTTGGAATTAAGACGATCCTACCACGAGTAACCGCAGAAGGAAGTCTACCCTTAGTCTCCATTTCTTCTCCAAGTTTGCTAAGATAAGGGACAATGTCTTCTGAACATAAGGTAAAAATCTTCCCCTTTATATTGTCTGGACCAAAAGCTTTATTGTCCTTAAATTCTTTTTTTATATAATCTAAAATGGTATCATGACTAAACAAAGAACTAGAAATGATCTTCTTATGCTTAGGGAAACAGCTCCTCGAATATTCAAAAACTTTACGAAATTTTTCACAGAACACTCCAAGAATTGAATGAGAATCTGTCAGTATTTTATCATTGACAACTAATTTGTTGATCCTCTTAGCTGAGTCCTCTTTTTTAAGCCATAAAAACTGTCTACGTGAATGTGAATTTTGTTCAGCTTCTACTTTTAACCTCATTTCCTCTTCTGCAACTTCAGCAATTGCCAAATTGTTAGAGACGTCCGTTACTAAATGACGAGAAAATAACGTTCCTTTTTTTATCACAGACTCAATGTCATCCTGAATTTGCCTCATAATCTTTTTTTTGCTCTTCATGAAGCTTATAGTGGTATCTCGGACGATTCTACAAAAAATTCCATAAAGCCGACTACAGGAAAGAGAATAATCAAAATACATTTGCAGTCTTGCTTTCAGTTTTATTTTATATTCGTCTAACTCAATAACCCAGGATGGAATTCTAAAACTTTTCTTTGCAGTAGCAGTAAAAAATTCTAGATTGAGCATCCTATGATCAGAAAAAGGTACAAACGAATAAGTGGCTCTTTTTGTGCAAGAAGACAACTGAGGAGTCATCAGAGCATGATCGATTCTTGACTGTTTATCTCTCATCCTCCAAGAGTATTCCTGATCAGACCCTAGCTTTTTAACGACATCTACCAATCCTAGTTGGCGTATTAGTTTCGTAAGACTGAAATAATTCGGGTAGGATTCTTTTTTAGCATTCAGACTAACATTTAGATCCCCTAATAACAAAACTGGTCTTGGATCTAATTTTATGTTGTTAATTATGGATTGGTAGAATGTTGAGGACTTAACATTCGGTCCATATGCGTTTATCAAATTAACTTCTGTTTGCCTTGTAGTGACTCTAATCAAATGCCATTCACTTTTAGAAGAATATTCTTTGATGCATTCTGATGCTCCATAGGACTTTAATATGAATGTGAGTATACCCCGACGATTACCAAATCCAGTAAAATAAAAGGAATACCCGGGAGGGACACAATAACTACAAGACCGAATGCAGGATGACGAGATTAAAGATCGTACATCTTGTAAGCAGATGATATCAGGATTAAACTTTAAGACTTTTTTCATCATGGCATGCCTAGATTTACGCTCTCTTCCACCTCTTGAGTTGAGAGAAACTACCCTTTTCATACCCATATTTCTCTTCATATCCTCCGACACCCCTTCCTCAACACAGAGGTCAGTAGACGTCAAAGAGATCATATTATCACCTCTAATCATTGGAAAGAAGAAGAAGAAACAAAAACGAAAACACACGAACTAATCATCATTTCTGTAGACTTTTGAGGGAGTCCTTTTATCGGGCGATAGTTCCAAATCTACGGCTGTTCTCTTCGGGATTGACCCAGATCTAGTCCGATGAGGTAGAACGACATCCTCCAATGTATGAGTCTTAGCTAATCTTTTAAGTTTTTTGTTATTTTCAGCAGTAACCTCTTTCACACCCGGCAATGTGTTTTTGTGAGCATTTTTTTCAATTTCAATAATGGTTGGATCTGAAATATTCGTTTGATCCTGAAGGTTGCCAATTTCTGATTCTCCAACTGTCGTCATTGGAATAGTTACATGTTCCGTAGCTAGAACTTCAATTTCATCTTGAGGAGAACCTAGGTGTGGCTCATGACATGCCGTATTTTGGATGCTTTTACCTACATCAGGACCAACATTACTTCCTGAGCTAGGAGAGGGCGAATCACAATTTTCTAGCACAACTAGATCAGGTATAGAATTAACATTTTCTGTTGAAGGCGAATTGGGTTCATTACTTTTTATAGTGTCCAGATATTCCCGCCACTTCATGGACTTATTCGAACATTCCTTAGCAAAATGTCCAAAGTGAAAACATCGCGCACAGAACTTGTTTTGTCCCATGTAGGAGACCCTCGTTCTTAGACCCTTAATAGGAATGAAACCAGGTATCTCACACTTGGGAGTAACATTAACTGTGTAGTTCCCGTTCATTAAACCTTTAAGCCTGCCTTCTTTGAAGGTACATTCTTTAACAGGACCAGTCACTTCTCCATATTCCTTCAGAGCTCTATTGATATCGTCATCTGTGATGTCCTCGTGTGGAGAATGCACAGTAATTTTTTTCTCAAAAATAATAGGATTACCATCCTTATCTTTTCTTTGGGCCTTGAGTCCCCTGACTGAACCCATAATTCCCTTCATATTCCCATTGGAACTCCTAATAACAAAATCATCTTCAACATGTGCAAAGGTAACCCCAATGTCAACTTCTTTCTTCAATTCTATAAGGATCATGTTTTTATATCCGGGACAAATGCGGATTCTCTGAATATCTCCCTGTTCAATCTTAAGTATCCTAAAAATAGTGTCCTCTACCTCTATAATAGAGGGTTTATTGGGATATTGATTACCCTCTGGTGAGTTTAAATCTATTTTTATACATTGTTTCACTGCTCTTGTTTCCAAATTTTTCTTCAATGCTTTTAAATAATTACAAGAAAAATAACCCACACCCTCAGAGTTATTCATATTGTCATCATCGAACGTTTTTCTTTTTTTGTGCTCTTCTCCTCTTACACTTCTCCCCTCACCTTTTTTTCCTGAAGTCAAGCTTCCCTCCTCGTTAGCTTTGCCACCGGCCGGCCGGCTACTCACTCCATCAAGTTCTTGACCCTGTTGATCAGGAGGTCTGTCATGCGGTGGATCAAGACTAAGCATTTTCTTTCAATAAAGAAAGAAGAAGAAGTCAGGGAAAACACCAAACAGAGAAGACACGTCACTCCGTCCCAATGCAAAGAGATGACGTAGAAAGTCCTGCTCCTCGAAGATTTGCGAATTATAGCCCTTATATCCCACTATAAGGGCAAAAAAACAATTCAATCGAAGACTCAAAGCACTCCTTCACACTGACGAACACAAACACTGCAGCCAAACTCCCTATACTAATAGGTATGTAACCATTAATACAGAGCAATGACAACACGTCTTATCACAGTCAAGGAAATACATAATTTTACAAGTTTTATGTGAGACTCACATGGACTTTTTTGTGAAATATAGGATCTAAAATTCTGTTGGCTTTGGTAAGACATTTTGCCTCATGTAATGCTCCTGGAGACCTGTAGCAAAAGCTTGTATTGAAATTTTCCTGTTTGTATTCCTAATGTAATTTCGTATAAATATTTTTATCTGAGCTTAAAGAATACAGTAAACTTTGATTTACATATTTTACTTTTCCTACATGTATTAAAAACTTTTTATTGAATTTTGGTAAAGTCTGTATTAATTAATTTTCCTATGGTACCTTCAAACCAAAATCCATTTTTCTACGATCATTTAGTTTCTTATGACGCAACTTTCGCGGGGGATAAATTTTGATATCTTAATATTAGGTTTCTATAATACCCCCTAATGTATATATATATATATATATATATATATATATATATATATATATATATATATATATATATATATATATATAATATATATATATCTATATGTATATATACATTATCTAGATGGAACACAACATGAAAGTAAAAAAATTTCGACTATCTGAGATAGTCTAATGTTCAATAAATATCATGATATTTATAATTTTTTAATATCCGCCACCCCATACTATATCAATTGATTAAGAGAGGCCCAATAAAAAGTTTATTTTTGTAGTACTAAAGTACTAAATCTAAGTTTGCTGATTATGATGTACATTTTAAGAATAATTCATGGATTCGAAAATAAAATAAAACAAATAAAGGAATTGGATCAAAGTAAAATCAATCATTCTTTTATTTGTAATTTGAATTTAAACAATTATGAAGGAAGTGCGAAAGCTCAATGCGTTAAGATGTGTTCAACTCTCAATGTTGAGGGTGCAGGTTCGAAGCCCGAGAGGGTCATTTTAGGTCAATCTCATTGATAATGATCCTAGGGTTGATAGACTAATTTACACGCTATAATGCTTATTTATATCCATTCGGATACTGCAATTCTATCGAACAATATAGACAAAAAAATGTCCTTTCCTTAGTCCTGTATTTAAACTGTCGTAAATAGAGTATAAAAATATAAATTGTGAACTATTACTATAAGTTTATTTAAATACAAACCACGTTATCAAAACTACATATATATATAGCATACTCGCTATATACTCTTCAACAAATATTAATAAATATTTTGATCATTAAAAGTATAACACATTTGAATGTGACTAGTCTTTGTTCTTTCATTAGTTGGTCTTTGTTTTTAAATATTAAATATTTTAGTAATACAAAATGTATATACATTTTTGAGTTTATTGATTCATATATCTATATATATATATATATATTTGTGTTATTGATGCTGTAAATGTCTAAAATAGTAACTAGAGTATAAGTAAGCCAGGTAGACAATAAATATACAAAATTGTATTCAAACTACTAATATGTCTATATAAAGTGCATGGTTTTGTTTATTTGCAATTCAACCAATTATTTAATTATCAATTCTCTCGTTTTTTAGGTATTACCTTTACTTCTTTCATTTTCATTCATACTTCTCAGTAATCCATCCCCCATCATCAATATCGTAAGTGTGTTTTATTGCCAAATCAAGTCATAATGGTATTTGCGTTGGGTCGTTGTCAACAACACGCACTCAATACGTTTTATGAGTTTTAAAAGGAAGAAAAAGAAGAAAAAAAAAAAGAAAATAGTATCTGGGCAAATTTAATTTAAGATACACCATTTATGGGTTAAAAAAGCACACATGATATTGATGACAAATAGTATATATATATATATACTATATATATGTATATACGTTAAAGACCTCTGAATTGAGTTGTGTAAGTATGATTTATTAAATACATTTGCATTTTTCTCAAGATATTCGATAAAAATACAACAAAATGTTTTTAAAACGTAATCAATATAAGATAAAATACCTGAAAATATTATTTGATAATATATATAGCTAAAATAGACCATAAATCATGGGATTCCTCGGGCCAGCATTATGTAGCCGAATGTGAAATCGACATTATAAATATGATTGTCCCACCAACTCTTATAATAACGGGATTCTTTATAGGGAAGAGAAAATCTACTCAAGCTGAAGAGCTATTTAATGATCTAAGTTAACTATCCCACTGAATGAAACACTTTTGTCTGGGAACAACAAGAAATAATATCCTGCAATAATGTTCATTGACATAATGCTATGCTATGTTTCATAAAAAGCCCCTTAAAACGACATATCTGAGTGATTATTGCCAATTCTCTATTTTTATATTCCTTAAAACTTGGACTTTAGACTTTGACAGCTCAAGAAATAATAGTAATTCATTTTTTACCTTCAAGAATATATATTTCGGCATAAAAACGACCTAACATGGCTGCCATCAGTTGTTGACCCATGTAAATTTTTATTCCCTTCCTTTTTTGAGTACATTAAGTTATTATATAGGTCGTTGAGTCATAGTGATATTTGTAAAATCATATCAACTCTAGAGTTGAACATTCAATGAAAAGGACTACATTGCCAACGTTTGCAAGGGGTTCAGGAGGAGGTTGGAGGCTGTCATCGAGGCCAATGGTGGGCAAATTCACAAATATTGTACTTCATCAAAGTAAAAAATTATTTCAAAAAAAATTGTACAACGTCATCCTGATCAACAACGAGCATTTTATTGGTTAGTTCAATGCAGATCTCAATACTTTTTCTACATTCGTATCTTTAAAATTAGGAGTTTTCTCAGTTCTGAAGAATGAAATCTCCGATGCAATGCTATATGTTTTAATTTTCAAGGTTTTTTCCTCACTTATGCCTCAATTCTTCACCAAAAAAATAAGAATACCCGTTCCTAAAATTATAACAAAAACCCCATCCTATGAAATAACTACTGCCCTTGAAAAAGGAAAAAAAAGTTGTTATTGTTTACGCTTTGATACGCACTAACCGTCCCATAAATATATGTTTCTTCTTATGTTCTCGATGAGCTAAATCCTCAAATAAATCACTCAACAAAAGAAAATTATTCAAAAAGGTTTTTTTTAATTATATATGATAAGACTTTTATTATGGTTAAATATCAGTGATATATTTCATTCATAGTGTAGCTACACTAGTTCATTGTGTATACATTTGCATGTCTTTCTCTCTCTCTGCTTCTTAAATTGTTCAGGAGAGTTTGAGTTTTATTTTTATTACAAAAACTCTACATTGAAAACACTAAAATAATTCATGCACGATGTTATTTAATCTATATAATAATTCACCAATGTCTGTCCGTCCGTCTGTATGTCCGCACGCTATTTCCTCCCACATTTATGGTCAAATTTGAATTTTGAAGGTACCTATGGAATCCTTGGGTCAAGGCGGACCTAATAAAACTATTTGCAAAGTGATGGGACAAGAAATGAAGAAAAAAATATCAGACCTTGTCTGATTTTACTTCCTACTTTTCAAGGTAAAGAGAGAAAAAAGAAAAAGGAGGAGGAGGAGTTAGAGAAATAGAAAAGAAAAAAACACCTCATGTGACTTAAAACATATTCTTTGTACAAAGTCAAACTTTTTATGAGGAATGTTTGTACAAAACAAAATACATGATACAAATTTTGAGAAACTTATGTAATATGAACATATGGGCGCCGTAGGCGGCCAAATATGCGAGTTACATATAATATTTTTATCATAACCCTGAAATGTTACATATCAATAATTAAGTTATCTTTCAATCACAAAACATTTTATGAAAGGTTTATTTAATTAATATACTTCTATGGGCATTTTACCCGACCTGACATAGAAAGAGAAAAACAGCTGTCTATTAGAAAATATAGAGACGTATTTCTTCTATCTCTCTGGCATTTCTATGATTATAGTATCAAATTAATCACAAGCCTCTTTCTTTTTTCTATTATTAATAAACTGTTGTTGTTGTTATTTTACTTCTCTGGTTGATCATATTGTTAATAACATGACGTTTTAATGTATTTTTATGAATATTATAAGGTACAATATCATGTGAATAAAGTTTTACCTTGGTAAAAAAACAACTGTTGTTTATATCAAACAGCTTAAGTTCTTCTATTCTGGAGGAATAACTTTGATACGGAGTTCCCTCCTGTGTCCAGGGCCGGTTTTTGCTATGGGGAATGTGGGCGACTATCTATTTGAGGGCGACAAAAACATTGCCAGTTTTTTTCTCTAAAACTGCTAATTTTTAAGTCAAGTTTGTGGACTGGTCGCTGGGAACCCCTACCATCACGTCAACTTGCTGCAGAGTAATGTATACAGGTGTGTGTGTGTGTGTCAGAAGAAAAGAATGAGAGCGTTTCCACACACTGCGGATCACGTCCCCATCTCTATTTCTGTCGGATACCGCACCGGAGCTCAGTGCAACTCGAGCTGCAGCGATATTTGGATGCAGCTTCAAAATAAAACATCTGGTGACTTTTCAAAGTAAAAAAACTCTGTTCAATAGCAGGTTGGATACGGTGGGCGCTTAGTAAAACCCTATGATGAAAAAGTTTTTCTTCATTATGGAACAATTAACGGAAATGCCAAACGCTAATGCAACAATAGTTTTTTGGACTTTAATATGTAATTAATAGAAATATAAATATCATTATCATTTGTTTATAGTATTATATGTACGCAAAGGTGAGGGGCACATGATTTGTTTATTTTTTTTTTTTCTTGGCCGCAAGGGGCTTATATTTCACTATGTAGTATTGAAAAAATTACAATCACAAATATATAACGGTATGCATCAAATATCAAAAGGGGTAACGTCCGAATTGTATAACATTAAATAACAATAGTCATATCAACAAAAAACAGAACAGCAATGGTTTTTAAATAAATTATTTGAATTTCATATATACAATTCACAATTGTTGGAGCACTTTGGAATACAGTGAAGCGATGGACATCATTTCAAGGAGGTTGGCATCTTTAATTGTTCTTTTTTATAAATAACATAGTGAACTTTTGTTAAGACCGCATCACATCTTGGATTACGCGAGAAGGTGATGAAGTCCTCCTCTGATGGGTTTTCATTGAAGTGACCCATGGTAATTTCTTGAACGGCCCGATATGTTTCAATTAAAGATGAGCATTTCCACAGTAAATGATCTGTAGTTTCTATTTCCCTCTTGCAAAAGAAACAGTTACTACGGTCGTCTTTGAAAAATTTGCTGGCAACTTCCAGTGAACCAGTCAACTTTCTATATTTGAACCACTTTTCTGCCGATGTTAAAAATGGATTTTTAACAGCTTTAATGCATTCGCTGATATTTCTTCTTATTCCTCTTCGTTTTAAATAAGATTCAAATGGAATTATAGTTGATATGTACGATGTATTTCTTAAAACCCTCGTGGCTATAGTAGAAACTTTTATTCTAAAAGGTAAAAACGGTCGTGGGGTATTTAGTGGGCTACCGAAGACACTAGTAAAATATTTAAAAGCGAGCTTGTTTAAAATTTCTTCAGAATAAATAACGTCACTTGCGATAAAAGCGTTCACTGTTTTAGGGATGGAGGTATTTAAACAATTTAAAACTGGCATCTCCCATGCTAAAGACAGTTCAAACTTTTCGAGACAGGTTCTCGACCCTTCACAAAAAGCTTTCATTCTCTCTGAGAATTGGGAGATAATGTTTAAAACTTTCGACAATCCGTGACAAGGAAACTTTTCATAATCAATATCATTATTGCATAAAAATTGTTTCAAGCATATGGACCAATATTGGTTTTTGTCCCAAAGTTTACGGATCCAAAGACAGTTTTGGGACATCCACATTTTTTTAATATCATGAACGCCTAGTCCTCCAAGTTTTAACGGTGTATGTATTCTAAGACTGGAGATATTCTTTCTTCTGTTGAAGCCAAAAAAAGCTGTTTCCATTTTTGTAATATCCTCCAACGTTCTTTGGTGAAAGGGAGTAACACGGAACAAATGAATGATCCTAGGTACAATATAGGTGTTCCAGGCTTGGATCTTGTCCCATACGTTCAAATGGAGGGTGTTAAAAAATAAACTTGACGCCTTGACGTTGGCTAAAATTTTATTTAAGTTCATCTCAGTGCTATTTGGGCCAACCCAAGATCCAAGTATATTCATGTCTTTAGATGTTTTCAAAGTTGGCCATGATTTAACTAAAATATCACCGTATGGGCTTATTAAGTCTGATTTTTCAATATTTACACTGAGTCCAGAACAATTTTTGTATCGTTCTAAAATTTTAAAAGTTGATTTAACTGATAAAAGAGTTTGGAGTGGGCCACCCGAATATGTCACCGTTAGATCGTCCGCGTAACATAAACATTTTAAAATATATTCAGGGGATTTAAAACCGTGAATTCCCGTATCAGATTGGATATTCTGAATCAGGCTATCAATACACAAGACAAACAAGATTCCCGCCACCGGATCTCCTTGGCGAACACCCCGCTTGTTAAAAAAATATGTACTTCGATTACCATATTCTATAAGAGTCCTGGTTTTACAAATTGAAGCGCTTACCATTCTTATAATTAGGTCACCGAACCCTTTTTTATATAATGTTTCGATGATGAATTTATGCGATATGGAGTCAAAAGCTTTGGCAAAATCGATTGACATCAGGGAAGTGGTACTGTCGGAATCTAAAAGTGTTTGTAGGGTAAAAGGAACAGAATCCATAAGCTTCTCTTCTAAAAATCCATGCTGGGCTCCATGTAAAACTTTTTTTAAGACCTTTTTAATTCGATTAACTAAAATAAATGAAAATATTTTGTAAATCGAATTTTGCATTGTAAGTGGTCTTAGATTTTTTATAAAATGGGGGTTCTTTTCCTTCTTCGGTATTAAAACAATTTTTCCATCAGAGGCGTATTCTGGGAAGTATCCAACTGTTAAAACTTTTTCATAAAATGTAAGTAAAAGAGGGGATAAATAATGAAGATATTTCTTATAAAACTCAAACGTTAGACCCGTGGGACCGGGTGACTTATTTAACTTAGCGTTTTTTGAAACAGCAAGCTCTATTTCCTCTTTACTTAGGTGGACCTCTAATTTTTCGTTGTCTACTTTCGAAACGTAAAGCTTGTCTTCTACGGGGCATCTCAGATTTTCAGAGAAATCGGCTGTTAAAATTTCACATCGAGCGCATGTGTTTGAGCCTCTACAGTCAAAACAACCATATAGATTTGTGAAGTAAGTTTGTATCTCACTACAAATAAATTCTGGGTCGCTGGATATTTCTCCACTAGAGGTTAAAAAAGACAAGTTTTTTTCAGTATTTCGTTTCCTTTCGAGTCCGACGCATTGTAATCTCGAGTGAGTTAGATCCGATATTGCTTCAATTTTATTTTTAACTCTGTACTTGAGATCCGCTTGTCTATAAAGTTGGTCTAGCCTAAAATTAATTTCTTGTCGCGTAACATTTTCTCTGGCCAGGTTTTCTGCCTCATTTAGAAGTCTACGTTTTAGTTTCGCTTTTTCTGCACCGGCATTTCTACAAATATTTTTAACTTGACGGAATAGATTTTGCATTTCAATAAAAATGTCGTTTCCATTTTTAACTTTTGACTTGACTGTTTCGATCCTCGAAATAATAGATTCATCTACTCCGTGGTCATTCAACAATTCATGGTTTAGTTTCCATCGGCGTTTGTGTTTTAAATGCATTGCTCCCAAGTCAAAAGTAGTAATCAAGCCATAGTGGTCTGATAAACCAGTCTCGAAAACTTTGAAAGACTTCAACGAACTTTTAGGAATCCCTTAAAAAGCATAAGATCAAGTCTTGAAGAAACCGGTCTTGAGAGTCTATCAGTCGAGAAGTAAGTGTGGCTAAAGTCATTACTAACTTCAGCAGCATCATAAAACTTGAATGAGGAGATTAGCGAATTTAAGGCTTTGGTGGCTCTAGGATTCGTAGTGGGATTATTTCGATTAGAGTCTCTCCCGGGTTTTAATTTCACGTTAAAGTCACCTGCTATGATTGTAGGTCTATGAGATAAAATCGAAGTAATTTTTTGCGAGAAGAAATCAGCGTCATCTGTGTTTGGCCCGTAAATTCCTATTATATCAAATTGTTTCCTTGTTGATCTGCAGTTAATTTTTAAGATATTTCCTTCCGAGCATCTAAACTCAAGGTTAGGTTCTAAGGTTTGTTGACTAATATAGATACCCCACGCTTAGGATGTTCAAGACCTGAATCATACGATGAAAAGGACTCGTATATCAGAGGTAAAGTAAAATGTTTGCTCAAGATACATCTTGTGTCGCACAATATTACAATATCAGGCAGTTCAAGGTATTTGAGTAATCTAATCAAGTTGTACTTACGTTTAAGGGATTGAATAGAGTTCACGTTAAGTGTTAGGAGTGTCGTCATTATTGCTTATGGAATTTTGAAGATTTTGAAGGACTATTCTTTGAATCGTTAGATTCAGATGCAAGTCTTTTTTTGGTTGTCGAGGAAGACCTTGAACGGGTTGATAAATATTTAATTTAGAGATCCCAGGAGGGGTTTTTCTGGATTTTCTATTGTCCGATGTGTCCTGTTGTTTAGTGTTTAGTTTATCATTTACGCTTAGAGACTGGGTATTATCTTCACAGCTTTGGTCCGAATCAATTGTTGTAATTTCTTGCGAAGTGCTTACGGTTAATTCAGTTTCCATGGAATTAGCTCCATGATTTTGGTCTACCCTCGATGAAATCAGATCTGAAGGGTTCTCTAAATCATTATTTTTGGCTCTGTCATTAGCCGCATTAGGTATTTCTTTTTCAGTGACAAAAATATTTTCTGGAGTTGTCTCTTGAGACTGAACTTCAATACAGTCACTTTGTCCTGTTTTACTTGAGGTAGATTCCTCAACATTCGCCTGACACTCTTCGAGCGTGATGGGCTCTTTGCTGGTAGCGCCTTTATTCTCAGAGGTTTTTTTAACTTCTCTTCAAGAACTGCTTTGTATTCAATGATTTGTAGTCTTTTCCCTGTACAATTTAAACGAGAGTGCCCAACCCCATTGAGTCAATGGGGAGGAACCGTTATGATTATAATGGTAATGCCTTGCTTATTTTTATTTTTCAGAATTGATATTTTCCTGAATAGTCATTTATTTGGTTAGCCAGTTTACATAATATTCATGAGGAAGTTCTCCTTACTTCCGAGTGGAAATAGATTTAAAGTTTTTAACTCTATTTCTAGCACGGAGGAAGGATTTTGCAGTGCCTTAGAGTAGGAGAGTCTGGACGAAAGACTGATGAGTCATAACATAAAGCTGACAAAAACCCATAACAAACAAATTTCATATCATAAATTAATAGGTGTTTGGATTTAATAGCAAACTTAATGTTATTTGTATAAATCAAAGGGAATATATTTTAATGTAAAAAGATTGAGTTGAATTTGCTATAAATTGCAATATTTTTTATGATTTTGCCACCAATTATAGCAGAAATAGGATTTATGTGTTGAATAGCAAAATTATTGTATTTCTAATTATATTCGTAACTTTTTTGGAAAACTGTATTCCTGTCAGGACTGCCAAAAATTCAGAAGATGTTCTTTCTGTAAATTGTGGAGAGACATGAGGTAATTACTCCTCGGAGCTTCAGGATGGATTGTCCCAATTATCTCCTCATAATCACGACGAAAAAGAACCCATAAATCCGATCACGGAACAAGAAATTATGGACTTTATAAACAACTATAAAAAGAAATATAAATCTCCGGGTCCTTCTGGCCTTCCATTCGAGTTTTATGAATCCTTTGCTCCACAACTTGCACCTGTCTTGCGTCTAGTATTCAAAGAGATTTCCAATGTGGCACAGTTCCTTCCTTCATGAATGAAGGCTACATAAAATTAATTCATAAAAAGGGGAAAAAACCAACATATAATCACAAACTACAGGCCAATCGCATTACTCAATACCTCTTTTAAGATCCTTACAGTATATTGAACAAGAGGCTCATGCACTATGTCCCTGCGATTATAAACAAATCTCAAAAAGGCTTCATGAAGGGTAAAATGGCTGACGATATCCCACGTAACATACAGGACGCAATTACTGTCTCAAAAAAAGAAGATTTGGATTTCTCAGTAGTGCTGCTTGATTTTCAAAAAGCATTTGACTCAATATCGCATAAATTTATTGTAAGTCAGCTTGATAATAGTAAATCCCAAAGGATTTGACACATAAAATTGCTTCCACTCTGAGGCAAGCCTCTTGTAAAATCGACATACCTGGTAAAAATCCAAGCTTCAGTATTGAAAAAGGAGTCCGGCAAGGGGACATTCTCGCGCCAACTTATTCATTCTAGCCATCAATGTACTATGTGAAGAAATTATTTCTAATAAAAACATCATAGGACTACACACAGAAAAAAATGACATTAAATGTCAACTTTATGCAGATGACCTGACTTTATTCTTAACAGGAAGCACAACAGTTCAACAAAAATCCATCAACGAGCTCTTTAGGGTTCTTGAAGTTTTTCGAAGACGTTCCGGGCTCTCCATAAATGTAAATAAAACCGTCGTCGTCTCATCTATAGCATCCTTTCTAAAACCAATGTTCTCAGAATTGAAAGTCCAGAAGTCGAGCCGACTGTCTTCTGGGTATCCACATCGCCCATAAGGAAAACGAAACCGTCCTAGAAAATGAAAAAACATCATAATAGCATTGAAAATGCAGTTTCCTTTTATAAAAAACTGAATCTTAATCTTCTGGACAAAATCAACGTATGGAATAAAAAGATTATTCCGCGAGTAGTTCACTTACTCATATGTCCCTTACTCGGCTCCTGTCAAATCCTCAGTTGACTACACACGAAGAGGTTTCCTATGGAACTCAAACGACCATACATATCGGACATCAGACTTCACACTCGAGTTCACGACTGGGGGTTGGGCCTCGTTGATCTCGAATCATTTTGGAAGTCCTTCAACCTTTCTTGGCTGAGGAGACTGAGGACGAGTGAAGAATTCTGGGCTGTTAATATTAAAGAAAATTTGCAGTTAAAAAAAGGTGTCTGTTCGAGCAACGAATCTTTATGGGCCCCGATGAACTATTTAGAATTGTGAAGAGCATTGATGTGTCATGGGCTAATATGGTATTATCGTGGGAGTCCGCCATGAGTGGAGTATTCGATCTATTAAAGGAGCATGAACCACTGAACTTTAATAAAATCATAGGAAGTACTGAGGAATTTTTCAAGTATGATAATCTCACATCAAGGGGCCAAGTCTCGCAGTTACGGGGAATATATAGCCCACAAACTTTTTTACTGGCATCAAAATTTTACAAAAAGATTCACATTCCGTCCCCCTATATGGCTGTCGCGTCACAGGATAGATCGAACAGGGTCTGATATTACGAACCATCACTAATCAGCTTACTTGAGGAATAAACAAACTCTACGCGTCCTCCGTCAGCTGTTGAAAAAGGCGCAATAACATGAAAACATAATATTATGTAAACAATCGAAATATAGTATTGATATAGTCTTTAAAGGAGTAATATCTTGTTGTAATTATTTATTGTGTTATAGTGAATATCTTTTGATATAAATACGATCTTAGCATCGTGGTTTAATTAATTTGTTAGTGGAGATTCACAGACCCATATCAGCGCGGTCTGCTTCATTACATGGTCCTTCGAGCCGGATTACAAAGAAACGCGAGTAAGACCCCTTCCCCCTCCGAAGGAACCCTGTGGGTTAAACGAGGGTAGAGCCTACCGTGGCTAGAGGTGGTCTTAGGAGCTGCTTTTGAGGTGGTACCGTCAGCATTTGGTCTCGTGTGTGAGTAAGAAGCCCCCCTCCCAGGGAACCTGCGGGTTGAAAGAGGGCAGAGCCCTTCGCGGCTAGAGGCGGTCTTAGGTGCTTCCTTTGAGGGAGCATCGCCAATGCTTGATCTCGTCGAGGAATTACACCACTTCCCAGGGAATCTCTTTTTGTTTTAATATAGGAATTCCCGCTGTGGCTGGAGGTGGTCTTAAGTGCTGCTATTGTGGTGGCATTGTCAACATTTGGTCTCGTGTGTGAGTAAGAAGCCCCCCTCCCAGGGAACCTGTGGGTTGAAAGAGGGCAGAGCCCTTCGCGGCTAGAGGCGGTCTTAGGTGCTTTCCTTGGGGGAGCATCGCCAATGCTTGATATATTACATCACTTCCCAGGGAATCTCTTTTTGTTTTAATGTAGGAATTCCCGCGGTGGCTGGAGGTACTGCTTGTGTGTTAGTACCATCTACTTTTGGTCTCTTGTGTGTAAGACGCTCCCCTCCTAGGGAACCTGTCGGTTGAAAGAGGGCAGAGTCTACCGTGGCTAGAGGTGAAATTGGGTACTGCTGGTGTGTTAGTACCATCTACAGTTGGTCTCGGGTGTGTAAGACGCTCCCCTCCTAGGGAACCTGTTGGTTGAAAGAGGGCAGAGTCCATCGTAGCTAGAGGCATCTTAAGGGTTTCCATTGCGGTGTATCATCAGCGTGAAATGGCTGATTCGTTTAATGATGCCAGAGCCCCTACTGGAGTGAGAGAGGACGAGGGTACCTCCTTGTCAACCACCCTTGAGTTCGGGGGAAGAATTCCAGACTCCTTAGCAGCTTCTCAAGAAGTGCAAGACCATTCAGGAGAGGCTAACATTGACTCGGAGCTAGTAATTCAGCCCCTCAAACCCCAAAGGGGGAAGTACTCCCCGGAGCAGTGTCCGATCATTGGAGCCGGACCCTGGGAGAAGCAAGAATGGGCTCTAGAGATGAGCTCCTATGATGAGGAGCTCACAACGGCCCTCGCTGGTTTGCCTCCTCTAGAGGCAGAAGTGAGGAAAGAGAAGAATTTGAGACATGCGGCGCAGGGTATGGCTGCATATCTCAAAGCCAAGGAGGATGGTCCAGGCATTGTCCAAGATGTCTTGAGAATGGCGGACAAGATCCGTAGAAATCCTACCTTGGCCAATGACATCAAAGCAGGGGAAGTGGAGTTGATCAGTGAGCTGAAAGCCTCCATTTCGGCATTGAATGTGAGATGGGCTGCCATGTGCATGAAATGTTCGGTTCTGCAGGAACTGAAGGATGCCCTCCAGGCACTGAGTATTGCAGGGAAAACTCCTTCCAGCACAGCAGCAAGGGAAATTAACGTCCTCAACTACGTGTCTCCCTTCTCTGGTGAGGAGGAATCAACCAGAGCCACTTTTGAACGCTGGCGTAGGGACTGGGACGTATGCCACGTCGCCATTATGGCAGCTGGAGCAACGGAGGCTGACGCATACCATCGTCTCCTAGCTGCAATGTCTCCAGGTAGTCCCGCACATTCCCTAGTGCTCCGTCATCAACGTTCTCCATCGCAGTGCTACTCTCTGGCCATGAGAGCGTTAGAAGAAGCATATGGAGACCTGGTCCGTATGGCAACGGATCTTGTAGGCCCTGCTCCCCTGTCAAGAAGGCCTTCTGAGGTTGTTCAGGACCTCAAGGACTTCCTTGGAATGAGAGGGACGCTTTTGAAGGCGGGTGTTGACATTGCCGATGTCTTAGCACAACAAAAAGTGCTGGCAATGCTCCCTCCTTCATACAATGCGGCAGAAGCCTGGCCAAAGTGGGTAAAGTCGGCCTTGCGTGATCAGGCCAAAGTGGCTGCAGCGGCTGGTCGCTCACAAGTTGTGGGGGCCACCAGCCCTGATCCTGGCATCGGGGCCCTTTACAAGATGGAGGGACTGCAGCTATTTGCTCTTTGGCTGGAGGAAAAGCATCCCACCAACCGTCACTCTCACCACCAGGAGCGTGAGGACAGGTCCTCAAAGCGCCAAGGTAGTGGGAGGGGAGGACCCCTTCCAAAGAAGTTAAAGAAGGAAGGAGGAAAAAGGGAGAAAAGTGAAAAGAGGAGGGATAGCAAGAGGGCCACAGAGATCCCTAAGACTACCCTTGACGCCGCCGAGCTGGCGGAAGCCCTCAAATCATTTTTCCAAGGAAAGAAGAGCGAGGATTTGACAGCATTTGCTCAAAGTGGTCGGGAGCCTGCTCGCTCCTCCTCACGTTTAGTTTCAGTAAAATTAAATAAAAAACCACTTTGTTCTAATGTTGTCTCATTTGATAAGACTCATAATTGTTCCTCCGGATACCAAGGAAATAATTTAGGCAAAAGCTTGCCTAATTATAACAATGGTATAAATAAAGCGTCGGTTATAAAAACGTGTCCTGATAATGCTAAAGAGCCTGTTGGTGGGTGTGATATCTCTGAGAGAGTGCTTCTTAGAGTTTCTAAGACCAGTGGGGAAGATACTTCATTGCCTGTAGGATCCCAAGTTTATGTTGAAACTGAGAATCAAGCTACATGCATGGCAAAATCTTCAATTATTAAAGGGAACACAAAAACAGCCAATCCGACAGCAATAAAACTTTCCGTAAAGACTGATGCAATTTGCACAAAGACTTCTACTATGTCCAAGGGAGTTGGTAGCAGTCTGACTTTGCAGAATTTATCTGAGATTGGAGCTAAGCCAGTTTGTGCAGTTCAGAAAATGTACTGTTCAAAGGCTGGGAGGCGTAAAGCAGCTAGAAAGCGACGTCTAGGTAGACGTCGAGGGGGAGAAGAACTGTCGATCCTCATGGCCACGCCTGCACCTGACAAGTCTGGAGCTTCAGTTTCAGAGGTGAATAATGCACAAGTCTGCGTATTGCAAAGGGCTCAGGAAGAAATAGAACCTGCTCGGGTTTTATTATTTTCAAATGTGCCTGATAAAGGTCAAGATTCCTTCATAGTGGCTCAAAAATGTAACCCGAAAGTCACCTTGGGGGAACCAAGGAAATGTGTATACTCAGTAACTCCATTCACGGAAGACGAGTATGATGTGGAGAGCATGGCTCACTCCTGGGACTTTGCCATTAATGATGAAGCTGTCGTTTACTCGGCAACAGTCCCACAGTATAAGGGATTATGTGGAACAGTAGAGTGCTACTTACGAAACCCCGCTACTCAACAAGAGGTAAAGGTCAGGGCACTGCTAGATTCGGGAGCTAATGTCCCTTTGATAGAACAGCAAACTGCAAAGCATCTTGGCTTGACAGGCAGAAAGCAATTCCTCTGTTTAAATGTAGCTGGCGGCGGTTCTTCCACAAAAGAGGTTCAAGAGGTCTCTTTCCAGATAAGGTCTATGGATGGTTACATAACCACAGAAATGGCTGGAATAGTCACGGGAAAAGTTGGAAACCCATTCCAACCAATAGACTTCGATCCTAGGAAACATTCCTATCTGAACAATATAGAGTTAGCAGACAAGTTTCCTAACCCTAACCCAAGACCAATACAGGTCTTGCTCTCGGAGCCCTATTTCTCACAACTACAGATAGATGAGACAATCAGGCATAAGAACCCAGCTCTTCCTATTGCCCAGAAGACAAAATTAGGCTGGGTGCTCCGAGGAGCTACTGGAATATATAAGATGATTCCGACAGCTCAAGTGTTCAGTTCTCTAACGTACACAAACGAAACTTTTGATCTCGAGACAATGTACGAGAATTGCATATTTGACTTTGGAAAATTCTGGTCTGGGGAGAACGTAGGTATAAAGCCGCAGGAGACTATGGACTCCGAACTTACTGCATCGGAAATTCAAGCTTTGGAGTTTCACAAGCAAACGGCTAAGTTCGACCCCCGGATAAAACAGTGGACAGTCAGACTTCCCTGGAAAGACCCAGACTTAGAAGCTCACAGAATGTCAGATAACATGAGTAGAGCTGTAGCTTTCTTCCACCGTACCGTGGAAAAAGTAAAGGCGGAGCACCTTTCTATGGTTGACGAAGCTTATAAAGAATTGGTTGAGCAAGGGTTTGCAGAGGCAGTACCTTTAGTTGAAAGGAATCCACCCTGGCCAACATACGTTATGACGTCCCGTCCTGTCTTCAGGATGGACAAAGCCACAACCAAAGTGCGTATCGTCATTAATGCTTCTATGATTGACCCGAGGGATAAGACAAAGTCCCTAAATAAAATGCTCATGCCGGGACCGAATCTGCTCCCTCAGATCATGGAATTGATCCTCCGATTGATGCAAAAACAGCACATTTTCCTTATTGATGTACGGAAAATGTTCTTAGCAGTTAAGTTGGAGCTGAAATCTGATAAAGACATGCTCAGATATCTTTGGGGGGAACCAGGGAAGCAGCCAACTCTTTTCAGGCTGACTTCGTTGGGATTTGGAATAATTTCCAGCCCATTTCAAGCAATGCAATGCTTACGAGAGTCAGCAGCTGCTCTAAAGTCAAAGTACCCCGAAGCAGCAGAGTCTATTGAAGCTAACACTTATATGGACGACAATAGTGATGGTCGGGATTCAATAAGTGCTACTGCTAATTTGTTGCAAGACATCTTAACAGTCATGGACTCAGGAGGCTTTCACGGTCACAAAATCGCGGCAAGCAATCCAAAGATACTTGAGGGTCTAGACCAGGAACGGTTAGACACTAATAGACTCGTATCGGTTCTAGGCTTGAAATTAGATTTTGACACGGATGAGTTTATGTTTAATCTCGATAGCAAGTTCGATGACTTTGATCCTAACTCAGACAGAATCACCCGTCGAGATATAGTGGCAGTTGCCAGTCGCATTTTCGACACTCAAGGATTCGTGTCTCCCTACATTATGCAATACAAAAAGATTCTGCCTATGATGTGGGCCAACAGTACAGGTTGGGATGAAAACTTAGTCGGTCGACAGATAAAAAATGAGATGGGGGAGCTAGTTCCTGATCCAGTTGCAGAAGAAGCCGTGACATTATTCAGAGAATGGTTTGCAGACATCCCCCTACTCAGAGAACTCCGTTTCAGCCGTTTTCTCCCGGGTAGCTTGGATAAGATTGCAATTTTTGGAGATGCTTCTAAAAAGGGGATTGGAGCTGTTGCTTACGCAATTAAGCGTCAACCAGATGGATCTCGTAGAACCCAGATCATATACTCCAAAAGTACGCTCATGCCCAAAGACCTTCGGAAGAAGGATTTTAAGGATGCACTGACAATTGCAAGGGCAGAGTTAATAGCCCTCACTTGTTGCGTAACAATGAGCACGTACATTCAAAACTCCCTTCGCCCAAGCGTATCTACTGCCGACGTCCATATCTTTACAGATTCCCTCTTAAATCTCCAGAGGATTCAAAGAGGCAAAGGGCATTGTAAGGTCTGGGAAGAACGCCGTGTGTGCAAGATCCTGGACGATAAAGGTCAGAGTAAGGTACATTTTTGCCCCGGTGTATTAAACCCAGCTGACTTACCGAGTAGAGGATGTCACCTACCAGAGTTAGTCGATAGACTCAACTTCTGGAAGGAAGGCCCTGCTTTCCTTTTAGAGGACGAGAGCAAGTGGCCCAAACAGCCAGTGATTGCTGGAGGAGTGCTGTCTGAGACGGTAGATACCGCAGAGGATAGTAACGCAATCCCAGACATCCAGTTATACCTCGCTCAGACCCAAGAAATCAAGACCAACCTTATGAGTGAACGCATCTCAAAAGCAAATGCTTTTAAATCTAGCATTAATAAGGAACATCCTCTTGATATTATGCTCAGGAAGTTTAGCCGTTTGCACGTAGTTAAGCGTGTACTTACGACCTTCCGTCGAGCGCAGCGTAAAGTTCGCAAGCAAGTCTACCTCCCAAGAAATCATCCCATGTCAATTTCTGAAGAGCTGGAGGCGGACAAGGAGTTGGCGAGGCAAGCACTTTGAAAGAGAGATTGCCCTGGGACAAGGGAATACCGAAAAGCAATTGCTTAAAGTCCAAAAAGGTTCAGTTTTAAAAGATCTCCCAGTTTATTGGGATCCGGATGATCAGCTTCTTAGGCTTAGAAGCAGATTGCATAAAAGTATCTCTCTAAATCTTGATTTTAAGGACCCAATCATCATGCCAAAATGCGAGTACGCAAAAAGAGTGGCATTGGAAACTCATCTTAAGCTAAGACATGCCAGTCAGAAGCAAACATTCGAACATATTAGAATGACTTACTGGCAACAGGGCGGATATAGTTTCGTCAAGTCTGCTGTAAGACATGGATGCAAAACTCCTAGGTGTAGGTACATTCAGTACGAGTCACCAAAAATGTCCCCACTTCCAAGTATTAGGATGGATAAACCGGAAGCATGGGCCCATGTCGGTGTTGATTATTTTGGCCCATCTTATTGCATCCACGATTGTAGTTTCCTGAAATGCCGAAAAGACTCTAATGGCAGGAGATGTCGAAACCCAGAGAAATATAAAGTATGGGGAGTAATATTCACATGCATGCAAACACGGTCCATTCACGTTGAGTTGGTCCCTGACTGTTCTTCTCATGAGTTTCTCATGGCGTTTAGGCGCTTTACACATCAAAGGGGGAGGCCAATCCTATTTTATAGTGACAATGCCACCACTTTTAAAGGAGCTTGTAGACAACTTCAACAGTTATTCAAGCTAGAAGCGCAGAATGTGGTCCTGAACTATAAGTATGAAGGTCTTGGGCCAATTGAATGGAAATTCAGTACAGAATTGGCACCCTGGACAAACGGGTGCACAGAACGCCTCGTCGGACTGTTCAAAAAGCAATTTATGGCAAGTCTTCAGAAACACGCGGTCCCATTTAGAACGATGGAGACTCTATGTATGGAAATTGTTTTCTACATAAATGAGAGGCCCCTAGGTCAAGTAATCGAAGGGAACACGGAGAAAATGATCACCCCAAATATGTTAACAACGGGTAGAACCCTCCGTCCTCTCACGACCGCCAGTAAGGCGGAACTCAGAACACCTGGAGTAGACAAGATGTGGGAACAGAGAAAGAAAATCCTACATCACTTCTGGAGACAATGGCAAGCAGAATACCTTGCCACCCTATCATTGGATCGTAAATGGTCAAAGGGCCATACACCTCCAATAAAGCCAGGGGACGTCGTTCTGCTTAAGCCAGAAACCCAAGAAAAAGGCCAATGGAAACTGGCCAGAGTCGTTAGCGTCCACAAAAACCTGGACGGTGCTATCTCCTCAGTCTCCATCATTTTGCCGAACAAGGCTACCTTTACAAGGTCAGTGCGAAATATAGCTCTTCTAGAGCCGTCTGCTGAAATGTTGGAGAGAGAAGCAATGGAAAGCCCTGTGCCCGCCAAGTCGTCAGACCTTGGTAAGATGTGTGGAACGGGGTTGACGGAAACGGATTCCCAACCCGCTGGTGCACACGCGCAAGGGACAGAAGATCCTCGCCCTGTGACACTTCCCTACTTGGAAAGAGATGAGGCCAGCGCGGGTGTCGAGTACACAGAAGAGGAGGATGCCACTAACTCCAATTCTGGCTCTGATACGGAAGTTCCCAAGAGAGCTCGTGACGACGAGTCCTCGGAAGGTCCTAGAAGTAAAAGAGCTCGCAAGCACATAGGTTATTACAAACTACTTACTAAAGGTAAGATGTAATAGTGTATCTAGCCAATACACTTTCTCGCTATCTAAACAACGTAGAGAACTTAAGTATACGAATCTCGTGTGGAGCACCCTTCTTGGCGAGAGACGAGGTAGCTCGAAAAGCGAGAAAAATGATAACATAATCCGTGGTAGTCAGATTGCCTGGGGACCATCTGGGTGGCTTTACAACCCACCCTGGTTTTGAAATGTTTACAAGGATTTACAACCCTTTCAGTTTCTAAACCCACCCTTTTGCGAGGGCGTGCATTCTTGCTCTCAGGTTTTTACATCAGATGGCTATCAGGCCTTGATTTTCCTGAGTTTATGAGTGACAGGAACTTAGTAGTACCGTGTAGAGCCCATAGAGGTTTTCAATTTTTTCCCCCTCTTGTAATGGGTGCGAACCAGCTATAGTTTTATTTTTTATTTCATTTTTTTAATTTCATTTACAAGCTACCAAAGGTTTTCGGTTAATTTTTCCTTTGGCAGAGTTCCACCTACATCGGTATAAGGTGATAAAAGGTCTGGCAACCTTAACACCGGTTCCAACAACTAGCGAGATATATCTGCAACATAAAGTCTGTCAGTTATCTTGGAGCGGAGACTCTAGACAGCCAGACTCCATTTGATCTTTCCTAAGGCGGTTGCAAAAGTAATTGTACGACATCCAGACTCTCTTATCCCACCAGTGATGCAAGTGGTAAAGGTTAAGTCCTTTACCAGGGGGAGTGTCGCGTCACAGGATAGATCGAACAGGGTCTGATATTACGAACCATCACTAATCAGCTTACTTGAGGAATAAACAAACTCTACGCGTCCTCCGTCAGCTGTTGAAAAAGGCGCAATAACATGAAAACATGTCACCAAAGTCATCGGTATGATTTACGCCGCGAGAAGCAGGAACCGCCCCATCCCCACGCATATGGCGTCAATCATTACAGAGAGGTGGAAGCCCTTCTCCAAGTCCGCGTTCCAAGTGAGCTTTATCTTACTAATTTTTATTTGTTTACATTATTCCCCTCCTCCCCCTTCTTAATCAAATCAACTTGATCATCTCTTTTAAAGCCTTATCCGATCTTCTTTTCCGGTCTTTTTTAATTTACTTCAAATATTTATTATTGATATTAACACTGTTAGAATTGAATTGATTCCTGTTTTAAGAAATTCCTGTTTTTTTATATTAACTGTCGAATATCTTTTTATAATATTACTGCACTTACCTGGTTTTTTTTTTTAGAATCTATTAATACCCCCACCATTATTTTACTGTTAACTCCTTTCTAACTCGAATATTACATCATTGTCAATGAATATTTTTAGAAGAGTGTAACGAATACATATTTAAAATATATATATATATATATGTATTCGTAATGTGGGCAGCCCTTCATCAATCACGAAACCTTTTTAGGCACTGGATTTTGGGATAATTAGATTGACGTCATTGACTAAATATATAAAAATGGGAATTGATCATAGAGATAAAAAGATATAGAGAGCGTATTCCCTTCATCTGTATTTTTGTGTCCAATATAATCAAAGTAATTTGTACTACGTCATCGTAAGCTGATCATAGAGATAAAATCTATCTCTATGATCAGCTTACGATGACGAAGTATAAATTATTTTGTTTATAGTGGACACACAGAATACAGCTGAACGATGTTTCTCTGCTATTGAAAGGAATCAGCTCTCTATATCTTGATATCTCTATGGAATTGATAAAGGGGTTTTTATGAAGTTGGGTTTGATAAGTTGTCTTAATATAAAGATAGATAAATATATTTTGCTGGCATCTGAGCACGTTTTTCCAATTAAGGAAATACTTTCTTTCGTGGGTTGTGCTTATTATAAAATTGATTTAAATTTATGCACGGCGGTCTTGTTCTGATGACTGAAGTGATGTGAAGAAATGAGAAATAACAACTGATTGACGTGTACACTCTCTTACTTTATAGATCAACTGCCAGTCCATAGGACGTAGGAGAGAGAGGTTGAGTGAATTATACCTCACGCCCCCCAGTCATTAATTAACATTATAGAAATATCTGCAAAAAAAAATAATCAATGACGATAGAAAACGCTATATAAAGATAAACGCAAAAAACGCTATATAAAGATAAACAAAAAAAAACGCTAAATAAAGATAAACAAAAAAAAACCGCTATATAAAGACAAACGAAAAAAAACATGAGTTAAATAAGTTTGTAAGTATTTTTGGAACAATTTATTGACACTGATTTCTTGGCTATCCGAGGTGATCTTCTTGCTTTCACAATTGGTGAGGGTGGAGTCACATGAGTGTTCGGATGTGGATGTTGGGCTGATGTTGGCTTCACAAATTTTCTGTTGCGTGTTATTATTTTCCCCGATCTCAACATAACTCTATATGAGCGTCCTGAATCACATATTTGAGTTATTTGTCCAACGTCGGACCAAAGTTTACTCTTTGCGTCCTGAATTAAGACTTGTTCATCTACGTTGAGTTGTCTTAAGGTCGATGGCGAGTGATCGAAAGTAGATGGATCGGACGGAGTATTAAGAGAGGGGAGAAGAGTTTTTAAATCTCTTCCGAGGAATAACATTGAAGGTGATTTCTTCCGCGACGATGAAGGGATTGTCCTTAAATATAAGAGCGATTCAGTAAATTCTTCTTTGGATTTGGATTTCTTCATTAGCTTCTTTACCCTGTTGACCGCCGACTCTGCAATCGAGTTAGATTGGGGGTTATGAGGTGAAGAAGTGACGTGGATAGTGTGTTGGAGTTTGCAAAACTCGTTGAATTCCCCGTGGAATTGGGGCCCATTATCTGAAATGATGTTGTTTGGGTATCCAAATATAAGAAACAGTGACTTGAGGTAGGACGTAACATTTGATGTTGATGTTTTATGAAGATGGTGTACGAAGGGATACAGACTAAATTTATCAACGACTACCAAAAGTCTTGGCCGTTACATTCGAATAGGTCGATGCATATAGTATGCCAAGGTCTCGGGGGCTCACTATAACTTTGCCCCGTTTTTTTATACTGAGACGCATACTCTTCCAGAGCAGGTTCGTCCTCGGCTTTAAATACAGGGGCTCCGCGGCGAGGTGAGTTTTGCCCGGCTGCCATATTAGAGCTACGTTAAATCCGACTATTTTCTCACGTAGCCTCATGAGACGTTGGTTCTCAATTTCGTAAATGTTTTTGTTGAATAAGCCGATACGAGGTCGATGATCCACAATGGCAAAAAAAGAATCTATTCCTTTCAGGAAGAAGCGGCACTTTTCAATGGCTCTCACAAGGGCTAAAAGTTCTAGCTCAATAGTGGCGTAACGAGCTTGAGTTTCTGTGAGTGAGAATGATCCGCATTGAATTAGTTTGGAATCAGGATGGAGACTTGACATAGTTACAGGTGCGTCGTTGGGTTGTTGGAGAAGTAAAAATCCTAACCCGTGAAGGCGAGATGCGACAGTCAAGAGTATTGTTTTTGAATTTTTATCGAAGCAATTGCATTCCAAATGTTGCAAAACGGTCTGTTTTATTATGCAAAGGGCTTGCTCATGCTCTGATGTCCATACGAAGGCGTTCTTTTTTGGAGTAGCTCTCGGATACATTTAGACATTTGAGCTAAGTCAGGCATGAAAGAGCCGAGTTGGTTTACTAAGCCTAGCAAACTACGACACTCGGTTATGTATTTAGGGCTTGGAAAACATGTTATCGCTTGAATGCGTGCTTCAGAGGGAAATATTTTGCCGTTTTCCAATTGATAACCTGCAAAATTTACGGCAGATCCTATTTGAAGCTTTTTCTCCGAAACCGTAATGCCATGTTCACGGGCATTTAGGAGAAAGAGGATTACTTTAAGAAATAACTCGCCGAAGTTAGAAGCGCCAATAACAGAATCATCGACTATTTTCATAGCGTTAGTTATTCCTTCAAGAATGACCTCTGATCTGATATTGAATTCATCAGAACTTGCATTAATGCCCAGGGGCGCACGTAAATAACGGTATTTACCTTGAGGAGTGATGAATGTGGTGAGGAGATATTATTTTTCGTCCAAAGGTACTTGAAAATAGCCGTGGGTGAAGTCCGCTACTGCAAAGACTTTCGATGAGCTTTCCAGGCTGTGAACGATTTGCTCAGCGCTGGGGAACGGATAGCAGGGGTGCCTTATATATTTATTGAGGTTGGTGAAATCGGTGACCAGTCTGACCTTCCCATTTGGTTTGAGCACGTAATGTCCGTATGCATAATGATCCACAGGGGTATCGATTCGAGCGATTATCTTGGTGTGTAGGAGTTCCTTGATGAGATCGTCCGCTGGTCCTCGCATGTGAAGAGGAATGTTCCTAGGCGTCTTTGCTTGGAAGGGGATTATTTTCACATCCTCCTTGAAATAGAGCTTCATTGGCCGTCCCGAAATGGGCTCCTTCTTTCCTTTTAAACTGTCCGAGATGACGTCATTAAATAGGTTTATCAGGAGGGCCTTCTTTTCATCAAGGTTTTCAGCGGTCGTGTCGCTGAAATATTTGTCTCGCAACGTTATAGCGAGGGACTGTCTGTTGGACAAATTGTTGTCAGGCGGCGCTCCTTGGAAGGGTCTTATGAGCCTTGAGGACGCATGAGGAAAATTGAAATTTTTATCCAGCATTCCCAGGTTAGTCATAACTTGCCACGATAAAAGTATGTCATCGGAGAAGGCTGATGTAACTAGGGCTTCGATATTGGAAGATAATTCGCCTAATTTAGCAGCGAGACGTATTTTTCCTTCAGCCAGCATTATCGAACTGGAGTCGGCCAAGGTTACAACTTCTCGGGAGGGGGCGAAAGAAATCCCATGCCGCTCTAAAATATTGAGGGCAAGGATTGACTTTCTAGCTCCTGTGTCAGGAATGACGTCAAAATTGAAGGACCGCCCACACGGGGAGGTGAAATTAATTGTTGCCCGAGGAGTAGCTCTTGCTATCTTGGCGAAGCTGTATAAGAAGTTTGAAGGGTTGAGTTTGATGTGCTGATCCGACGATGAAGATTTTAATTGCTAACGGAGTAATCTGAAATTAAAAATTTCACTGAGGGTATGGTGTCTTCATTTAAGTTCTGAGAAGGTGGAGGTGAAGATGTGTGTTGAGTCGACTTTTTGGCTGAAAAGGAGTTCGCTCTGTCGCGACAGTATTTGATGACGTGTCTGACGCGATGGCAAAATGAACACTGGCTTGTATTTCGTTGGGGGCACGTATAAGATAAGTGTTTACGCGACCCACAGCAATAGCATATGCCTTTTGGTATCTTGTTGGTGGAAGTAGAAGTAGATTTAGAAGATGAATTCGAATTTGTGGAGTTTCGACGGTGTCTTGAACTTTGACGTTGAGGAAGGAGTTTTGGCATGGTGCGCCTAACCACGCTTGAGGATTCGCCTATGGAGAGCTGACTCAGGGAAGCCTCATAATCCTTGACGCACCCAGAAATTTTTTCCCGAGTGATTCTTCTTATGTCTTTCAACAAGTCTTTGTCGGGGCATTCCTGAAACCACCGGAATACGAAAATTTCATCGGTGTTGAAAGTATCAAATTGACAGTTTAGTGCAATTTGGTTCAGCTCCGCCTCCCACGCTGAAGCCTTCTTTACTCGCTGAAAACGCAAGTTAAAGAAATCGCATCGCCTGTTAAATACGGGGTGCAGGGTCTCGAAGTGGGACTCCAGGATTGCCATAGCACTTTTAGGAGCTCCCTTCTCATCGTAAACGGGAGTGTGCTCACTGAGATTTGGCTTTATCAGAGAAGCGAGATCTCATTTTAAATATCGGAGGAAAAGTGACCTTTGTATTTCCGTGGAGACTAGGTGGGTGTGCGCTGCGTGGAAGTAACTCCGGAAGGAGTTACTTCCACGCAGGTGAAAACAGGTAAACATACCCCAATTTAAAAATAATATCACTAAATATTTGTTATGGTTTTATAGTTTTTGCACTCAATGGACTTGGTAATGTCGCCTGGTTACTATGTTTTAGGTATGTTTATATATATATATATATTATGGTTGTTTTTATTTTTCAAATGTTTGAAATGTTAGCGACATTGTGGATTTTCTGTTTCTTGGTGATAAAAGAAGACGACATACAAAGTTTGAAAAAAATCAGTCAACATTACGGGGTTGGGCAACAAGGTCTAAGTTTTAAAAATTTAGTAAAAATATATTTTCCGCAAATTTCTTGAAAATGGTGGGCGTTACAGACTTCAATAATAATGATTAAATTAAAGGAAATCTAATTTACTACCAGAAGTATTTTTGATGTTTTTTAGAAGTGAGGCAAAATACTCTCTCGCTTCTCTTTTTTCTTTCTCTTTCTATCCAGGTAACTTTGGTTACCAAGTGTTAATTGTATATACTCATATCAAAAGATCAATTTTTTTTGGGAGAGTACATGCAAAATGTATTTGATTATTTCTTTAGAACACCAAACATATCAGGATGTGTAAATAGTAGAACATATTCCTACAGCAACCCTTGCTACATCTTGCCTATAGTCATCATGTATGTATATGAGTGTCATATCCAAAATTTGTCAAAGTTATACAGTCCCGAAAATGACCAATTTTAAATTTTAAAACATTAAAATAAACCTATCTAAACTTAAAAAGTTATGGACTGAATCTTCAAAATGATCAGGCAGCGGATAAAACACTAAAAGCTTTGAACAAAATACGAATTGAAAATAAATACCGATGGGAGACGATTGAGAATTGTTAACCCTTTTTAACTGGCTCCAAATTTAAAACAGGTCAGCATGAAGCTCCCTGGACCATGCTCGGTTTATGTCGAAGGCCATTTATTACAATTAGTTGGAAATTCTTGACCAATGAACATAGGATAAAAAGTAATTTATACTTTTTTAAAGTATTTTGGTGTTGATACAGTGATATATATATATATAATTAAAAAATATAATAGTTTTATTTTAAAAATCTTTAAAATTTAAAATAATAATTATAATGCTCTTTTTGATTTTTGAGTTTCTTAGATCTTTTTAGCTAAATACTTGCTTCCTTAGCGGTGTGGATAAACGTATTAACATTTTACGTGGCTATTTTACACAGCTTCAAAAACAACTATAAATATAATTATAAAGGTCATGAAATTTTAAATATTGAAAAAACTTATAGCATGAGTATATATCTAATATTGGCAAGTAAACATAACAATTTTATTTCGTCAATTGTAAACATAAAAGTTCATACAAACGTCATTATCATTGTGATCCTTATGAAAACGTGTACAAACCGTGCTTTTAATAAGACAACTAATTTGCCATGACAAAACAAAATTGCTAGAATAATTTATAGGACGAATATTAGCAAAAAAATAGAAATATTTATTAGCTTGATTGCTCCAAAAAAAATATTGAAAGATCCAGTGCCTTAGAGTCTGGACGCATGGCAGGTGATTCATGACTAATGCTCATAACAAACGATTCCATCTAATAAATTAGTGGCTGTATTGATACAGTCGTAATGTAGGCAGTCCTTCATCAATCACGAAACTTTTTTATTTTTATATCTCTGGGATCAATCAACAAAATCAGTTGCATGTAATACTTTACTAACAATAACAACATCAATTGGCTGTTCCGGAATCCAAAACACATTGGAAACATCCCACATACTGCCATCGGAGAAAACTTATATCTAAAGTCAATCCTTTCGTAAATCGCACAATTCAAGAGTAGAATGATGATATTGCCAAAGTCTCATTCTACTTTTGAAACTGACCCGCTATATTAACGAAAAAAATGTGCAATGTACGAGAGGATTGCCTCCAAACACAAGGTTTTTCCGATAGAACGTTTTTCCCAAGACAGAAGCAGCACTGTGAAGAACTACGAGGATTTCCCTAAGAATACCGTCTTCTTTTATTAGGAAAAACCTATTGTGCTGATTGATCACAGATTTATACAAACAAAAAGGTTTCGTGATTGATGAAGGGCTGCCCACATTAAGAATATAATCTGACATGTAATAATATTGCTATTCAACATATAAGTCCTATTTCTAATAAAAATAGAGGCCAAATCGTGAAAATATCACTATTTATAGCAAATTTTATATATATATATATATATATACATGTATATATAGTATTCGTATTGTTCTTGAATGTCATGATTCTTGCACAACGTACAACATTTCGTTTAATTGGAAATCCCCCAACTGAAGGAGCAAAGTATATAAAGGGAGATTTTCATTTGATGCCTCACACTTTCAAAGACGCTTTATTAAGAATGAAATCAATGGTCTGTCTGGTTCTCCTTGGAGTTGTCCTCCTGATTTCTGTGACTTCGGCACAACGACCAGCTAAAGCACCAGCCATAGCCAGTGCTGCTGCCGCCGCGCCAGCAGGTGGTAGCTTCAATGATTGCCTCTGCCAGTGCATTTCCCTTCAGTTTGTGGATAGCCAAGGCGTCACCAATGGAAACTGTCGAAGGTAATTAATATTACCATATCTTAAAGAACTATCTTCAATCTTTTCTATTTTTCATCAGCACGTTTAATGGGGCACAGTGGTGCTATGTCAAGTATGGCCAGTTCAGCCCTTGCATTGATCTACGGAAATCCATTCGCTTCCCAGGGCAATACTGGTCCTATCACGCCTGCGCCACTCCCCCTCAAAACTCCCCTGTTTGTCAAAACGTCTTCCCACCACCATTCTTCTTCTCTGCGCCCAGTGTTCAAAGAGCTCCTGCCAGGAATGTCGCAGATAACGTGTACTAATTTCATATTGTGTGACTTTTATTGAAAATTGTAGTATAAAAATAAATTTATTTTTGCATAAAAATGATAGTATATATTTGCAAGAGTTATCAAATAAATAAGTAAATTCATACAGAAGGTACGTCCTAAATATATTCTAATGATTTGTATTTTTTTAAATCACGACTAAAGTATAAATTTAAATACGAACTTTAGTAAATTGGGTATATATAAATATTTTAGATGTTTGATTACTTCATGACTAGAGTTGGTATTAAATCTATTTCGAAGTATAAGTGGCAAGTGTATATACTAGTTTTTATTCGTATAGCTCAAAGGGCGTCAAGAGAAGAAATTGCCTTGTAAAATACGTTGTGTGGAAGTAATGGCCCAAGAAAAAATAGACCAGGAGGAAATGACCCAACATTGAAAAGGAAAGTACTGACTCACAGTAAAAATGATCCAAATGTATAGGTAGGCAAGTATTTGAGTGAAATACATTTATGTACTGTACAAATAGTATGACTAATACAAATTGATTAAATAATGGCAAAAATTAATTTTATTTTAGCATTATATATAAATGTTTTCATTTTTTGACGTTGCTGTTATACGGGACAAAGATTTACATTTCTAAGGTTATTCCTTTTCTATTTTCGGTCATTTCTTCCTAATTCCTTTTTATTGTCCTTTCTTCTCAGGCTTATTTTCCTTGGTCATTTCTTCCTTAATATCAATTCACAGATATATATTTATTAATGAGATGTATTGTCAGTATTATAGTTTGTTTAACATATACATGAACGTGTGTAATGATGTGGTCAACATATATCCTTTAATTTTTATTTACAATAACAAAGTGGATTTTATGGGAAATCTACTTTGTAAAATATTAGTATTTTTTTTGTCAATCAGGTTATCATAAAAATAAATATTTATAAGGAAAACTATTTGTCGTCCACAAGAATTCATCGAGGATGATAATTAGATAGCGTAGGCGTAGGAGACAGGGGGCGAGGGGGGCAACTACCCCCTCCCCAAAATTCGGGTGAGTTCTCAAATTCGGGCAAATTGGTTGAGGTATTCGGGCATGTAAGTTGAAGAAAAGATAGGAAATTATGAAAGCAACTGCATTTTGAATTGTAACCAAATAAATATAATATAATGAATAGTATGTAATTACTATAAAAAAATATTTATCTACATAACTTTCTTCATTCGATTATTTTTTTTACCGATTTAACAGTTCTTGTTAAAATTGGGACAAATTAAATGCTGCCCCCCCCCCCCCAAACTAAACATCTCCCCATCGCTTATTCCTGAAACGTCTCCGTGGATCCCAAACCCTCACAAGGGAGTGTTCTTTACTTCAATGACGTATTTTTTCCCTTTCATATCTATTGGAAGTGTAAGTAACACTTTTTAAACCAAAGAAACATTAACTGTGTACACTATAGAGTGAGAAGAAATAATGTCCAAATGTATTTCAATGCCCTAAAAAGCCTTATTTTCTAAATAGAGTACCAAATTATTTATTACTCTACAAACATTTTATTGATTTCATAAAAATACTTTTTAAAACTTATTTTAAAAACTCCTTGAAATCATTAGTAGACGTTATCTGCGACATTCCTGGCAGGAGCTCTTTGAACACTGGGCGCAGAGAAGAAAAATGGTGGTGGGAAGACGTTTTGACAAACAGGGGAGTTTTGAGGGGGAGTGGCGCAGGCGTGATAGGACCAGTATTGCCCAGGGAAGCGAATGGATTTCCGTAGATCAATGCAGGGGCTGAACTGGCCATACTTGACATAGCACCACTGTGCCCCATTAAACGTGCTGATGAAATAGAGAAGATTGAAGATAGTTCTTTAAGATATGGTTAATATTAATTACCTTCGACAGTTTCCATTGGTGACGCCTTGGCTATCCACAAACTGAAGGGAAATGCACTGGCAGAGGCAATCATTGAAGCTACCACCTGCTGGCGCGGCGGCAGCAGCACTGGCTATGGCTGGTGCTTTAGCTGGTCGTTGTGCCAAAGTCACAGAAATCAGGAGGACAACTCCAAGGAGAACCAGACAGACCATTGATTTCATTCTTAATAAAGCGTCTTTGAAAGTGTGAGGCATCAAATGAAAATCTCCCTTTATATACTTTGCTCCTTCAGTTGGGGGATTTCAAATGAAACGAAATGTTGTACGTTGTGCAAGATTCTTGCGTATTAATCTACAAACGAGAATATAAAAGTTAAAAGGTATATTAAAATAATCCTTAAAAGTTGACTCACAAGTCAAGTCTACGCAATTTACAATCTTTTGTTGTTCTATTCATAAGTATTCATATAACTAAAAGTTTTAAACTCAAGATTAAATTTAAAACATATATATACTAATAAAGTCAATCACACAAAATTATTAAAAATAAAATTCAGCGTGTAATGTATAGCTATTGACGCCTTCTCCCATTGCAGTCGAAATCAACCAATATCTTTAGCGAATAGTCAAGAAACGTCTACATGCCAACCGTATCACTGGAACCATTAGATTATACTTCACGCTGAAATCCTTTAATACATTTTCAGCCTTGAAGAGATCTTATTGAGAAGACGAATAAAAGACACGCCATTCCGATCTTGGGATAAATCGCCAAAATATGTTATTATGCGTTCATTCCTTACCCCACCAGAGGAGCCACCTTGCTACAATCCGCACTTATATGATCCAAAATTCTCCATTTCTTTAATTTTAAAAAGGAGGGGGAAAAGTTAATCTTTTAAAACGTGATTGGTAAAAATTTAAAAAAACTATGGGCATTGGAGACCTTAATGTAGACATGGACAGAACAGGATACCCAAATCAACAAATTTTGTCGAAATTAATGATGGAACTAAGACTAGTTGACAACATCAAAAACTGAATCCAGATGATAGTGTATCGTGGAGATCTGGTAATAAATCTTCGCGCATTGATTTGGCCCTGGCTCCTCGTTTAATTTTGGCATTGTTCAAAGATACACGATACCGACCCCAACCAAGCTCTGATCATAAAGCTATTTTTATTGATATTCAATATTCTAGACCCAAAAAGCGTTTTAGAATCTCCAAATGATTAAGCATGAACAAATCTTTTATTAAAAAAATTAAATTGTTTTTAACTTATCGTTTTAACCCCTCTTTTAACGCTAGGAAACATTATTTTATTTTAACTAATACAATTAAGTCCTTGACATCTCATTTTATTCGTAAAAACAACCAAGCATCAAATACATTCCAAGAAGAAATCGAAGAAGTTTTAAATAATGGGTCTTTATTTTTACGTTCAATTACTTCTGACACCACCAACTTATATCGTCTCATGGAAATTAAGGAAGTTGATTTTAAAAGTAAAATCAAGCTGGAAACTGATGCTAATTTTAGACTCAAGAAACTCTTTCAAAAGAATATATTTTCAGCTTCATTTATTGCTAAAATTATGGAGCATGGTCTAGAAATTACGGACCCCACAGAAATACTTCGAAGATTTCACAAGCGTTTTCGAATAATTTTTGAAGCGGAAAGATTGTATTTCCCCGCTCTAGACGTGGACAGCTTTCAATATTTTCTATAGAAACTATACGTACTTATATAAAGATATATTCTAATAATAGCAAAGCCAGTGGACTGGATGGTTTGGGAGGAGAAATTTTTACCCAATTTATCGATGAAGTGGTTCCTTATCTATTCGAACTTGGAAAAGAGATAGAGCTTAAGGGAAGACTCCCTAAACCTGTTACCAAAGGGAGAATAGTTAAAGTACCCAAAAAAGGAACACCCACTGATATAAATAATTGGATGCCTATTACGGTGCTCAATGAGACCTACAGTATATTGTCAGGTATAATTGCTCAAGAAATTGAGCCTATTTGAACATGAAATTGGGGGCGGAGCAAAAAGGATTTCTTAAGGCAAGGAAAATATCGGATGTGTCTAAAAACATACAAACTGCAATAGAATCTTCATAATCGAGAGGCTCGTTCGGAGCAATAATTGCAATCGATTTTTGCAAAGCTTTCGATACGATACTCCATGGGCACATTATGAAAGCTGTAAAGAAGCTTCTCCCCAAAAATATTTTAATCCAATCAGAGCACTTCTTTTCAATGGAACTTCAACTGTGACTATGGGTGATCTTAACAGTGAAACCATAGCCTTGAAAAGAAGCTATCGTCAAGGCTGTCCATCAGCGCCTCTTTTGTTTGCTGCTGGTTTTAAGGATCTAGGTGATTCTGTAGTAAAAAAATTAAAGGTTGTGGGATTGACTTCGGATACTGTAAACATATCATAAATATGTATGCAGACGATATTACTCTCTATATAGAAGCAAAACAGTACCGCAATTAATTAAACGCTTGGAAGTAATATTGAATCATTTCAAAAAATATGAAACAAGATCAGGACTAAAATTAACTTTAAAAAACTACGGTTCTCGCCATTGGAAATTGGAATCCCTCGCTAGGACTTCAGGTCGCCTCACTTCAAATCAAAGACAGAGTGGAAATTCTGGGAATAACTTGGGACAGACATGGTGCATCACTGAGCAATTGGTCTTCCTTAAAGCATTTAATAGACGTCATATATCAAAATGGAGAAATTTAAACCTATAACAGAGGATCGTTTTGTACAATTACAAAATTGTTCCAGCAACGCTTTGCAAAGCAACAGCCATTCCATGGCTGGCAGAGAAAGCACTCGAAGAAGAAAACATATCGCTAGGTAAACTTTTCCATAAAAGCTACATTCCCTCACTCAAGAGACCCAAGTGTTAAATGGGTGGCAGATTCTCGAATCTTTCTTAGATTATTCCAAGATTTATAAAAAGATATGTATAGACCTTTCAAGAAATCTGGAAAAAGAATATCGATCCTATTTCACTATGCAGCCTGCATACACTTGGTTCATGATTGGTACGGACTCAATGAATCAGAGAGTGGAACGGTTTTCTACTTCCCTAGCTGCCTCCCAAAGAATCCTTTGGAAAGGACAACCGTCATTTTATTCTTCATCAACAATAGATATCATACGATAAAATCATCACAAGAAATTCTTTTTTACAAATCTTAAGGAACCCAAAATTTAAAACTTGAAGCATTTTTATCTTATCATGACTTAAACAAAAGGTCTATTTTTAGTTGCGGAAAATTATCTTTTAAACTAAAAAGGGCTGCTGATCACCACATAGTTTCCATGCCCTGGCATTTAAGAATGTCCTACCAAGAGTCCCACGAAAAAGAAGCAAATAAAATGGCGTCAAAGTTTTAAAGGATCTGCAACTTCTTAAAACATGAGTAAATAGGATAATGTCCTCTGTTAAAAAAGTCAAATATGGCAAACGCTTCACTACTCAGTTCCAAATATCCTCAGGAATGCTATTTTTCACAACTCCTTGTAAGGATTGTGGAAGTTTTTTTTTTTTTTTTTTTTTTTTTTTTGCCTATATGGTTCGATCGAATTGCATCCGATAGGATATAAATAAGCATAATAGCGTTAAAATTAGTCTATCGAACCTAGGATCTTATCAATGAGGTAGACCAAAAATGACCATCCCCTCTCGGGATTCGAACCTGCGCCCCCAACATTGAGAGTTGAACACGCCTTAGCACGCACGGCTATCGAGCTCCCTTTTTGCTTAGTGTAGGTTTTTAATCTTTATTGAATAATATTCGTTCTGAAATAGCCTATATTGTTAGGTTTATTGGAAGGTTATAAAACACTGTATATCATGCCTTTTCCAGCTGTCCATCTCTTACCATAATAAGACAATTCCTTAAGTTAAATCTGAAGAATTTAAGCGAAAAATATGTCACGCCAATACTTCTATTTGGAACAGCCTCCAATTCTAACAACGGCAACTCTAAGTCGATAGCTATTGAGTTTGCTCTCTGTAGCATCCGGGCCATGATTGCAGAAAAACTCCAGACGGCTCAACCCCGGGATCAAAGTGCCTTAAGATCTATTTTAAAGTCCTCTTCGGCCCGTTACTCGGTTCTCACCGTCAGGTTCCGGATCTCTCAGGGACGAATTAGAGCTACGCTGGAGACACTCTACGTTTCTACCCAAACGGCTCAAAGGTGAGCCTACGGTTTCTGAGACGCCTATTAAGACATATAATGGTTTCCGAAGAATCAGAAAAGAAAACTTCATCAATTTTTAATCATATAAAATATTTATAAAATAAATATATTTACAGCTTAACATTAAACTTCTATGAACTTTATTAATTTTATACTCAGTTTTTGTTCTTTAAGTTTTATTTAATTGTGTATGTTTTGTTTTAAATATTATTTTACGTGATGGATATAAATAGGTTTATTGTTGTAACCGCTTTTGATTAATTGTATATTTTATTTGTAGATTCATTCTGTTATGACTTTAGTTGAGGGTTTTAATTTTAAACTACAATGTTTAATTATATATATACATGTTTATATGCAATACCTCTAATCGAATAAAGTCAATTTAAAAAAAGTCTCAACGACTTTAAATAGATGAAGAGATGTATGAACATATCATGGAGGAATGTAAATGCCTCTAAGCATAACTATATTTATGTATAATTGTGTAAAAATATAATGACAAATATTGAGTTGGGAGGATGACAGTCCATGCCCCTGTTCAATGGATTTCAAATAATATTTTCGTAATTATATATGGGGAGATCCAGATGAAAATCATCAATGGTCTTGCAACGTAATAATATTACGTGACAATAACAACTTTGGGGAATAACCATTTCATCTTTTATCTGTCATGAAATATATTTTTAAATTAATAATAAAAACATAGAAATAATTAATATATGTTTAAGCTGATCATGATACACTAATTATTAAAGCATTGTGCTGTCCTTGATTTCATAAACTCTTTAATATCTGTTTATTTATCGAGGCATGAGATGATACAGTAACATTTTTGACGTATTTTTACATGTTACTATTGCAATCCACCTCCGCTCCTGTGTTGCTTGTTTTAGAATCTTTTACTGATACGTCATTAAACAGGTTCATAATTTCCTTTTGGGATGATTCTCCCTATGACGGCATTTTGGACCCATAATATCCATATTGACGAATTGGAAATTTAATAGATGAAGAAAAAAAAACTTTTTGTTCACACTTATATATTTTAATCCATTTGAATTTATTACTATATATTTAAGAATGACGCTATATAAGAGTCAGTTCACGAAGCGACATCGTCTTGAGGACCTAGAAATTTTGTTAGACTATACTCGAAGATATTTTTTATTAGCAGATTCGAAAGAGTCTCTTCAGTCCGGAAAATTCAGTCTAGGATAAAAGTAATTTATACTTTTTAAAAGTATTTTGGGTGATACAGTGATATATATATATATATATATATATATATATATATATATATATATATATATATATAGATATATATATATATATATATATATATATATATATATATAATTAAAAAATATAATAGTTTTATTTTAAAAAATCTTTAAAATTTAAAATAATAATTATAATGCTCTTTTTGATTTTTGAGTTTCTTAGATCTTTTTAGCTAAATACTTGCTTCCTTAGCGGTGTGGATAAACGTATTAACATTTACGTGGCTATTTTACACAGCTTCAAAAACAACTATAAATATAATTATAAAGGTCATGAAAATTTAAATATTGAAAAAACTTATAGCATGAGTATATATCTAATATTGGCAAGTAAACATAACAATTTTATTTCGTCAATTGTAAACATTAAAGTTCATACAAACGTCATTATCATTGTGATCCTTATGAAAACGTGTACAAACCGTGCTTTTAATAAGACAACTAATTTGCCATAACAAAACAAAATTGCTAGAATAATTTCTAGGACGAATATTAGCAAAAAAATAGAAATATTTATTGGCTTGATTGCTTCAAAAAAAATATTGAAAGATCCAGTGCCTTAGAGTCTGGACGAATGGCAGGTGATTAATGACTAATGCTCATAACAAACAGACTCCATCTAATAAATTAGTGGCTGTATTGATATAATATCAAATATATGTTTTTTATCAAAAGGAAAATAATTTTATCTAATTGAATTAAATTTGTTATAAATAGTATATTTTTTAGATTTTGAGGCTATTTTTAGCAGAAATAGGATTTATATGTTGAATAACAATATTAATGCATGTCTGATTTTAGTCGTAATGTAGGCAGTCCTTCATCAATCACGAAACTTTTTTTTTTATATCTCTGGGATCAATCAAGAAAATCAGTTGCTTGTAATACTTTACTAACGATAACAACATCAATTGGCTGTTCCGGAATCCAAAAACACATTGGAAACATCCCACATACTGCCATCGGAGAAAACTTATATCTAAAGTCAATCCTTTCGTAAATCGCACAATTCAAGAGTAGAATGATGATATTGCCAAAGTCTCATTCTACTTTTGAAACTGACCCGCTATATTAACGAAAAAAATGTGCAATGTACGAGAGGATTGCCTCCAAACACAAGGTTTTTCCGATAGAACGTTTTTCCCAAGACAGAAGCAGCACTGTGAAGAACTACGAGGATTTCCCTAAGAATACCGTCTTCTTTATTAGGAAAAACCTATTGTGCTGATTGATCACAGATTTATACAAACAAAAAGGTTTCGTGATTGATGAAGGGCTGCCCACATTAAGAATATAATCTGACATGTAATAATATTGCTATTCAACATATAAGTCCTATTTCTAATAAAAATAGAGGCCAAATCGTGAAAATATCACTATTTATAGCAAATTTATATATATATATATATATATATATATATATATATACAGGTATATATAGTATTCGTATTGTTCTTGAATGTCATGATTCTTGCACAACGTACAACATTTCGTTTAATTGGAAATCCCCCAACTGAAGGAGCAAAGTAAATAAAGGGAGATTTTCATTTGATGCCTCACACTTTCAAAGACGCTTTATTAAGAATGAAATCAATGGTCTGTCTGGTTCTCCTTGTAGTTGTTCTCCTGATTTCTGTGACTTCGGCACAACGACCAGCTAAAGTACCAGCCATAGCCAGTGCTGCTGCCGCCGCGCCAGTAGGTGGTAGCTTCAATGATTGCCTCTGCCAGTGCATTTCCCTTCAGTTTGTGGATAGCCAAGGCGTCACCAATGGAAACTGTCGAAGGTAATTAATATTAACCATATCTTAAAGAACTATCTTCAATCTTTTCTATTTTTCATCAGCACGTTTAATGGGGCACAGTGGTGCTATGTCAAGTATGGCCAGTTCAGCCCTTGCATTGATCTACGGAAATCCATTCGCTTCCCAGGGCAATACTGGTCCTATCACGCCTGCGCCACTCCCCCTCAAAACTCCCCTGTTTGTCAAAACGTCTTCCCACCACCATTCTTCTTCTCTGCGCCCAGTGTTCAAAGAGCTCCTGCCAGGAATGTCGCAGATAACGTGTACTAATTTCATATTGTGTGACTTTTATTGAAAATTCTAGTATAAAAATAAATTAATTTTTGCATAAAAATGATAGTATATATTTGCAAGAGTTATCAAATAAATAAGTAAATTCATACAGAAAGTACGTCCTAAATATATTCTAATGATTTGTATTTTTTTAAATCACGACTAAAGTATAAATTTAAATACAAACTTTAGTAAATTGGGTATATATAAATATATATTTATTTGTATATATACCTGATCATATATATATGTATATATACCTTATGTATGCAACTTCTCTAAATATATTAGGTCATTGGAAGGAGGAAAATTAGATATATAAAGAAACTGAACCAGGAAAATTGATCATGGATGGTCATTCAATGATTATATAACTGTTTGGAAATTTTAGATGTTTGATTACTTCATGACTAGAGTTGGTATTAAATCTATTTCGAAGTATAAGTGGCAAGTGTATATAATAGTTTGTATTCGTATAGCTCAAAGGGCGTCAAAGAAGAAATTGCCTTGTAAAATACGTTGTGTGGAAGTAATGGCTAGAGATGTAAAGTTGAGGGATATTTTGGGCGTGTGAAAGGAAGAATGTCTGAAGGGTGCAATTGAGTTCAAGCTCCTTGTTATCACTATTCTCTCTCCTCTCTTGAGGAATATTTATTTCATTTATGAAGCAGGCCAAGTCGGCCAGAACAGAAGGTATTTATTTTATATTTGAATCTCTGTTTTTGCTTCTGTTCTATGTATATCCACAGTAAGAATTTGTGTCCGAAGATCATAGAGTTAAAATTACTATTCCGTTAGATAAATAATGCCTAAAATAACGCCCAACTCGTGGATTGAAGCCAATGGTGGCTCCGACGTTTGGAGTTATAATGATGGCACTAAGAAAATGACCTGTCGGCTCTGCAGATTTAGTGTAATCCTTGTCAAGCTATATCCTTTGGAGCGACACATGGATAGTAAGAATCACAGGATCAACTTTAGGAGATTCCGAGCTAATTTAATTAGTTTGGATAGTTCGTCCTCCTTCATAGATGATGTGACCAAACTTTTATCATCGTGTAATATCCCTCTGTCAGTCGTGAATCATCCAAATTTCATTGCCTTCATGGAAAAATATTGTGGACAAAGGCCTCCATCCCGCCCTACTATTAATAACCATTTGAAATCCCAGAGCTCCAACATCCTGTCCCAGATCAAAGAGAATGTCCAAGGAAAAGATGTTTACATCTCATTGGATGAGACAAGAGACATCAAGGACAGACCTATGACGGCTGTGTTGATGGGATCATTGGATGGTGATAATCCAACCAAACCCTACTTGATAGACTTATTAAATGTTGGATCCTTGAACCATTTAAAAGTCTTCAATTTGGTTCGGAAGAATGTTGACCACTTTCTTGGGCCGGATTACCAGGCGAGTCAGTTAAAGCTTTTTATTTCGGATGGGGCATCGTATTGCGTCAAGGCGGCGGGCGAACTGAAGAAATCCTTCCCTAAAGTAATCCATGTGACATGTTTGGCTCATGGATTCCACAGACTGGCCGAGTTTTGCCGCAATGAGAACCCTGAAGCTAATCTCTTCGTTGGAGAAATGAAGAAGCTATTTTTGTTTTCCGCCTCTAGAAAACGAAAATTCACTGATTCTCTCCAAGTTCCCTTGCCACCTTCGCCTGTAATTACGCGATAGGGAACTTGGATAAAAGCAGTGAGTTATTACTGGATTCACTTCTCTGCCATAAAAAAATTCATCAACGAGATGGATGATGAATGTACATCCTTAATAACACTTAAAGATCTGGTGAATAAGGAGTCCTTGTGGAAGGAAATAAATTCCATCCATGAGGATATGGATGGGATACCAACCCTCATCAAGGCGCTGGAAGAGAGGCTTCCCCTCATGATTAGCTCAACACTAGTCGAAGATGCAATATTGGACATAAAAAACCCTGCCTACAAGGAAAAAATTACAGAAATTTTGTCTAAAAACGTCGGATATTTTTATTTAAGAGAAACTGTAGGTGTAAATAATCCAAAATCTATTGTATATAAAAATGCCCCAATTGTAAATTGTGACGCAGAACGAGTTTTTAGTGTCTATAAAGATTTATTGTCATGTAAAAGAACGCGTCTTACCGAAACAAATATTAAACATATTATGATTCAGCGATGGAATTCAAGTTTGTCTATGATCTGTAAATAAATATGTAAATTAATCCGTAGAACTAATTTGCTTATTATTTCACAAAAATGAATATTATTCATGCATACGTAAGTAGGAACACACCAAAACATAGAGGAGTTTTGAGGGAACGGTGGAGTCTCTTTTGGGGTGTTTCTCAAGGAGAGTATAAATAAGGTGAGGCAATGATAATCGACGTAGGCAATTGGAGAGGGACAGCTGACTATTTTGTTGTGATGTCACAGCTGCTACGCTTGATTTCTAGTTCAGTTTGTATTGTAAAGCGAAAATGCCATATTATCGAGGAATTTGCCGTATTGTGGAGGATTTTAAGTAGAGCGTTAAAATATCCATCAAAATATGTAATATATGTTTGTCAAGAGAGTGAAAACGTTTAAGAAGATTGATTAATTCATGCAATAATAGACTGCCAAAAGAATCTAACTTAATTTTAAAAATATCTATGGCTGTAATAAAAAATATTGTATTGAAAAAAGATTTCAAAATATTGATTTTTGATTCCTCACCGGAATCCAACCATTTATTGTCTCATTAAACAGATTTCAAAATGTTGTATAAGTATAAGACTTCCATTTAGGAAAGAAAGTAAGGATATTCAAGGAACAAGGATGCGAAGCATTCTTACTAATCTCATTCAATTTAAGCATCAATAATTTGGTATATGGTCATTAATATTTTCAAAGACCAAACTATATGTTACTGTAAAATTAATTAGCATAAGCTATTTATTGTAAAAATGTATAGTTTCAACAGCTATTAGAAACATTGTATATATTCATATCAGTATTTATTTTTGTGAAATATAAATTATTTTCTGCCTCTCTTCTATATTTTATGATTATTAGGTGACGAACTTGCTTACACAACACAATCATACGCACCCTGATCGAATAATTTTATGGAGTAAGACTTCTATTTGTCAGATTGGCTGATAGTTTATATAAGTATAACTTACAACATATAGTTTTGTACTAGGTATCATCAGTCCATATTAAGTCTTAGATTAAATATAAATCAACTGTCTTGAAGGTCTAATTGAATACTATTTGAATACACCTTTGGACTCTAGAAAGGTTATTATGTTATTGTGGAAACTAAATGCTTTTAAAGAAATAAAGGCCATTATATAGTTAGCAGTGTTTTAATTTTTATTTATTTAAACAATTTAATTTTCCCCTACTAGAAAAGCGATACATAAAACATACGAAAAAATCGATTAGGATATAGGGGTAAGCTACACCATCGAGGGGGTTCCGCCATGCATTAAGAAAGTCGATGAAGATATTACACAATAGAGATCCTAATAAGATCTAAAAGCTCTTAAAAGATAATATACATTATCTTATACGGAACGGAAGCAAACAAAATGTATGTGACTTTTCTCGAATCTTTCATTGTTAATTCCAGAACAGCCAAGGAATGTCCCGAACTGCCTAAGCATATTAAAGTCCTCGCTGTCTGCCCCTTGGCGTGGCGGTTTCAGAGATCTGAAGAAAGATATAGCTCTCCGGTGTCCTAGATTACTCGTCGGTTCCTAATTTAGTCATGCCACTCAATGATCTATGCTCATTGACGATAATTAGAGCCTCACCTATGCTGAAAAACAAATAAAGTATTTAATATCATATGTCTTAATGATTATTAGTGTTGAGGATGTCATTGAATAACTTACAATAAGAACAAGTCAGTTTATACGAGAGATGATGATTTTTTCCTCAAAAGGAAGTCAGTCCTGTTGCTTGCTCTCCGTTTTGACTGAAGAACCATATCTTGGAATTAGCAAAGAAGTAAGGAATGGTCGTCTTTTAGGCATTCAACTTAGTCGTTGGCTACATGATCCGTGGATGAGTCTCAATCCGTGCCTAACAGTCCTCCTCGCTATGGAGGATTGCACGTGCCTCCCCCGCGAGAACTGTCTTGATGTACTTGATTCACTCCTCCCCAGATGAATTCTGAAGGGATAATTAATTCACTGTCCTCAGTCATCATTTTCGCCGTAAAGTTGGCCTCAATATGCTAAAAGAATGAATCTGATTAGAAAACAAGCCTCGTGGGTAAACCAGCAGTGACAAGGAGGTCATTCAACAACTCACAATAAGAATAGTCCAGTCCGGCTGAGAGATGAGGTAGGGAGTTCCCCTTGTCCAGGAATCCTGTGGAATAAGGGACTCTGGACACAAGAAGGTAACTGCATATCAAGTCTACTCCTTCAAAATAGAAAATACCTCAAGTATTTTGTTACGAATAATATATAATCTACTTCGATCCAAATAATATGAACTTATTATGATGTAGATCAAATTACTTTGTTTGTTTTGGATCACACAGAAACAACAGAACGCTGTTTTCTCTGCTATTGAAAGGAATCAGCTCTCTATATCCTTAGATCTCTATGCTACAGGTATACAGAACAGAAGCAAAAACAGATTCAAATATAAAATAAATACCTTCCGTTCTGGCCGACTTGGCCTGCTTCATAAATGAAATAAATATTCCTCAAGAGAGGAGAGAGAATAGTGATAACAAGGAGCTTGAACTCAATTGCACCCTTCAGACATTCTCCCTTTCACACGCCCAAAATATCCCTCAACTTTACATCTCTAGTAATGGCCCAAGAAAAAATAGACCAGGAGGAATGACCCAACATTGAAAGGAAAGTACTGACTCACAGTAAAAATGATCCAAATGTATAGTAGGCAAGTATTTGAGTGAAATACATTTATGTACTGTACAAATAGTATGACTAATAAATTGATTAAATAATGGCAAAAATTAATTTTATTTTAGCAATTATATATAAATGTTTTCATTTTTGACGTTGCTGTTATACGGGACAAAGATTTACATTTCTAAGGTTATTCCTTTTCTATTTTCGGTCATTTCTTCCTAATTCCTTTTTGTCCTTTCTTCTCAGGCTTATTTTCCTGGTCATTTCTTCCTTAATATCATTCACAGATATATATTTATTAATGAGATTATAGTTTGTTTAACATATACATGAACGTGTGTAATGATGTGGTCAACATATATCCTTTAATTTTTATTTACAATAACAAAAGTGGATTTTATGGGAATTTACTTTGTAAAATATTAGTATTTTAATATATACATATATAAATAATATTAATCATAACTATTTTATTTTATGGTATAGATTTTTACTATATCACAATATCAAGCCAATAATAGTAAATAAATAGTAACTACATAAACATTAATATGTTGAGTGTATTATTGTCCAATTTTAATAGTATCGTAGCTATACGTGGCTTTTATTCTGTTATTGACTTTGTTTTAGTAATAAAAAGTATATTCCATAATCTTTTTTAATAAAATAATGTTAAGGTAGTCATAAAACAGGATAGAGTTACGCTATGACGTGAAATTAATATCACCTATATGTCTTATTAATTATAATTAATAAGACATATAGGTGATATTAAAATTCATCTTGCAGCCTTGAGCTTCGTATGCTGCTAGCATCCGTTGCACAATGGGTTTATAGTTAGGATTCTTAGTATTTCCCAAAAACTTTCGCACTACGTCCTTGAACGATACCCAAGCTTCTTTTTCCTTCTCATTCATAGTTTCCACAAATGAAGGTCCGTTAAAAGTTTTCTTATGTCGGGGCCGGTGAAAACTCCCTCTTTCACTTTGCTTCTGACAGCTTCGGGAATTTTGTACATACATATTTGAAACAGTCTCCATCCTTTTGCAACGATTTTACAAATTGTTTCATCAACCCCAATTTGATATGGAGAGGGGGCAACAAAACCTTCTCTGGTGGTACCAGGTAGTGTTTATAACATTTTTCTCTCCAGGTTTTAAAGTTTCTCGGGATGGCCAATCACTTTTTTTCCAGTGCTGTTCTCTGGCTCTACTATCCCACAAGCATAAGAAGCATGGGTATTTGGTATAGCCTGCCTGTTGACCCAAAAGCACTGTCAGTATTTTGAAGTCCCACAAATCATCCATTGATGGTCTTGATACTTGATTTTTTCCAGGATAATGGCCAAATCGTTATAATCTTCTTTCATACTCACAGAATGTCCAGTCGGAATCGAGGCAAATTTATTTCCATTGTGCAATAATACTGCTTTAAGGCTAGTCTTAGATGAGTCAATGAATAGGCGCCATTCCGATGAGTCATACTTAATATTAAAGCGATGTATGAGTTCTTCCACATTGTTGCAAAAAACTAAATTTCCTTCTTTTGTGAAAAACTTGGTAAATTCTTTTTCTCGGGTCTATACCAGTAGAAAGAAGTGCCAGGTGATAAAAGGTTTTTATTTTTTAATCTAAACCCTAACAGTTCGGCTGCATCTTTTGAAAGACCTAAATCTCTTACTAAATCATTGAGCTCGCCTTGAGAATATAGTTGAGGCCTTTCATCTTCGTCAAAAGATAAATCTGAGCTTGATTCATCCGGAGGAGGTAACGCGGCTTCGTCCTCCAACTCACTAGAGTACTCATCCAAACTGGAAGGTGGTTGTGGGATAGATAACTCGGAGCTATGGGGCACTGGACGTATAGCTGAGTAAATATTAGGATAACTTATGCTTCTTTTGTTTTTTGAATTGAATCCCTTTACGTCAAATGAGCAGAAGTAGCAGTCAGTAGTGTGATTTTCTGCTCACGCCATATCATAGGAATTCCAAATCGAAATGCATTCTTCTTTCCCTTAAACCACAAACGAAGATCTTCTTCGCATCTTCTACATACCTTATGCGGGGCCCATGGTTTATCTTGATCACCAAGTTTAATTTAAAGTAGGCAAAATAAACTTTCCTTACAAAATCACTTATATTTCTCTGTTGACTTTTAATTGTGAATTCACCACAGATGTAACAAAAACTGTTTGGAGAAATAACACAACCTCTTGTAGCCATGATTAACACACAACAGCACTGTTCGCTTGAATATCAGTATATTTACTGAGAGCTTTTCTTTGTTTCAAGTGATGTATGTACGTTATTTGACTTGTCTCAACATGTTAAAACATTCCTAGTCTCCCCAACAGATCTGGTTGTTTTTCTCCTCTCATTGACGAAGGAGTAAAATCACTTTTTGCCCCCCCCCCCATTTCTGAAATGAATCCGGCGCCGCTGTTCTCCATTATCAATAAAAATCATAAAGGTTTTTTATCATGAACATAGATACTGCAATATGCATAAAAACTTAGTGATATAATAGTTTGAATGTTTTTTCTGTTTTTGGGAGGTCAAAATCTATAAGAAAATGTAAAAAAATCCTATGCAGTTTTTTGGTCGCAGACCTGTGTTATTCATATTGTAATAGGGGCGGAAGAGTCAAATACTATCGGGGTCGCGTTGGCGCTATGTTATCTTTCCGTGGATGAAAAAAGTCTGGCTTAACCTCAAGCTGAACCGGAGTCGCCCTCAAACGTAACGCCAGCCCCGTGTAACCTCCTCAAGATCCTCCGATTTGAAACTCATGGCACCTCATAAACTGGAAGTTTAATGAGGCAGTGTAGTTTCAGAGAACAAGGTCGTCAGATATTAAATTTAATTTGAAAAGAAAAATTTATTAATTACAGTCTATTTCACAATGAAAACATATAATCTTGAATTACTTGTTTGTAACTATTAAACTATGTATCGTTTGTAAATAATATTATATTTACTATTGTGGAAACTATTGTTGATAAATAAAAGTATTAAAATATATATCACACTCGTTATTCATTTTTGTTAAATATAATAGCTACTTGTTTGATCGTTGAATTATTCATTAGTGAAGTGAAAATGACTCATTTAGCTAAAAAAATATATAAAAACTTTTAATTTATTGCTATGTTAATCAACGTATCATGGCCTTCACTTGGAAGCTACAATTTTCCCTTTCTTTTCCAGGTAGTACCTAGTATCCTTGTCAAGAACCTCTCCTAATGATCCTGATGACTTTAAACAAATACTAAATTTCCTGCATGAAACTATACATAATGAACTTTTAGGTCCTTGATTAGTTTCTATCTCTTTCAGGGTGGTAAGATCAAATCTTACCACAAAGCGAGAAACAGCGTCAGAACATTCTTAAGGCTGTGAACTTTCACGTCGTGCGTTTCCTCACGCAACCCGAAAGTGTTTCAATCGTGTCAACGCTACCAGTTCTGTGATTGAGCTGATGGTATCGTCTGGTTATGACGCCCGTTAGATTCATTTACGGAATTCATAGTTCAATCCATAATTTTTTGATTGTCAAATATGAGCATATATATATATATAATAATAATAATAATATATGTTGAACAAAATGTCTATTAGGGAATTCACGAGATTAACATAATGACATTTCCAATGAAAAGCTGCATTTTGAGAAAAACAAAAATTAAAAGAATTGGTATCAATACTGATGAGAGGGATTCAGAGGGAGTAGATTGGGATTCGATGGGGGAAATCTACTATCATTAGTCGTTTTAAAATCGTATTTAAAAGATAACTTAAAGACATCAACGTGAGTACCCTCTTTTTCTTTTTCCTTCTTGAAACTCTAAAGAACCCTAGTAGGAGCTGTTATTTAAAAAATGGTTGGTGCGTCAGCACTTATGTTCATTTATTGGCACTAAATATTATTTGAAGAAAATTTGCAAAAAATCCAAAGTCATAAATTGATCATAGCTAAATTTAATAAAACTATATTTTTTCAAAATAAGTAATAACAAATAAGTTTTGCTTCATAACGAAATCTTTGAACCCAGTGACGTCCGATTTCTAACAATGCTAGAAATTTTTAAATTAGATATTCGTTTTCAGCATCAAAAAAATGAACCAGAATCGCTGGGTATATGTAAAAGAACTAAAAAAGTGGTTTTATTTGGGAGGTCTAATATATATATATATAAGGGCTGTTCTTATTTTTCAAATGTTTGTGGATTTTTTGTTTATTGGTGATAAAAGAAGACGATATATAAAGTTTGAACAAAATCGGTCAACATTACGGGGTTGCTCAACGAGGTCAACGTTTTAAAAATTTAGTAAAAATATAGTTTTCCGCAAATTTCTTGAAAATGGTGGGCGTTACAGACTTCAATAATAATTATTAATTTAAAGGAAATCTAATTTACTACCAGACGTATGTTTGATGTTTTTTAATAAAACAAAGTTTTCAGTAAAAACAAAGCAAGAAAGGGAGTGAGTATTGTTAGCTTATTTCATAGCTTTTTTGTATCAATTAACTTCACTCGCCTGTAGAAGATGACTTGTTCGCTTCAGAGTAAAATAGTATTTTAAGTTTAGTAAACCTTTGAATGATAAACCCAAAAATGACCTTGGTTGCATTCTATCAATCCAGAATTAAGTACAATCTGAGTTTACATCATATGATTCAGAGCCTGTATTGACCTATAAGAAATCGATTATGAAAAAAATTGATAATAATATGTTTTTTAGATTTGCGTCAAGGTATCCTCTCAAAATTTTACTTTGTCTCTGATGCATTTATAATCCATTATATGCGTCATTTTGTACGCGAGATAGGCTTTTTTAAATTTACATATAACTCTCTACTTATTAAACTGACATGATTTAGTATACCAAAATATTAAAGCTGGTTAACCAAGCTTTCATTTGATATGTTTGGTGTTCTAAAAATCGCTATACTTTAAAAGTAATAAGCAAATACATTTTTGCACGTACTCCCCCAAAAATTTGATCTTTTGATACGATAATATACAATTACCACTTGGTAACTATTGTTACTGTTACCTGGATAGAAAAAGAAAAAAAAGAGAAGGGAGAGAGTATTTTGCCTCACTTCTCTCGCTTCTCTTTTTTCTTTCTCTCTCTCTCTCTCTATATATATATATAAATAAATAAATATATATATATATATATATATATATATATATATATATATATATATATATATATATATATATATATATATATATATATATATATATATATATACCCTATATATATATTAGCCTGTCCCGTTTTCAGGTCAATCGCTCCGATTTTTGCTCCAAGCACTTTTCTGCTGCGTAGTGATGAAAAAATGAGATTGAGAAAGTTTCAGCCTTCAAAGGCCATTTTTGTGACTGTACAAGCCACTTAAAGTTTCAAAAAGGCCGTTTTTGGGGTCAAAAATGGCGATTTTCAAGTGGCTTGTACTGTCTGAGTTTTAGTGATATCGAGTAAAAAAAAGTTCTAGGGATTGCTTGAAGTCTTATCTTTCCAAAAAAATTTGGAGCACTCAAGCAAATAAATATTTCTATAGTTTTTGGCTTGTTAAAGAGGCCTATTTGGACCCAAAATAGGCCTTTTCGGTTTTTTGCTAACATTTGTGTTATAAATTATTTTAGCATTTTTTCTTGCTTTTACAACTTAATTATCTCATAATAATGCATGTCTTGTCCAATTTTCATAATGGTCACACTGATAATGACGTTTTAAAAGAGAATTATGTGTTCAGTCTTATGAAATCTTATACCATTGCCGAAAGAAATCGGTTTGTATTTTTGTCAATATTAAGAATATCCTCATGTTATAAGTTTTTCCAATATTATTTTTTTTAAACCTTTAAAATAATATTTTTAGTTATTGTCCAGATTTGTAAAATAATCTTGCATGTAACACGTAAAAATGATAATACTCTTTCCACACCGCCCAGGAGGCAAGTATTTAAGTGCACTACCCTTTTGTGTGGAGGGTTCCCCAAGAGGTCTATTCATACCACATGACTTATTTGAAAGTTATTTATTTATATTTTTTAGGTTTTCTTCCGATTTTTCTTTCTTTCTTTATTGACAAAAGAGTGTCTTGGCGCAGAGTTTCATCATGACTTGAACTAATGAAATCTTGAATCATTTTAATATTTCCTTCAGCATGGAAAATGTTGTGTTTTTTCTAAGTAAATCTTTATGTATTGCCGTAACAGAATGCCTTTGTTAATTCTATTAATAAAATTTCAGGGTATGTATTCAGTTTTCCTTCTATGCTTATTTTTTTTTGTTTAAAAATCAAAGAACAGATACTTAAAAACGCAATTAATGCAAACAAAAGTTATAAAAAATTATCTACTTAATAAGACCACAGCTTAACTAAACATCATTACAGTTCAATATAAAAACATACAAATGTGATAATGTTCGAGGTGACGAGTCGATGAAGGTAGGACTTTGTAGGACACCGAATGCATAGTGCATCCAGTCCGGCTTTTCTCCAGTTACTATCTATTCAAGCACCGCATATGTTAGGCGTTAGTATGTTTGGTCTCACGACTTGCCGTGTAAGCAGTTCCTTCCTCGAGAGTTTTCAATGCAATGAGAGCCTTTTCCCCTTAAGTCAGGGGTGGCGAACACGCGGCTCGCGAGCCTCATGCGGCTCTTGGTCAATAATAATAGGAATGTGGCTCTTTGCCTCTTCTCATTTTTGCATGTTTTTAGACCTCACTTTGTTAAATTCTTCCTTAAGAGCAATTTCATACCAACAAGAGCTTATCAAAAACAAATTATAATCTGAAATGTAAAAGAAGTATGTGGACGTATTAGTGCACGCGCCGGGGATTTATTAAGTTGAAGTTCTCAATGTGGCATACCTTGTATTCTGAATACCTAGATTGCGACCTAAATATGTGCACTCTTCCTGCGCTTCCTATCCACGATCCCAAACGATAAGTAAGACTAGTAGAGTCTATAATCCTCTGTTATTTCCCAGGTATTCATACTAAACATTAGGATTAATGCCAGGAAATTTATTAGTATATTGCGTTCTAGTGCAGGCTATACTCGTCATCAAAATGGAAAAATGCAAGGCTAAACGAAAATACGAAGATGAACACCAGACTTTCTTGGAAGAATGGGAAGACGCTTATTTTTTATTGAACAGAATGGAAAACCGTTCTGTTGAATTTGCAACTCCACATTATCACATTTCAAGGCTTCAAATCTTCAACGGTATTTTCGCACGGTTCATGCTAATATTGACAGAGACTTTCCCAAAGGCACTGAACTACGCACGAACAAAGTGAGTACTTTGAAAAGTCAGGAAAGTCAGGAAATTCAGCAAACATGCAGAAACGGTGACGTTGGCCTCTTACAAAGTGGCGTGGAATATAGCACGTCATGAAAAACAATACATTGAAGGTGATTTTGTGAAACAGTGCTTGAAAGATGTGATTGAAACCTTAACTCCAGATAATACCAGACTAAAAGATGCCATCGTAGATCTTCAGCTGTCATGTCACATGTTGAGACCAGAATATCAGACATAAACAAAGCGATTAAATCTGATCTTCACACAGATCTGGAAAATTGTGCATATTTTAGGGCCGCTCTAGACGAGTCATGCGACATACAGGACAAGCCACAGCTGGCAATATTTGCCCGTATTATTTTTCCAGACGGCAGGCTTAAAGAACAGCTTCTGGATATTGTGCCATTAAAAGACCGAACACGCGGCATTGACGTGAAAGAAGCAATCATAAACGTATTCAGAGAAGCCAATTTGTCTTTCGATAAGCTCACAGCTATAGCCACATATGGAGCACCATCGATGATTGGATCTGTGAATGGACTTTTGGGTCTTTGCAAGAGTGATGACAGATTTCCCGATTTTTGGAACTTCCACTGTATCATACATCGTGAACAACTTGTGGCAAAAACACTCAATTTAGACCGCGTCATGAAACACCGTACTGCAAATCGTGTTTTATATTTTGTCTTTTGTATCAAAGTCAGTGGCTCTTTGGCTTTCACATTAAAGATTTTTTTTTACAAATCTTTATTTCTATGAAGTGATTGTGTATTAAAATACATAAATAGACATTTTAGTCTAAAATTAAAACTTTGGCTTTCACATTAAATAATTTTGGCTCTTTGACCTGGACTTGTTCGCCACCCCTGCCTTAAGTGCACAAAGTAAATAGTCTACAAGGTAGCGGTAGTCCGTTGTTTCGGAAATCCAAATATAATTCCACCTAATAGTTGTTTGTAAGAAAACATATACATTTTGATTATACATATTCACTTAGAATGGTCGTCTTCTCATTTTATACTCTAAGGGTTCTTATACACTCGATTCAAACCCACAAATATGCCATATTTGTAGCTTATGAAACCTGAGATCTCATGTGCGATGGGCTGGAGTCCTCAACAAATAATAATAATGATCTTAAGAAGCGCAATGCTCTAAATAATTACATCTGGTGTCGAATTCTTACTACCCATTTTACATTTATTAAGGTGCATTAGTATGAAATTCTATGATTAAAGTGTGAGTCATGCCATTCAAATAGTCATCTAAAAGATTTTTTATTTTTTTAATATTGTTTTTAAAATTAATATGATCTTTCATTATATGAATATTCATGATGGGAAATAGGTAACCGTTCTAATTGATTGACAAGCATTTATGAGTCTAATCCTTTGGCGTGAAGAAAATAAGGAAAATAAGACATGTCAATATATCAGCTGCAATAAATTAACTGTCATTCTTGCGGTAAAAAGTTTAAACAAATTTGCACTGTTTTTGTTATTCTTAATTTTTCGTTATTATTATTATTACTTTTAACAAAAAGTGTCTCTATTATGATCATTTATATTGCAATTAATACTATATAATAGTTTTATATATGACCATTCGCACCTCACTCCTCCAAACATTTTACAAGAGCTGTCAGATGAAATATCTATCAATGGCGAACACCTCTATTTTTGTTCTGCTTAAATCGTTTTCCTTTAATAACTTATTCCTATTTTTTTGTGCACTAAAGCTACTGCCGATTATCATTCTTATATAGGTTATGCTTCTTATTATTGTTGCAATCATAGTTTAATCGTCACTCAAGTGACCCTTGCGGTGATTCTGGTCATTGCAAGTGCTTGTCATGTCTTGTTAAGACCTTCCCACCCTTTTTGCAAATATATTATTGTATGTGCGAATACTCTTTTTTGACCCTATTTTTGGTCCAGACTTGAAGAGCTCTTGTTAAGCAATAAGCAAAATAAATAGTTTAGATAAGTATCTTATTTATTACTCTGGATATAAAATAAAAGTTCTTCTTTTTGGAGATAATATATATATATATATATTTATATATCACACACACATACATGCATTAGGATATCTCTGTTAATGATAACATTTTTATGTCAAGAGTCAAGGGTAACGCTGGGACTTGTCTTGTTAATGACAAGGCCTAGACTTGTGCCTGGCCAACTCGACCTGTGCAGCTCCCAGTAGAGTCAGGAGTGACCCCACAGTCACATCACTGTGACGGCGGAGCACGAGTCGGTCTTAACGATCTCGCCCGTGTCCTCCTCGACAGACCGGGAATCCCATCAATAAAAAATATTGTTGTTCGGCAGTCAGGGCTGGCTGCTTGGAAGGCGATTAGCCTTCCAAATGCCCCTCTCAGGGATGTTCTCTGCAACTCGGACTCCAGGTCAAGAAGTGGAATGAGTGATCTCAGGAGACCTAATTCTATGGGCTGCACTTCTGCGATCAACATGGCAAAATGGAGATTCGTCTCCTGAGCTGAGGCAGGCAACCACCCTCCAAGAAGCAAGGCGAGCGGCAACAAGGCTTGTAGAGATCTTAAGACATCGCTAATTTTTAATAAATTAAGTTTTTGTTTCTTTAACTTATTTATCTTTTTATTCATTTTATATATTTATATTGATTTTATGATTTACTATTAGTAGCTCTAAAGCAAGTGTCATATTCACACCAAATAAATCTCATTACACACACACACACACACACAATTATACCACTTTAAAACGATATCACAATCAACTAAAAAGCTATTGAATAATTTAGAATTCCATGCATTAATGTGAAATAAATAAAACACAGAAATATGCACAAGGAAAAAATAGTAGGGCTTAACTGTTCTTAAAAAACTTCAAAATCATTTTGATTATTATTAAGTATATTGTAGAGTATAATGAGAATTACTTTAATTCTATTGGGACTAGAATTCACGAATTGTCATGTAGACTGGGAATTTTCAGATCCAACGCAGTGGATCGGTACGCTGCCGAAATTATAATTGTCCTCAGTTCTCTCGGTAGAATATGAGTATAAAAGATTATCCTTTACGCTAGTAGTGCTTTAAAGTTGTGTATTTAAAGCCCTCGTTCGATGCAAAGATCCAGTTTAAAGGCTATTGTGTCTTTGTTGTTCCATTGAGTTACATTTGTGTGGATTCAAATAAATAATATACTAGTTTTAAAATTGCACAATTAAAACCCCTGTATTTAATATTTTAACCCATTAAATAAAATATTGTACGCATTGATGTTCATATTCGTCTAAAACTATGAAACACCTCATTATACGTTTATTAAGATCATACATTTGGATAAACTTAGTACTCTTAGCTTTTGTTTTGTTAATTTGGTTCGATTCAATTACGTCCTTGAGATTATAAGGTATCATACTAGCATTAAAATCCCTTCATTGAACCTAAGATCCACTCAACGAAGTTGATCCTTATTGGCCTTCCCCTTGGGGAACTGAAAAGTTACTCTCAATATTGGGAGTTGTAAGCCCTCTGCTAACACCCTCCTTTAGCTTACCTAACTATTCATAAAAATGTCAAATAGTAAGATAAGTTGAGCACCTTTAATTACTAGCAAAGAGTAGAAAATATAAATTATAGGAAGACTTTAATAGACTCTTCCATGGATGATGATCATAGCGTCCTATGACGTCATGGTATTATTTTAAATATATGATGGCAAGTAGGATAAGTCATAAGATCCCAGATTGGGACCCCCTCACCGGGACTTAATCCAGCATAGGTGATATTGAGAGGTTATTTGCGAAGCTTCGAATCACACTCTAAAAATATGTCTATTATAATGAAGTAATTATACATGTAGAGAATAATACTAACTTGTCCCTACTTGCAAATAAGTTTGATTTCTATTTTTTCAGACATAAACAAATATATTACTTCTCCTCCCTCACACACAGTTGAGAAAGCTGTCTATTCACCTACAAACATGTGAATAAAGTTTTTGTATGCACTTCTACATTACAACCAAAAAAAAAAAGAAGAAACTTTTGAGGTACTTGGAATATATATAAAATATCTACGTCTCTTGCAGAGGGAGACCTTTTTTTCTTCAGATAAAGATATTCATTTATTATGTTGCAAATATAGTCATACAAGAGTATATATTGATCATTAATGGATTTAGACATGGCTGGAAAGGGAGTTTAAATTTTAAAATGCTTATTGAGCTCACGAGGCAAAGCAACAATTAAATATATGATTATATATGCAATTGATTGAAGGTATGAAAAGCTTGGCAAATATTTAATTCCTTTTCATATACGTACTCTCTCCATTATGCATTTGCTTTATATTCAACAAGGAATATGTTTAAGTTTATATTAATCTGACTATAATTTAGAATATCGAAGAATTACTTTTTTATAGAATCTATTTGGACAAATATGACTTCTCTCTCAATTAGGACATGGATTACTTTTCCACGTGACTCTATCTCTTATTTTTCATAGAGCATCCAATCGTTCTTGGAAGTCAGGGACGAACGGTTATGGTCGACAAATTCAAATTTGGCAGAAAGCAACATCAACAGGGACGATGCATTGATCGCCATTGGGGTTTTGGTGCCATGGATCGTGATTGTGGGGAATGTCTTATTGTTGTAGGGGAGGATCGTAGTGCTATCACACTCCTTCCAAAACTTCAGCAGTATGTTATGGCGGACGACTAGAATGCTAATTGTCGCTGGAGGACTTTAGGAATGGACCATCTAAACCGTGGTCCATATGCGAAACTTTTTAAGACCCCTTAACCACTGCCCATATATATATATATATATATATATATATATATATATATATTATATAAAAAGTTTTGTCTTATAAAGGATGAATATTATATATATATAAATATATATATATATATATATATATATATATGAGTGTCAATTTTTTGTAAATGAGTTTACTATATTAATAGTTTCAAATCATCCGTTACATACCTATTCACTAGGCAAGTGAAAATGAGTAATTGTCAGAATCGGGTCGACCGATTTATAATCGTTACATTGGTTGTACCGTATTTCTTATTTTTCTCAATTAGTAGCAAAAGATTTTAAAATTTTGAATATCAATATCTTGATATCTTGAAATTGAATTTTTAATTACTTAATACAAAAACTCAAATTAACTTATAAATTTTTGGGTATCTGAAAAAGTTCTAGATCAGATATTAGCGACCAAAACTATATAACTATGTCTTCCCCTTAAAGAAACTTTAAAATATATTACAGTAAACCTCATTTACTAAACATTAAAGAATAATCGCAATTTAAATAATAGGATGAGGAAATGATAACATTATGCAACAAAAAATTGCCAACGGCCAAAACTTTCAAAAATTGATTCTATGGAGTCCATGCAATGATAAATTGCTATTTCGAACAATGGGTTTTTGTTTTTCTGGCCACAATAAAAATTTTAAAATTTTCATGTTTTAGGCAAATGGTAAATACGGATCTATGATTTTCAGGGACAAGGCAGCAATTAACATTAATGCATTACCAATACAATTTCAAAGAAAGATCCAATAAATCTATTGGTAAAGTAATATTTCCAAAACTCTGATTATGTAATAAGATAATTGCATTATAGTCGTAAAAAATGGGACAAAACGGACACTTTCACGTTAAGATAGATATATCACTCATGGACAATTTTTTCAGCTGCAAAGTTATATTTACATACGTTCCAGGCTTTAGAATAGCCATCGAGACCATTAGAACCATTAAAAACGACTTTATTATCGAATAATTGAGCAAAAATCATTTTGCACCTATGCTCCTCATTCCTATGATCATCGTTCTAAAGGTTTCATGGATTGTTAAAATTTTCTTCGTTCCGTAACAAAAGGATTAATATCAATATACTTATACTAAATACTTATTTCGAATATAATTTTTCAATATGAATATTTTTGTATTTATATTTTCCCATTAATAAAAATTTATTGTTTTAATTTTAAGGACATGTAACTTACTGAGGTAGAATACATGCAAATGTATATATATATTGATATTAATCCTTTTGTTACGGAACGAAGAAAATTTTAACAATCCACGAAACCTTTAGAACGATGATCATAGATATGAGGAGCATAGGTGCCTAATGTTTTTTTCTCAATTATTCGATAATAAAGTCGTTTTTAATGTTCTAATGGTCTCGATGGCTATTTTAAAGCCTGGAACGTATGTAAATATAACTTTGCAGCTGAAAAAATTGTCCATGAGTGATATATCTATCATAACGTGAAAGTGTCCGTTTTGTCCCATTTTTACGACTATAATGCAATTATCTCATTACATAATCAGAGTTTTGGAAATATTACTTTACCAATAGATTTATTGGATCTTTCTTTGAAATTGTATTTGTAATGCATTAATGTTAATTGCTGCCTTGTCCCTGAAAATCATAGATCCGTATGTACCATTGGCCTAAAACATGAGAATTTTAAAGTTTAAATTGTGGCCAGAAAAACGAATATCACGACTAAATAGTCATATATCTGTAATCACCATTCTCTAAATTAATAGATTCATATGTTTTTTGCGTTGGCAAGACAAAAGTCATTTCTTTGTTGCATAGTGTAATCTATATTCCTTATGATTATAACAACAAAAAGTGGAACTGGACCCTAAGAATGAAATTTTATAATTTCATTCATTGAACAATCGTTCCGTGGAACGGCTTTCAATTTTTCGTTCCGTTCATATGCCGGATGTTAATTATATATTTGGTGTATCTACTACGGTATGACTTCGAATTGAGTTTTATATTTACACCTAGCAATTTTGTTACAATGGACCTAAAGTAAAAAAATGTGATATATTTTAATTTAAAAAATATATATAGACTTATCTAAACAGATATATATTTCAATTTTAAGGGAGTTTGTTGAGTTAGGCATTTGATTATTCATTGATTTCTTTCGACAATGAAGGACAAATAGTTTTTGGTACTTAACTTTTTTAAATTTTGAGTAGACGTTATGAAAATATATACAGAATTTAAAAGATCATATAAACTTAAATTCTTTTAAGTCTATTATTTTTTCAATGATAAAAATATAATAGGTATATAAAAAATGTAAGTACAACTATATACTTTCTTCAATGGTAGCATACTTTATGGTCTTGGTTTACATAATTGTTACCTCCGCCGAAGGAGGTATTGTTTTCACTGGCGTTGGTTTGTTGGTTTGTCAGCCGGATAACTCAAAAAGTACGGAACGGATTCGGATGAAACTCTGTGGAGTTGTTGGAAATGCCAAAAGGAACAAGTGATTAAATTTTGGTATCTCTGAGTGCAGAATTAAGATGCAAAATGAGCTAAATACTAATAAATATTTCAAATTAACCTACTCTGCCAATAGATGTCGCTGTGCTGTGAAAACGGGTGCCGGGAGCGTCTTTCTCTCAGAATTTCCGTCGAGGGGAACCCTCCCCCGTCCCTCTACGCCGCCCCAGTCGTGAAAAATCCGCCTCGGAAGGCTCATAAGGACCCCGTGACGGTAGAGGTTTGCACTCTCTGAGTGTATATATGCCTCTAGTTTTTCATCTTCACATGTGTTTCATTTATCCCTATTTAAATCATATCAAAGAGAAAACTAAAAAAACGAACATAGTAAATAAAATACAAAGGCGAATATATACCAAATAAAATAAAGCTTCCAACAACCATATAGAAAACAGATAAAAAAGAGTCATACAAAAAGTATTCAAAGTACCGTGATCTGTAAAAATAACATCAAAAACATTATTTAAAAAAATAACATCAAAAACATTATTTAAAAAAATAAATTCATATAAAGCAACGATGATAATGGAATTGCGTAACTATATTTTCGTAAAGTATGCATACAATATAATAATATTAATCGTATGCTGTCTTCGTCGAGGCATAGGCAAATCCATCTTATTTCCGTATATTAGTGCTCTAGTCTTGGATGCCTGGGCGAGTTCTTTATGTTCTTGAATGCCCCTCTTTGTTGAACGTCGGTCGAAGACAACCAATGATCTTTGATAAAGTCATGTATCCTTCGATTTAATATAAACTCATCACTTTTGTGGGTAATTTCTCAATCACGAGAGTCCCATAGGATCCTCAGGAGTGAGTTCCGACCTTGGAAGCCCTGAGTGAGAATTTCCTGTCCTAGAGTGCCTTTTTTGTGTCGCAAGTAAATGAACGGGAGCTCAATACACCAATCCAAATATATTTGAGGATGATCTTGCCTCTCGGACACAAAGAGTTTTATTTGCTTTTATGTTTCAAAACCTTTGGCGTCTAAAAAGAGCAACATCCCATCATCTTGTCCCCATCCTCTGGAACATGAGGAAAAGTTTTGTATCTAACACAAGAGAGAAAAATCGCAGTTCACAACTTGAACACTCTAAGCTCTTTTTAGTTATAAAAGCCTATTGGCGGGACGTTTAGCCACAGGAGATTTTGTCCGAGGAGAAGATCTAAGAGTGATTATGTTATCAGGAGCTGCTTGCTATTCTGCCCTCAGCATCAAAATTCCAAGGACCTTGGCTGGAAGCTGGAATTTTCTGGGGACCTTGTGAAATTCGTCCCATCTTGCGCCGACAATTCAAAGTTAGACCTGAATCGACCTTTACGTTTTTACAAAATATTATGATTTTAGACATGTGTTGTTTTAAATCTTGCTTTGTTTGTGTGTTAATATTTGTTGAATAATGTGTGATGACATTTATTTGGTTAAAAAATTTTAACTAAAATGTTTATCTATATATATATATACTTTTCCAAGTAATTACACAAAATTTCAATAAAGTAAAAAAAACAACAACTATGAATTAAAGCGGTCAAAAGAAGCAAATTGGGCCATCAAATTACTTATCAATTTGTTGATATTGCAATGAAATATCAAACAGGTATTAAATATCAAAATATTTTAAGGAAGTTTACTGTTGGCGACTATAAAACAAGGTAATAAAACATCATTACATTCGAAACTGTGATATTATTTTTTGGTATGCCAATAATGTTAAAATGTTGATACACATACATACTAACCATTTCAAAATATATGAGAGTAGGGTAAAAGAACTACAAGTAAACTTGTGTAGGGAAAAATAGAAATAAAATAAAATAATTTTAGTATAAGAATGTATTAAGATATATAAAGCATAATTTTTTTGTCATAAAATACTTCAGTATTCATATTTTAAAATGAACTATCCTTAGTCCATACTGATAGTCAAAATAAGTAGCACAATATAAAATGAAAATGCTATATATTATTGAAGGTGAAAATATATCAAAACTAATGTAAAAATTCAATGGCTAAAATCAATCTAAAAATTATTTTTTCCATACAGTTGTAAAATATCACTTGCAACATTTTAAAAGACAGTTAAATTTATGATATAATATTTATTATTTATAATGTTCGAAGTAATTGCCTTTTTATTTAATGCATACGCATAATAAAATCAAACATATTTAATCCAAAAGAATCCGTGTCCTTTTGATTACAGCTGATAAGAAAAACAACTTTCCCTCTTGTTATGTGTAACTATGGTCTATGTATACTGTTGTACTGTTCACAATGAATGAGTTAACTGCCCACAAATTAAATTTGGCCCAGAAAAAAAGACACATATCATTTAAAATATAATACTAACTTTTTACATCGTTAGTGATCAAAAGAAAATGCAGCAAATAATTGTATTTGCATATGCCAACTTAATTTGCATTACTTATAGCTTCATTGCAACATAGGGTGATTCAATGAATATATGTTTTTAGTTTTGATTAGTTTATGGATTCTTTTATGGCGTGCCTTTATACATATACAGTTTATAATATCGAAAATGATATTTTCTTAAGAATATTACCTTACTGTTTTTTTATCATTTAAACCAGGAAATATAATATTAGCTATTCACTACATTGAGGAAGAGGGCAGCATCTTTGAAATTTAGATACAATTAAGACACACCTAAAAAAGTTACTAAAGGTAGGATATTACAATCCTTAAGGTTCAGGCAGAAGGTGACCCTTTTTGAGGGGCACAGATTTGTCCACGATTTGCTTGTACACACTGTACATATTTTTTTACAAATATAAAACAAAAAGTAAACATTGGAAATAACAACCAAATAAAATATCATGCGTTCCATATATTTATAAGTGAATAATTTAGTATATAGGAAACAATAGTAAATTACAATACCCAAATATAAAACACTAATACCCATAAATAAGCATCACAACTACGATTAAATAAATTCAGAAAATTATATACTTAAGTCACAATGGATAGTTTGGATAAACCTTCAGTTCTGGTATTATTTTTATATTCTTTTTTAAGCTCGGAGAGGACGAAGAATCCGCTTATTAATTAGATGTTTCTTCGTCGAGGTAACGGTTTACTTGGCTGATTTTCATGATATTTTTTGTTTGTTGCAAAAATAAGTATCCAACAGTACGTTTAAAATGGATGGTGGTATTAAAAGGATATGTTGTATACAATAATATAATTTTTGAACAAAGAAAAATACTATTTGACTGAGACAATTAGTAAACCATTTTGTTTATTTCCTTGTATTCTAATTATTGATAATTTCATTATACATCATTATTAAATATTAAAAAACACAATTAAGAAAGGTAGTTGCAATTCAATGTTCAAAGTGGCGGCGAGAGAGTGCTTTTAAGAGACACGAGATGTATGATAGAGAGTGGATTAAGCTTGAGAGACGTTGTTACTCAAAGGCTACATATGTTTCTGAGATTCTGGGACTGTTGGTGAAAAAAAATAAAGGATGATCAAACCTTTGCAAATCAGAATGGTCGAGAAAGAAAGGAAGAAAACAGATTGGCTTCCAAGGCCTATTCAATATCCAAGTGTTCAACATTACCCCAGTTGCAAAATTAATATTTTTCTATGAAAATCGAGTTAATCTTCCAAACTTTTAGAAAACCAAAGGATTATAGGTATATGTATATAAATATATATATAGAGAGAGATTTTACAGCAATGATATTCCAATTTTTCATCTTAATTTCATTTTTATGGTTGTCGTATATATTCTTTTGAAGAAAAAATCTGAATGTGGTAAGACAAGTTTTTCCCTTATCCATTGTGGATTACACATCGCTTTCCCAAAGAACTCCTAATTTTCCTCTTATTTAATCAATATACAGCATTAAGTATAAAAATAATAATAGTAGGTGGTTTTGAATAGTTCATCAGGTTGATTTTACTTTTTAATGTTTCCTTCATATATACGACCATCCACCACCTACCTTGATGAAGCTACATCAAGAAAATTACATCTTACTATAAAGGAGTAAGTTCTCTTATTTTATTAGATATACACATTATTATTATTATTGTTATTTCCTGAGTGAAGAACTTACTCTTTGATTATTATTTTCACTCATTTCCTTACCCTTTTGAAGGCTGAGGATGTCTCACAAAGTCATGAACCATATTTTACAACCAAAGAGCTTCCTTCGTAATTTGCTGAAAGGCAAGGAAATGAACTCAGGTAATTTCATTCTCTTATTATTATTTTCCTTTGAAAGAACCAATATTTAGTTCAAAGTATGTTTTTCAGCTATTGATATGGCATAATAAATTATTCGTAATAAAATATTTTTATATATCAACCTAAAACATTCGAAATTTAATGAATTAAAGAAAATGAACATAAAAATTGCAATGCTTTTTGGAAGAAAGAACTCAAATAAACAACAATAAAATAGAATATAAATGCATAAAACAAATCACAGGGAGGGTTATTTCCACGGAAATCTTGATGGATTATCTTGAGATTAGGTTAAATTTCGAAGAAGGTACGTTGTAGGACCCCAAGTCCATGGTATAGGAGTTCCAGGAGCCCCGGTTTTACTCCAGGTACCTTCAATTCAAGGACAGTCCATCGAGCAGATATTAGTTGCAAGTCTTATCTTGTCAGCGGTTCCTTTTCTGAGAGTTTGGATTTAAAGAGAGTTTTAGCACTAATTCTGCGGAGTGAAGCAGAATAGAGTTAATCTTACATTTGTTTAAATATTTTGAGACTCCTAAACGGTGAACTTTGAATTCGAATAAAAAAATAATAACCACAAATTTGGATAATTGTCGTTATGAGTATTAGCATTGATATACATCATCTCTACTATAGATACGTCATGATTTATAACGAGTTATCTAGGTTATTTTTTTGATTTATCATCATGTCAAATATTGTTTTTTGGCCAAGGAGAGGTTAACTTCAAAGATTGAAATCGAAAACCTGATATAAAATTCTTCTTAAAGTCATTTTAACAGCAGGATGTTTTTTGCTGCAAACATATCAGTACAAGTTCGAGTTTAATACTTGTATAAATTCCTTATAATGTAGTCATGTCAAATTTTAGACAACACTTTCTAGTATTAGGAGTCATCTTTTATAAAATAAATACGCAAGAAAATTATAATTATTTGCATACAGGGTCTTGCAGGTAAATCCGAACCAAGTTCAATATCCTCCAGATCCAAAATGGGAACAAAAGTGATACCTATTTTGAATACATAGAAAGTTGTTTATTAGACATTATACAAGATTACTATTCAATATGGCCAACCTCAGCCTTAAAGATGTCCTCCAAACGACGCCTGAACCTTCCACAGGCCGTGGAGACATCCGCAGGATCCAGTTTGTTCATCTCCGATTTGATGGAGGCCTTCAGGGACGCCACATAGCTGTGGTGTGTAGCGCACACCTCCTTCTCCAACTTCCCCTACAAGTAGTAGTCGCATGCGTTCAGGTCGGGGCTGATGGGGGTTGGGGAACCGCAGATGGCCGGTGCATTTTGTATTAAGAGACACGAGCAGCTTCTTCCCTTCGCGACCCTTCTGGCCTTCTGGGCATCGGTGAGGAGATGTCTTATCTTCAAGGCATAGCTCTTGTATCCCAAGACTTTCTTGATGGCCCTGGATACGGTCGACAGGTGGACCCCTTCCTCTTGGACATCCCTGACTCCTCCCACTTCTTGGTGATGTCGTTGACCGTCCTCCTGGGGTACTTGAGCAACTTGATGATGGCTGCAGGACGGTGCCCTGCGCACAGCAACTCGATGTGTGACCCTTCAGGTCTGTTCCATCTCCGTATCAGTGTATTTGTTTTGTTTTCGGGCGCAATTCGACCTTACATTCACGAAACCTCCCACATGTACAATATCTAAGCTCTACTCGCACTCCTAATGGATTTGGACGAAGTTGAACTTTGTGCGGATTTACCTGCAAGACCCTGTTTATATATGTATATATTTTAACCTGTTTTTTTTTAAACTTAACTGTTTATCATTTATTTATATATATATATTTGTTCGCCAAACTTTATTATACCTTATTTGGTAAACATTTTAATTTACTGTAATTAAGGAAACTTTGTTTTCATCCAAAAAATAATAAATACAAAAGTTTGTGAGCAATTTTGTGCAAATTATTTTAGAACTATTTAGCAAAAGGAAGGAGGAACTAAAAAAGGGTAGAGTAAGCGGTTATGCAGTTTTTGATCAATTGTTTGTATTTCTTGAGAGTTGATAAGGCTAAACAATAATAATAATAATTGGGATGGAGTTAATATCCATGTAGGTCAAGGATGCCAGACCAAACATAAACAAAAAACAAAAGTAGATTTACATATGTGGATATTGTATCATAGTATTATTTATTTATTTAAAAGTACACTTCTAAACTACCATGATGTCCATTTGGGCCGGTTCCAGCCTGCAGGCCATCACCATGGCACCACTGATGTACGTGGAGTGGATGAAAGAAGAAATGTCGAACTACATAGTAAAAAAATAAGGGAAGGTGTTATCTAAATCGAATCGTGTTCGATTCTAATGTTGAGGGCGTCAGTTTGACTTCCAGAAGAGGTAGGGTCAACCCAATTCAAAATATCTCAGGTTGAATAGGTTCATTTCAATGCTACAATGCTTTTTTTTTCACATGGGTGACATTCCAACGAACCAAATAGAAAAAAAAGAAAAAAAATATGTTCATTTATATTTTGTTTGTAACGTAACTGTCTTAAGATTGTGTTTTTATCTCCTATTTTTAGTGTATTCTTATTTTTTTACACTGTATAGATTTTAGCGTTATAGATGTCTTAAATTTGAACATAAAAAGCAGAATGTAGCTCCTTCCGCCAAATAACGTATAAGGATTTTGAGGAGGATTTATGCAAATATATCGGCATCCCGCTACACATCGCTGGAGCAGAAGAGAGGGCCAATATTGAGGAAAATGCACGCAGGGAAGAAGAGGAGGATATCGATTTAGAGGACGAGCCAATAGAGAATGTGGACAAGGTTCAAACTCCAACCTATCTCAAGGATTCTAGGCGGTCCACAAGTGAGAGTCAATCGAACGATGACCCGATTACGGGGGGGGGGGGGGGGGGGGTTGTTTGAGATTGAGGGAGGACTGGACAAAGGTCCTTAGACGAAGATCTAAAAATAACGCTAAACTCAAGAGTCTTCAAGGATTGGAAAACAAGTCATCCAGCAAAAGAACATTCACCAGCCCAGACCACTTGGACACTAAATGCCATAGAGAGCTTAACAAAGAAGAAGTTCGAAATGGTAATATCAGCCAAGTACCTAGCCAAGGTCTACTTACCAAACCAGAATCCAACTTGGGTACGGATGTGGGCCCCAAATAAAAAGGGGTCGTATATCTAATGTTTTTATCAAATCTATAAGTTTTTGTGATGTTTTGTTTGTGTGTTTTTTACTTGAATATTTTATGGTTAACTTTAAAACTCGTTTACAAACAAGTTCACGGGACCGGTTTTGCTTTTTGTTTTATGTGTACAAATTTGTGCGCATATTTATATATCTAATTTTTACTTCGTTTTCTATGTTCAAAAAACTCTCTTCAACTATGTTCAATACAGTCAAGTGCTGGGATAGTGCTCTTAATCTCTTAAATAATGAATCTTAAAATTATCTCTGTTAATGTAAATTCCATTTCGGAGTCTAAAAAACGATGTGAGGTGGTGCAACATTACAGGTCCCTTGACCCGGATATTTTATCAATGTGCGATACTAGGATAGTTGGGGACTCATCAGAAACTAATTTACTTCCTGAGTATGAGATTTGTAAGGTTCTCTGCTATAAGAAAAGAAAACAAACACCCCTCTCGAGGAGTTTGGATTGCAATAAAAAAGACACTTCAACCGAAATTTATTGACGGGACGGCATGGGAAACTATGCTGTGGCGTCAATAACATTGATGGAGAAAAGAGTTAAAATAGTTTCCATTTATGGACCTAATAATGACGATCCCTACTTTTATGAAAACATTGATAGCAGTTTTTTGTCGGGTGTCGAATCCTGGAAGGACGAATGTGTCGTCTTGGGGGACCTAAATATGGGCATGAGCCAGGAAAGAGACACCCACAATTATTATAAACAAAAAGGCGACTCAGCGGATGAAGGAAATAGTTTTGAGCCTAGGCTTCAAGGATGCCTCTTTTAAATTTGAAGCAACCCCAGAACATACCTTTATCCGAAAACAGAAGGGAAAAGAGCCTATTAGTGTTCGTCTGGATTATATATTTGTCTCTGGGGGCCTATACCCGTTACTGAAGACATATAGCTTACTGCCTGCTTTTCGGTCAGACCATCACCCAATAATGACTACATTATCTACTCCTAAATACCACCGGAGAAAATCATGGAAGCTAAATGTTAGCCTTTTAGATGCATATCAACAAGTGAACAGCCAGATAGAAAAAACAATTTAATATATTTTAGATCGTTTGGATAGAGAACATATAAAGACCCCTTCTCATGCTCTGAAGTTGATTTAGACTGCTATAGACGAGAATACATCAAGTTGGGGATAAGATTGAGCGCAGTTAGAAAGCAAAAACTGAAAGAACTATTGAGAGAAAAAGACATCACTGGGCAGGGCAAAGTAATTGAAAATGAACTGAGAAAAATATACTTTTACAATACTCAGGGCAGTTTAATTAGAACAGGTCTGAGATCATTACCAAAAGAAAATACAGTGCTTGAGAGGTTAAAGAAATGGGAGGCAAATGGGATGGGGAAAAACGAGTAGATGCAGTCTTTGATACCGAGGGTAACTTGGTAGAAGATGTAACTCTGATTCTCAAAATAGTAGCTGAATATTATGATAAGATGTATAGATGTTGGAGATGTGTCAAAGAAGGTCTAATATGTGACATCACTTGTTCTTTGAAAATAAATTTAAATAGTAGCATTGATGAATCCCAGGAAATGAGTTCCAGTGAGGAAATAAAACTAACACACCCTAATAGAGAATTTCTTGAAAAAAAGATATCGCAATCCGAAATTAAGGAATATATTTTTGCATTAAAAAAAAGAATAAAGCACCAGGCCCTGATGGGTTCCCCATTGCGTTTTATAAAAAGTTTCATACTTATTTGGTACCCTTATTAGAAAAAGTATACGATGAGGGTATATGTAATGGTGTTTTCGATACCCATATAACCAAGGGGAATCTAATTTTGATACCCAAAGATGGGAAGGACCCAAGACAAATAGAAAACCTTAGGCCTCTGACAATGCTAAACACGTCCTATAAAATTTATAGTGGAATTGTATCCAAACGCTTACAATTGGTATTGCCTTCCTTGATACACTCCTCCCAGAAAGGTTTTCTGCGAGGTAGACGTATGGATGACGTAGTTAGAGGTATAAAGGATTGCATAACTACAATGGAGGCTAAGGAAGAGAAATTGGCTTTGGTAGCCATTGATTTTATGAAAGCCTTCGATAGTGTAGATCATGAATGGCTAATAAAGTGCCTGGAAAGGAAAGGTTTTGGGCAAAATTATATTAGAATGGTCAGCATGTACTTGAAGGGTCTTTTTACGCATTTTGGTGGAGAAGAGACCACTTTTGCAGTAAATAGAGGCTGCCGTCAGGGTGACCCAATATCACCGTTCCTCTTTATATTGGCACTAGACCCGTTAATATGCGAGATCAACTCTTCATTAGATATAAGAGGAGTGAAGATAGGCAAAAATCATCACAAGGTAGAGGCTTTTGCATATGATCTTACTGTCTTTTTCTCGGAAGAGAGTAAAGTCAATAAATAATACTTTCAAATTTTTTGAAAATTACTCTTTGCTATCAGGACTTAAAGTCAACGTTGACAAGTCGAAAGCAATTACAAACTGCTCTGGAGTATTGGAAATTAATGGACTAAAATATTTAAAAGTTTTAAAAATGTTGGGATCCAACATTTCCTTAAATTCAACTGATGATCTTAAAGATTTTAAAAATATAGAATCAAAAATAAATAGGGCTGTTTCTAAATATTCCCAAATATTGAATTCGAACGCACCATCAAGGATTTACGCATGGAATGGGTTAGTTCTTCCAAAGGTAACCCATCTATTAAGATCTACAATATTTTCTCAGACACTGGCGTCCAACGTGGAGAAGAATTTCACTCCCCCGAAAGTATGGTGGCTTGGGAATGATAGATTTCGAAGTTTACTGGAAAACAAATTTGTTTTCCTGGTTCAAGCGAATTCTAGCTCCCGGGACGCTATGGTCTGACATATTAGAGAATAAAATGGTGGAAATGTTTGGCATGTCAAAAAACAGTGTTAGAGGAAAAGGGCCAGACAAGCTTTTCTATGCTTGTAAATCTATAAGTGAATTTTGGAAACAAAATGTTGAAATTCATTATGAATTAACCAATAAAGTTTTAGCTAAAATGCAATGGGAAGAGCCCACCCTAGAAAATAGAAGATTGTCATTTTTATCATGTACCTCAATCAAGCGGAAAATAGTTTATTGGAGAGGTTTTGGGGGAAAACTGTTGTTTTACTTTCAATGAAAAGCTTGAACGAGAAAAAATCATAAATGAGATTACTTTCAAGACGAGACTGATTGGTCCAAGAGACTGTTTTTTAATTACTTGAAGGGCATTAGTATATTACGGGACCTTTTGGTAAAGAAAAATGATAGAACTTTTTTTTAAACCAAATAGGTAGGAAGATAGAACGATTAAATCTGAAGTGCTTAGTAAAAGAAGTTGTGATATGTTTGGAAGATGGGAACCTGAATTTCGCATCATATTGGTTTAAATACCGAATTGTTACCAATACACTTCCATTTGGTTGCATTTTTGGAGGGATTGAGGCTAATTTTTTTTTCTTTTGTAATGAAGCGACGGAAACATCAACACATTTTTTAAAGACTGTCAAACCATTGGGATTGTATGGGAACAATTAATCGAGGAGTTTTATTTTAGATTACGAATTTACTTGACAAAAGAGATTTTTGCTATATTTATACAGGTCCATTCAAAGAAGAAATAAATGCAATGCTAACATACAGAAAGCTTTATACAAATTTAGAAGTACAAAAACAACCCTCCCAAATAATTTTAACATATTTGTAATGAATACGATAAATGATTTTTTATCTTAATTTCTTAAAGTGATGTAGTATTGTATTTTATGCTTAAACTATTTGTGTGTTTTTGCGTTTTTAATACTATGAAATGATGTAAATAAAGTTGTACGTGTGTACTAAAAATATAAAATAATAATAAACATCTTAACCAAAAAAAAGAAGAAAGAAAAAAATATTGTTATGATGGCGAGCTGAGCCCTACAAAAATATATTAGTTAGAAATAACAAAGGACTTATTTGTGAGTCCTTTGTTATTTGGACAAAGGACCTAAGTTACTAAAGTTACTTAGTAACTTTGGATACTTAATTTTAGTATTCAAATTGTGACAAAAGTTATAAGTTAAACATTCAGTTTTTTAATGCAAAAAATGGCTCTTAAGCAATTGTCTTTATGAATATTTTTGAACTTAAAATGCCAATAAAGGTTCCCTAGACACTTATTTTATGGATAAACGATGGTAAACACCCGACTCCTTCCTCCCGCCTTTCCCCTTCTCCCCCACTAAGTAAAGTTTATCTTAAATTGAAACATATGTCACACTCCCTGGCTCTCAAGTCATCAATCTATTTCATTTTGTATGGTGAATGTGTCCAGCATTATTGATATTCATCAGAACTCATTTTGTAGCTATAAAACTTTGTATTATTACAAACTCAATTTAAGTAAGAGGTAAAGTTATTATCATATAAGGCTTCTTGATGGTCCAAAAAGGGCCATAAGCTAACTACTTTTAAAGTAGAAAATAATTGCACTTGGCTTATGCAATATGAAAAAGGTATATGTACCTTTTTTATATTTATTAAGGCTTTGTTGTTGTGGCTTTTTATCAAAGTCTATGAAAGGAATAATATTTGTTGTGTTAAAATGTGTGCATCAATATTTGAATAAAGCAGCACTTAAATAGAATACAAAATATCAAATATAAATAAATTTAAAAAAATATGTGTATAAAGACTGCAAATCTGCAAGTGAATTAGTTGACATTATATAGAATATGTTTATATATATATATATATATATATTTATATGGAGAATGACAAAAAAGATCTAAAACATATGACAATAAATTGATCCTAGATCAATAGTTGAATTATCAAGCTTCTTTTTTGGGAAGAATAGTAATACATTGAATCGATTAATGTTTTCTTAGCCTACATCCATGCATATTTAAAAAAACCTATATAATAAAACTTTTCGTGAAATTAAACGCACTGAATCCAAAGCTTGACTTATTTTTCCCCTAGAAGTTCAGATTTTAATATTTCTTTTTGTTATTGATGAAGGGTTGAGTATTGTTTTTATTATCTCTTTTTGTTGTTGAAATAACACCTTTTTTGAGGGTATATATGGAATTTTCTCATAAAATTATGAACAAATGCATTTCAAATATTGGTTTTAAAATGACAACTTGGAATAACAAATTGACCTCAATAACGTGTTTTATTAATGAAGGAGTTCGGAAGGGCGTAACATGTGATTAAAGATGCTTAAAGCAACGTATAAGTAGAATGGCTATACCTTATAGATTTTTTTAAATTAAAAAACACTGAATCATAGGTCTTCAAGCTCCTAGTTAGCTATGGGAAAAATGCCCCAAGCAATTTATAAGTAATTTGGCTTTAATTCTGAAGAAAACAATGGCTAAAAAAGGCAAAAAGAACTAAACAATGATCCCCACGGGAAAAAAACCTTGGCTAGATATGATTGCCAGTTGGTTTTATTTATTGCAAGTTGAGTTTTTCATACAAAATTAATTTCTTGTACTTATAACTCTTCATTTTTATCCACTCGGCAATAAGAATCAAATTTACATTTTAAATATATTTTTATTTAAAAACACATTTTAAATATATTTTTATTTAAAAACACATTTAAAAATATTTTTATTTTAAAAAACACATTTAAAATATATTTTTATTTAAAAACACATTTTAAACTGCTTCTTATAATGCCAATGACGTTCTCAAATTTAATTTTTAGTTATTTCTTATCGAAGAGCATGCAACAAATTATTACGTAGTATTACAACAAGTTCTTTTAAAAGTGTCGCTGGGTTATTATTTTGTATATCTATCATATACCCCATTTAACCAATTAAGCCAACACAAATACTCTATGGATATAAAGTATGTAATCCAGAATATGCATTGTATGTCCATCAATCAAGAAGATCGATTTGCTTTCTATTAGAATATACAAATCCAAGGCTTTAAAAATGTAGACTATAATTAAACTGATTGAATATCGAAAACATTCAGACGTGACGTAAAAATAAATATTCATAATAAGATAAAGGTTTAAAAATGGATTTTTTTTCTATTCTTATTTAGAGAAATTACTAATAATATTCGACACCTTTTTCGTAAGTTATCTTTCATTATAACATCTCTTTAAAACACATTATTATCAAGGTTTATCCTTTGGTATCTGTTATCAAACTTTATATTAACAATAAATATGTTACGTGCCCCATAAAATATTATATTTAAAAAAAATAATACTATGCTCTAGAAACAATCATAGATCTTAAAAAGTATAGTTTATAAAAACTTAGAACTACCATTACTTTGGTAGACTTGCTCCAAGAGGATATAATAATATACTTGATTGTTTGTGCGATAAAATTTTTGGTTTTTATAATGATATGATAATTTGTGTCAAAAATAGTGTGTTACATTTATCAAAGTTATGATTTTTTTATTCAAATATATTGTATAATATAACAGAATAGTTTAATAAAACTGAATATATATAAAATCTAAGAATTTTTATTCAATAGGGATATAAATGGAGTTGTACATAGTGCCACCTATATGAATATTATAAATAAATAAAAACAAATGGTCTGCTACTTGGAATGATTTCCATTTTCAAATAATTTTCATAAGAATTCAATCACGCAAATGCCTTGTGATATTCTGGGATCAACTTTATATTTCTTAGTTGAACCAAAAAATATCTTTCATAATATCAAATTAAAACAAATAGTTGTATTGCTTCATTCTGGCTGAAAATATGTGTCTATTTCAATATTCTATCTAAACAAGTCCAATGAAGTATAAATGAAATATTAAAACACCTGTTCTTTTTTGATTTTTATCTGCATTTTCTTTGAATTTAGATGTGTGATATATCAACGGGTCCAGATTAAAAGGTTTCTCTCATCTCCCTTGTTATTATTATATTCTTGTATGTTTATGTGTGTTCTTGTATAATAAACTTTCTTGTAAATACAGCTGTGAAATAGACTTCATATAAAACACATTACAAGATGATACAAATTATACTACTAAAATAATTTGAAACCTTATATAAGACCATTTCCCCTAAAAAAAAAGCTTTTAGTTCAGCATTCTAACTCTTGGTTTCGTTCAATAATGATTTAACTTTTTTATTTTCAGGTGATAAATTATAAGAAATCTATTCCATTATAACCTTTGTCAGATTTGAGAGGCAAAAAAAAGACATTAAATATTAATTGAGTGGGTCTTTGCAATCCTGTTTTATTTCAAGATCAGAAAAAGAATTGGGTTTCCTCTCATGAAAGTATAAACATAAAGCCTTCACATCCTGACATATTTGTCAATATATAGCCTCCTCTCAAATATTTATTTACCATCAACGCAATTTCTGTGATGACAAGCCATTATTGGCTGTGACAATCCTTTATCCATTTGTTTAAAAATAATCTTAGGGACGAGAAAACTTTATTAATACGGTGTTGATGATGAAACCTCAAAAGCCCTGAGTAAAAATATGGTAAAGTTCGTGATAACAACTTATTCATGTAATTATAATCGATCCATTTTTTTTTCAACCCACAACATAAATATACAAACTCATTTCTGTATCCTTACCTATCATTAGGAATAAGAAAAAGGTAGTTCTGGGCAATGTATATTGAATAGCAAAATATTGCCGGTGATTTTAATGACGTCATACCGGCAAGCAGAAAGAATAACATCTATAATAATGTTATTCTTCCAGCTAATGTGATCAAAAATCTGTTGTTGCATTGCTTTTGTTGTCATGAAAAATATTAATAAGATTTATGGCGTTTCACTAATCATGAACGCATGAAATTAATTTACCTGGCATTCTATAGACCCTTGTTCAAGCAAACTCACATTAAAAAAAAGTTTGTAAGCTAGTTTTTTTACAATTCTTTATTTCAATGAAATGATTGTTTATTAAAATAAATAAATACAAAAATTTAAACTAAAAAAAGATTAACACAGTTTTACAAATTTAAAATAAAATAAATTACTTATACCCAACGATAAAATAAATATTTAAAAAAACATCAGTAATATTTCATTTTTTTCTGGTTATAAGGCTGTTAGAATTTCATCCGATAGGTTATTAATAAGCATTATGGTATCAAAATTAGTATATCAAACCTTATCAATGAGATAGCCCAAAAATGACCATCCCCTATCGGGATTCGTACTTTTTGAGAGTTTAAAAGCCTTAATGCTCACGACTATCGCACTCCCTCGTTTCCAACCCTGAATAAAATCAAATAATGATCCATATAACTGCAGATATTATGAATAAAAACATTAGTTTTTATAACCTGAAAAGGAGCAATTGCTTTATTAAATTAATGATAGTATGTTATATTAGAATGATCCGTTAAAAGGATTCGCAAATGACATGGATGAAGACTCAATATAATTTTTAATGAGGATATTCTTCTGTTTGAATTGATGTTCAACAGATGCGAGAGTAGTTAACATAATCAAGTTTCAAAAATATAATCTTTGTCCCTTTCCTACCTATCATTTTAAATATATAAATGAGAGGATGAGGAGTTACAACAGCGTTGGTGAGTGATATTCCTGATACAGAACTTGACTCAATACTCTATACGATTGCCGTAAATTATGAAATGTTCATTTATATCATGAAAAAGCCCAGTAAAATATCGTGCAAACTATAAGTTTTAAAAACGTATGGTGAAAAATAATGAGTAAGCTTTAGTTTGCAAAATTACAAAAAAATAATATAATATGACTGTATTTATTTGTGCTTTTTGCAAGGATTCGTTGGAGACATAATTTTTTTATTTGAGTGTTTGTATGTGGTAGAACTTTAGCATATCTAAAATTGTTATTTGATGATTTTTTTAATATACAATTGCGGAGTAAGGATTTTATATACTTGTATACTGGACCGTACAAAGAAGAGATTAATTTATTACCACTAAAACTCAATATTTTATGTATAAAATGAGATCTACTCGAGTTCCTTTACCTAAAAAATTTACTTCTCTGATTGATTATATTGTTAATAACACGACGTTTTAATGTATTTTTGTGTATATTATAAGATATAATATCATGTGAAAAAAGTTTTACCTAGGTAAAAAAATATTATTTGTCGTTCTTAGATAGAAAACCATTGTACCGTTAGGTTTTATCTCTGCTATATCAATTCAATAATCATTTTAAGTAGAAAATTTTGCAATTATAAACATTTCTTTAAATATTCATGCATGTCTAATATATCAGATAGGCTGGTATGAATAACTTACCAGCTTATATGGGCTTCACATCTGTATCACAGAGAGAGGGATTGTCTATCTATAATGCACATGTGCGCCAAGCTGTATATATCCATTGAAGTATAAGAATATGTACTCTTGTAAATCGACTTATAGAAGTTAGCAGAATGGAAGTAATATGCATTTATAATATTTGCATAATGAGTAAACTTCACTGCAAATGAGCCTATGATTCATCTATATTTTAAAATACAAGTGCAATATGTAGAGAGGCTTATAAAGATAGAAAATGCAAGGAAAATCTGGTAATATTTGATGATGTAAATTCCTTTTTTTAATTTTTGATAAGTAACAGTTAACGATATACTTGTTAGTAATTCTATTCACTATCCGATTTGAATTTGTTGATTGTATGTATTTACTGGACTCATAAGACGGTGTTTGATGATCATATTGACAAAACTTTATTGCTATAGTCTTCTTCGAATGTAAATTATGTTTTACTTTGTACTACTGCTCTGGACTATATATGTATGTGTTTAAATGATATGGTTATATTTTCAATACATACAAATGTAAAAATATTAGTTATTGTATCTTGTAAAATATTAGTTTTGTAAGCCTGTGCCTTTAACATTGAGTGTTGGCCCCGCTTATCGCTATAGAAGTTAGCTCAGAGTCGCCCCGCTCCACACACACAATCCTTCTAATGAGTACATTTTGGCTCTACTTTAATGAAGTGGTTGTTCTAGCAAAACAATATGTATATATATCATGATTCCCCAATCAACTTGGTCATAGCATGGAAATGTTGAATAAATACCTTTGTCATGACAACCCTTTTCCCATTTAATGTCCTCACTCTAATACTATGATTTAAAAAGGCTCAAACTAAACAATAAACATGTTTTTTTCTTCATTTGATAACACTGTTTTCTTTATATTCTACGTCCAATAGTCATAGTGACGGTCCTTTTATCGGCCGATATGATGATACAGCATCCCACTTCTTTCTTTCTGAAGCAGTTCCTTTCTTTAATAAATATTCAAAAGTGAAATAAAAGGAGTCAATTCAATAGATTTGTAATGGAAGGAGTCCCGTTAAGGAGAGGTTAGTAGCATATTTAAGGATGATATTCTTCTGTTCATATTCAATTCTCAACAGCCGTGAGTGAAGTGATATTATGTAGCAACTTGTCAACTCCTTTTTATTACTATAATTCCCTTTCCTTTTCTTTCAACCAATGACGTTCTAAAAAAACTCCACTTTTTTCTTATTCTTAACTTATTTCCAAACTTACCCAGCCCCTTCTTTCAACGCAACTCCATGGCTGAGTTATTGTGTTGTTTCTATTTGAATGAAGAAAAATAGAAAATACATTACTTTCAAATGGCATCAATTTTATTTTGCTCATGAAAACAATCCTAAGAATAAATAAGACTCATTTATCTATGTCAGAATTAAATCCTGCGTGCCTTGAGGATTACTTTAAAACTCAAATAAATGAGATTAATGACAGCGTACGTAAAAGGAGTGGCAACCATTGCCGTAATGCTCAGTTTTTATGTTTCATATCTCTATTTTGGTAGCGTTGATATACAGTAACAAAACTTTGTATTTGTACTAAAATGTTTATTCATGAGTAATTCGCATTAGCATCACTTTATATATATATATATCTTTGTTTTATATATATTTATATGAATTTTGTCATTAAATAAAAACTTTGTATTTTCTATATTTGGTCTGCTTGTAAAGTTAAAATAATTGCTCGAGTTTTTTCATCATATTTTTGCAATTTTTTATGGTATTACTTTTTGTTAACTTTTTAACAATAAAAAATGCCTTAAGGAAGTGCGTTAAAGCGTGCTCAACTTTCAATTTTGCGGGATACGATTCAATTCCCAAGAGGAGTAGGTGTATTTTGGTCAACCTCTTTGATAGGATCATTGGTTCGATAGATTCATTTGAATGCTATGTACTTTTACCTACTCACGAAATAAATAAATAAAAATGCTAATTAATTTACAAATCATCTTCTTTTCATTAACTGTTTCTTCTTCTCGTATTACCATTATTATTACCCATCTTAAAATCATCATCGTTAATTTTAAATTGGGATGATCTTTAAATTATGTCGTTTACATATCTTTATGTTTCATGTAATGGATGTTATTGCTTTAATATTAACTTCTTCATTGATTTATAAGATTTGTCAATTGTCATGTTTATATTAAATTATGTATGTAGATAAGTACAAAAATGTGCAAAAATATTAAGATTTCGATATACATGGATTCGCATATCTTAATCATAAATAACATAAAATTATAAAGGAAACAGTGTTTTTTTCTCTAAAGGAAACATTTTGGAGAAGAAAATATTGGTAAGAGAATGTTTGTGCTACGAAATTTATACAATATAGCTTGTACTTTTGTCATCATAAAAGATAATATCTTTTTCATTCGAACCTATCTTAAAATATATATATTCATTATATCAAAGAAATGGATTATTTTTACCAAAATAAAAGTCTTTCATTTCATTTCAAGTTTTATTTATAATATAATAACTGTAGAAGAAAAGCTTAGAAATTTCTTATTACGTTTTGGTGAAAGAACACAGCCTACTCTGTGATGTTTTCCCAAGAATACTTCATAGGGAGAGGGTATTTAATACTATTCTATACTATAACCAAAAAAATCCAAATCTATGTTACCGAATCCTTTGAGTACGGAAAAGGTACAAAACAATTATAGGCATGATTTATTATTTGTAATATTTTATTTATAAATTGAATAAATAATGAAATATCAATATTTAAAAAAAATCACAAATAAATTATTTGAGGGTATGATCCAAGAGTACAAAGTGATACCGATTCTCGAATCATAGGCAAATATTCACTTATTTCATATATAATTATATTCTTACAAAGAAAAATGACATTGGATGATTCACAATATATTTTTTAAATAGAATACATATTATAAAATACTATTTTTTAATTTGCTAACATTTCTTCAGCCCAAATATTTCGCTAAATGGACCTATTTTTCACGACAAAATATTTTAAAAATCCTTCCATATCATATCTACATATGTATATTCGGGTACAAGTGATCATATATATGTAAACTCTAAAATAGTCAGACATATGATATTTACTGTAAAAAAAATGCAAAAATGTATATAAGATATGGCATTTATATTGAATTTCCTTATATGAATCATTGTTTGGGAAGTTTTATAAATAGTTATAAAAAAATTCGTTTAACTTTTAATCATCATTTATTTAATTAGTCTATTAAGATAATTTGTCAAAATAAAAAAAAAATAAGGTCAAAATATGAAGTTTTTTAAAGCCATGAAATATAGATACTTTACGGTCAGATTGAGTATTTAATGCTATAATTATTTTCCCGATGGAAAAATTGATAACGTATCAACACTAGAACGGCCAGTATCATCACTACTCCTTCACAGGCCATGGGGGTCAATTTGACCCCATATTACAAACAGCTAAATATTACATATAATCGGCATGGAACATGTTTGTGATTATTAAATTTAGATTATGTAGATTCCGTTTGAGTGATAATCATACATATTGCAAAAATATGATATATAAAGATAATAATACTTAATTTTCTTTATAATTTTCATAACAAACATATGTCTTTTCTTAAAATATAATTAACTTTTTTACATTTGCTTCATCGATGTGAACATTGGTTTCTCTTCTTTCGTGTGCTATTTATCGTGCAAAACTGCCTAGTTTTTGTAGCTCCAACTCCATCCTCATTATTCATATAATCATCATCATTGCCGCTATAACCAACCATGTCTTCTGCTTATGTATCAGTTGTAACAAAAAATCATGACGCGATATTTTCAATCCTGCACTCTTATATACAGTTTCCTATAGTTTACTCCTGCCATTCCAATACATTATACAAGACCTGTAGAGGCCATCTCCTCGAAGAGACTTTTGAAGTGAACAATCAGGTCATTTGATGTAATACATCAACCCCATACTTGGTTGCATTGTAATAGATTATTGTTTCTGGCAGTTTCTTCATTCCTTCAGTTACAGTGACCGATCTTTGTCATGCACTTAGAACTAGCACTTTTTTGGAAGGATTGCTCTGGTAAATAGGCAACGTCATGATATTGTTCTTCAATATTGTTGATGAATACCGAAGTTGCTTGTAAGGTTTGATTTGAGGAGGAATTTATCTTTGGTTACGATTTACTGTATTAACAATGCTAGTTCTGCCAGCTTCTGAGCAAGTTTTATTGACGTAAAGAAATTGATAGTTGATACGTTGTGGCTAAAACCTAGAAAAGATTCCATTAGTTTGAGAAAAACATAGTCCGTCAATGTTTGATCAGGGGGTCAATGAGAATGCTTCCCAAGAAAAGGAAATCCATTCAAACAGTATTTTGACTTGACATCAGCTGCCAATTTGCCAAAATTCGATTCCAAACTTATCTGGCTCACAATATATGTACTGCGTGAATGAATATCAATTTTTTTTGGGAATGGAAATATCTTCATGAGGCTTGTGGTGAGACTTAGTTATCAATGAAATTATTCTAAATGTAAGATACTAAGGCAAATGTTCAGTTTGAAGTCTTGCTTCAGATCTTGTTAAACAAATGTGAAATCTGATGAAACTAATCAATTCCTTATAACGTCTTCGTGATAGGTTATGTCTGGAAAAAGGAGGGCCCCACGCTTTAGACCATGTTTCATCCTCTTTGACAAAAGTCATCATAGGCAATCATAACTCCGAGGAAGTTATAAATTTCCTCATTACTGGTGTACATTACCCGTATCATCAAATAATTTGTTCGTAGCTTCTGTTTCGGTGCATTTGACAATATGATCTAACAGACTCTAGTCAACGAACAACATGAATTACCGTCAACGCTTTTCCACTCACAATTTTTCGTTTTGCATTTGAACCAGGAACGTTCAGGCTGGTATGTCTGCCTCTATGTTCTTCCGTGCTTGGATTGACTGTCCTAAATTGTTCTTAAGTGGCCGTTCAGGACTAGTTATTTGTTTTGTATTAGATTAGTTTTATATGGCTCACAAATAATTTTATCAAACATTTTCTTACAAAAAAAATATTTTTCATCATGATTTGAAGAGTCAGATTCACTCGAACGACCTTCAATCTGTGGGTCATACTCATCTTCACTGTTCGAGTCAAAACTTTCTCCATCAGAGTATCTGGGATCGAAGTTGCCAGAATTGCTAGAATACGTTTACTATCAACAGCCTTTCGCCACGACATCATTTGTGTATATCTTGAGTATAAACGTTATTATAAGACGCTTTTACAATTGGAGGTCAAAATGACCCCCTGGCCCGCTGAGGATGTACATCCTATATTTAGAAAACTAATTAAGTTAGCAGTCTGGTTTTTTCTTAGTACATTCTTATATAGAAATAAATAAAAGTCGTGAAATTTTATGACTACCAGGCAAAACACAAAAAAGATATTAACATCGAAATGTTATAATGGGGATCAAATTGACCCCCTGGCCGTTCTAGTGTTAAAGGATAGTTTCTCAATAAAAAGGCCCAAAAATGAATGTTAAAAGTTACACTGTCACATTATGAATATTAAATGCCAAACGATTGGATCGAATGAAAGAACCACCCTTTCGTAAATAATACACAACTTATGTATTGTGTTTTATTAAGATATAGCAATATTGGCGACTTTTAGGTACAAGTCTAACGAATACAGAGCGTGCTTCATTTCGTAATTTGTGGATAAGTTTGTATCGTTTCTTTACAGATCACCAGAGCAAAATTTTGAGAGTTACATGCAATGAACAAAACACATATCGTTTAGACATTTCATAAATATATGGAAATGTACGAATAAACTTTCTCACTGATTAAAAACATAATTATATCAGACCAATAATGACTGATTCTGTTACATATAATTTTTTTACGCCGAAACGACGTATTTTTATTCGCTCATGTTAAAAAGTTATCGTTAAACGTTAAAGGAGGTAATTATATAAAGATTCATAAACAATTTAAAAAATATTAAAATTGTACAATTAATAATTATTTTAGTGATGGTTATTCTATAAATGTATAAAAACAACTTTTCTATTTTTTTCGTCGACTAGAATATTTTATTAAAAGTCTGTTGTTCAATAACCATTTCACTATCTATATATCAATTTTATCTATAACAAATTATGGTTGGAAAGCTTCTTTCTATTTTCCCAAATAACGAACCTACTTCATAACTTATACTGAATGTAAATATATGAAAACACATGGGGCTCGCTTTCATTGCGCAGTAGACTTCCACTTTGAAAATTGCTCAATACGTCTGAGCGACATGCATCTGATACATTTAAGCAAATATTGATTCGTATTGAGATAAATCAAATTGCCACATGTTACAGAAGTCATTTGAGGTTGGATGATATAAAGTATAAATAGTCATCTATCGCATTAGGAATTCAGAGAACACAGAACTAGAACCATGAGGTTGGCTCTAGTTTTAAGTTTTTTGCTTGTCGCAATCTTCCTCCAGGTAACTTCAATACTAGTATTTTAGTCATTCTCCTGTACTATTTAACATATCAATATTAATAATATAAAAAATGTAGTGAATTAAACTATATTTTTTTCATCTAATTGATATATCTCAAAGTCATATTGCACTTTTTGTATTTAGCATATACTAGTTATATGTATGTAGAACAATTACATAAATCTTGCGAGGCTTGTTTCATTTACTACTGAAGTTTCAATTTGTATTTATAATTTCAATCTTAATTATATTTCAGGAAGGTAATGGTTTAGGCATGTGTGTAAGTATAAGTATAAAATATATTTATGCATTCTTTGAACTTAAAAAAATATGTTGATTTTAGCGAGGCCAAGCACTTTTGAAGTGTCAAATAGAGGGTAAAAATATGGCTTCCTATTGGCGATGCGGACGGTGTCGTTGGTGCTTGTGTCCTAGGAATCCACCTGCACCTCCTGGTTCACCTGCCCCTCCTGGTTCACCTGCCCCTCCTGGTCCACCAGGACCTCCTGGTCCAGAAGGACCTCCTGGTCCAGAAGGACCTCCTGGTCCACGTGCCCCTGCTGGTCCACCAGGACCTCCTGGTCCATCTGCCCCCCCCGGACCTCAAGGAAGACCCGGACGTCCTGGAGAACCCGGAGGTCCTGGAATTCCCGGACGTCCTGGACTACCCGTAGTTCCTTGACCACCCAATTCCCCACCTCCACCCACTCCATCAGGTCAACCTACCCCACCCTGAATCAATTAATGAACAAATATGAGCTACTTATTATGTTTATTCACCAATTTGAAATACATTAATTTGCATCAATTTTATATTGATTTAACAGAAAAGATAACAAAAGTCACGAAGATATTTTTAGACAATGGTAGGATTTTACAATTTGTAAAATATACATACCGATTCAGTGCAATATGTAATCGCATAAAATCAAGTTAAATATAATTCATATTGTATTTTATCAATATTTAACAAACTGATAGCTTATCATTATAGAAAGAAATAATAACAATAAAAGTGTTTTATATATATTTATAATTTTTATTATTTTGTGATCGACTGAAAATTTTAACAGTATGATGTTATTGTATTGTTTGATGTGTTAATTTTGAATAAATGAATCATTGAAAAGAAAAGTATGTATGTGTATATGTGTATATATATATGTGTGTATGTGTGTGAGTATATATGTGTATATATATAATTTTAAAAAGTCTTTCTATTTTTATGTTACATTGATAATTTTATATATCTTTTCAGAAAAAAACAAAACAATAAAAGTTAAGGTTTTATCCGTTGTATATATATATATATATATATATATATATATATATATATATATATATATATATATATATATATATATATATATATATATATATATATATATATATATATATATATATATATATATATATATATATATATATATATATATATATATATATATATATATATATATATATATATATATATATATATATATATTAGGGATCCTTATCTATAAAAAAATATATAAAATATCAAGATGATGTTCCTGGTTAACCACCGGGTCAAGAAGCTTCCAATGTATGAGGGCGAGGGAAGACAAGAATGAAGGAGAGACCCGCAAGATCTGTGTCTACAACAAGGGAAGGCAGTGTCTCCTTTGATTTAGGGAGCAAGGGAAAAAGTAACAGGTGGGTTCTCCAATGACGATGAAAAAACAACAACATTGGAGTGACATGTTACTTCAAAATTAAAAAGAAAATTATACCTAATTTACAGGTCCTTCAGATTCAAGATGGCAAAAAGTTTATTTGAACATGAATGGTAAGAAAAAAAGTCAATCAAAAGCTTTTACCCAATATTAAGCATTACCGAAAATATTGAATAGCTTAGCAATAAAGGTCGAAGAAGTGGACTAAATAAATGATTGCAAATCCGGTGCTGGATGTGTAGTTATTTCATTAAAAAAATACCTATTAATAGATTTTGTCGATTTATAGACGTGCTGGGTGCTTATTGAAGTAGAAAATGACATTTTCTCTATTGTGAAAGGCTTACAAAGATTCAGAAAAGCCCAGAAACCAATTGATGTAAAAAATAAGAACGGACCAAAATAGATATGGAAACTGTGAGCGACATACTCTCTGAATTTGGAGAGATTTAAAGAGAGGACATCCCTTTTCTTTTCACACCTGAAGATGACGATAAGAGGGAGTTTTTGAGATCCCTGGGGCAAGTGAAGTCTGAAAAATAACAAATATCAATAAACCCCTGGAAGAACAACCCTCTACCTATCTGCCTGTGAAGGGAAAAAGTATTAGAATTGATCAACGAGCTCTGAATAGATCAATATTACGCATGTCTTAGATTTGGACACAAAAAGTCTCAATGTAACGAAGAACATCGAATGACATATTCCCAATACAAGTCATACCTGTAATATCCTTCGGTTTGTCAGGTTTAATATGTAAATACTTTAATGTTATGTTGTACATAAGTTCTCCTCTTTTCTGCTAGTCAGTAATAAATAGTCAGTCTAAGGACAATCATCTCCCTCTCTTGCTCTCGGGGCAGTATTACACTGGCGACGATGATTTAAACGGATAAGAAGGAATAAGTACCCTCTCCACTATTATTAAATAATTACAAAATGTCTAGATTAGGATGGATTGGCCCTTTTGAAGAAAAGGAAGAAGAAGTAGAGTCTTATATAGCTCGAGTAAAATTATTCTTCAAGGCAAATGCTATTGATGAAAAGCTACAGGCTTGTTCATTCTTGTCTATGGCAGGTCCTGCAATTTACACTCTAATTATAAATTTACTAAGCCCAGAAGATCCGGCCGATTGTTCCTTTGATAAGCTCGAGGAAACGCTAAAAGGGCATTATAAGCCTAAAAACAATAATTATCAATGAAAGATTCTTATTTTATCGCAGAGAGCAACGCTCAGGGGAGAGTACTTCGGATTATGTTGTAGCTCTCAAGGAGCTAGCTAAGTCTTGCGACTTTAAAGAAAATTTAGATGAGACGCTCAAAGACCGGTTTTTCATGGGTCTTAATGATGAGATCTCACATAGAGAACTTCTTACAATGGAAGAGTTATCATTTAAAACGGCATAACATTTTGCTTATGCAAGAGAAGCCGCAAATAAAAACGCGAAAGTATAGGCTGGAGAAAAGGATGAAATAAATATCATCAGAAAAAAAACTTCAAAGACCTTTGTAAAGTCTAAAAAAGTTAGTAATAGTATGAGGCCTTGTAATGGCTGCGGAAAAGATCATTGGAAGGATTAATGTCCTTTCAAAGAAACTATTTGCCATCAATGCAATAAAAAGGTCATATTAAAAAAGTTTGCTTCCTACTAAATAAAGCTCGAAAAAAAGATTCATATTTGTCACAAAATAATTTCATGGATGAAGTGTATAATATCCACAATGGAGGGACAGTTAGCCCTTTCTTGATTAAATTAAAAATAAACGGCAGACTTGTTGATTTTCAAATTGATACGGGTTCTGGAAGAACTCTCATGCGTTATCAAAGTTATAGAGAGTTTCTTGGCAATTTTGTTTTAGTTGAATCTAAAATGAAATTATGTTCCTATGGTGGAAAACCTATCAAAGTAGCATGAGACTTGAGATGTTCAATAGCTCATGAAAATACTGTTCTCTGGAATAAAATTATTACCATAGTGAATGAAGATGGTCCATCTCTATTGGATAGAGATTTTCTTGGACTGTTGGGATGCAAAATGCAGATCGTTAATTCCATCTCTAATAATATATATCCCTTGAAAATAGATTCCCGTCGTTCGAAATTCGCAAAGCTGTTCGATGACGGCTTAGGAACGTTCTTGCCTTCTAAGGTTTCGCTGGAGATTCAGAAAAATGCCATTCCGGTTTTCTATAGAGCTCGGCGGGTTCCCTTTGCTTTAAAGGATAAAGTGGAGGTAGAATTGGTCCGTTTACTGGAAGAAGGTATTATTGAACCTGTTTGTTCTTCGTCATGGGCTACTCCAATAATTTCAGTACTAAAGCTGTGTAAGACTAAAGTAAGGATTTGCGGGGACTATCGACTTACAGTGAATAAAGTAGCTGTGGTAGATAAACATCCCATTCCTGTAATTGAAGATCTCTTTCTACGTTGAGTCGAGCTAAAATATTTTCCAAATTGCACATGAGTAATGCGTACAATCAACTAGAGTTGGATGATAAATCCAAAGTTTTGACCACTATAAACACTCACAGAGGTTTATTTCAATATAATAGACTCTGTTTCGGAGTTTCTTCCGCTCCTGGAATTTTCCAGAGGATAATGGAAAATATGTTTAAATCCATTCCAGGTGTTCTATCACTTTTGGATGATGTGGTAGTAAGCGGAGCGAACGAGAAAGAACATCAAGATAGGTTGTTTTTAGTTCTAAGTAAAGTGCAAACTGTTGGCATCAAATTAAATTTAGAGAAAATGTGTTTTCAATGTTTCCAGTATTACTTATTTAGGATATCATATTGATTCTTCAGGTTTAAAACCAACGGAGGAGAAATTAGAGGCATTGTTAAAAGCTCCTCATCCAACTAACATAAATCAATTGCGTTCCTATTTAGGAATGTTAAATTTCTATAGAAAATTCATTCCTAATGCTTCTTCAATGTTGGAACCTCTAAATTATCTATTGAGGGACAAATGTCCATGGGAATGGAGTTCAAGACAAGACGATGCGTTTGAAAAATCTAAAAGAAGTCTTCTAAATTCGCGTCTAAAGCATTTCAACAATAAATTGCCCATAGTCGTATTTGCAGATGCAAGTAAATATGGGGTAGGAGCTGTGCTATGTCATAAAATAGGCTCTAAAGAGCTACCTGTTTGTTTCGCCTCAAGAACTTTAAACTGGCAGAATACAGAGGTGGGTATTAATCATGCAAAACTATTCCTTCCAATTAACTCATTTTTCAGATGAAAAGCTCGGTACTGCTGATGCACTGAGCAGACTTCCATTAAATAACTCTCCTGTACCTGTTTGTTCAGAGTGGGTAAACTTAATGGATACACTAGATTCTTCCACAATAGATGTTCCGAAAATAAGGGAGTTGAATAGGCTTTATCCTATTCTTATTTTGGTTTCTAAAAACTGTCTTAATGGTTGGTCTTTAAAGGTAGACGAATCATAAAAACCTTATCCTTCCAGAAGAAATGAACTATCTTTACAAAGTGGTTGTTTATTATGGGGATCACGTGTAGTCGTTCCATTAGACGGAAGAAAACCTATATTAAAATAGTTACATGTAGGACATCAAGGTTCAACTAAAATGAAAAAATTAGCAAAGTCTTATGTGTGGTGGCCAGGAATGGATGGAGATTTAGAAAAATTGTGCTAAACATGTCCTGAATGTATTGCAACTAGGCCTAATCCTCCAAAGGCTCCTCTACATCCTTGGGAGTGGCCAACAGCTCCATGGCAGAGAATTCATATCGATTACGCAGGCCCTATTAATAAAACATACTATCTTCTTGTTGTGGATGCACATTCAAAATGGATGGAAGCTTTACCTACCACTTCTATTACTAGTCGCAGTACCATAAATCTGTTGTGTTCTATATTCTCTAGATTTGGACTTCCTCGGAAAATAGTTTCGGATAATGGTCCTTGTTTTTCATCCCATGAATTTCTCTATTTATCAATAAAAATAAAATTAAACACATTACCGCCTCTCCGTATCAGCCTTCTACAAACGGACAGGCTGAAAACGCAGTCAAAACGTTCAAGAACTACCTGAAAACTGCTAAAAATAATAATATAATCGGAATCTATAAGTTTCTTTTTAGATATAGAATTACTCCCCACTCCACAACTGGCAAAACTCCGGCGGAGTTGATGTACGGACGGCAACTACGTTCTTCATTGGATGGATTAAATCCCCACGACGAACTCTACAACAAGGTTCTGATGAGTCAAAGCTCGCAGAAGTTTTACTATGATGGAAAACGGGAGAGACGAGTCGAATTTAAACCGGGGGATTCCGTCATGATCAAGAGTTATTCAAAAGGAAGGAAGGACAACTGGATCTCAGCTACCCTGAAGGACAGAACGGGTCCGGTATCGTTCAAGTGCCTTACTCCGGAAGGAAGGGAACATAGAAGGCACGCAAATCAAATGATTGGACCGACTCCAAAAAAGGCGGAGGAAGAAATTGAAAGAGAATGTCCAAGACGGTCATCCAGAATTTTGAAGGCTCCTAAGAGATTGCAAGCTGGACAGTGAATACTATTCAGCTCATCTATTAAAATTGTAAACAATTATTAATATAAAAAAGTATTAGTTTAATTAAGTTCAGGGGGATGTAATATCCTTCGGTTTGTCCGGTTTAATTTGTAAATACTTTATTGTTATCTTGTACATAAGTTCTCCTCTTTTCTGCTAGTCAGTAATAAATAGTCAGTCTGAGGACAAGCATCTCACTCTCTCTCTCTCTCTCTTGCTCTCGGGGCGGTATTACTTTACCTAAGAACGAAACTTGGACTGACTTTGAAGATGGAGAATGCCGAGGAAAATTCAGTGGCTCGGCAAGAGAATCTGGAGGCATGTCGAACAAACCTCCAGGAATTAGCGATGGGGAACCACAGAAGGCTTCGGAAAACTACAAGAAATTCTATGAGAGGATGTTCAACCGATTTGAATGGAAAATGGTCACCAGGAAAATAACAGCTACCAGGAAAATAAATAAGTTTTAAATCATAGCTTTCCCGGTGTTTTAATTTTGTTTGTTTGGTCCTGTTTTTCCTATATGTAATTTTTTTAATGATATTTAACATGCTATGATGATTTATATGCCCACATTTTAATTTCGGATTTTCTATATGTATGTTCGCCCATTATGCTAAAATTTTAAGCTATAATGTTTATTCATGTATTTTTTTACGTATTAGCATTGCTTTTATGATTGTGAACAGTTAAGTGAAAAAAAAGAAAAAAAATAAGACTCAGTTGGAGCCGAAAAATGGCAACAAAAGAACGGATGGGAGCCCTAATAAGGAAAGGGGTAGGGGGTTAATTATGAGAAAGGAGTCCAGAATAGACCCAGAACTTGGAGCAGAGAAGGTTTTAATAATCCCAATGCCTGGAGAAGACGAAGATATTCTAGGAAGAAGTCAAAAAGAGATCGATTTGGAAGTAATTAGATATATTTGTTCAATATTTTGAAAGTTTTAAAAATGATTTATGTTTTGTTTGGTGCAATTTTAAGAGTATTTAGTCCCATTTTGCCCCCAACCTTTCAAACTTGGATTTTATGTAGATTTTTTGGTGTGATTTTACAATCTCTTGGGTTCTGTTTTTTTAATTAAAATATGGTAGCTCCTAAATTATATTTTTAACTGCAAATGTACATTATTTTTTTAATGTGTATATAAAAAATTACAACTCCGATATGGTATCTTTGTGTGATACTCACTTGGCAGATAATGGCTCGAGTGATCTCTTCTTGTTAGTATATGATACATTTGTGGTACCATCACAGAATTAAAAATCTAACCACCCTTCTTGAGGGATTATAACTGCAGTGAAAAACCACCTAACACCAAAATACATAAGCAAATATACTGACAGAAATTTGTAGTTTTATAATGTAGATGGAATCACATTGATATCAAAATAGTTTCCATATACGGAAATAGACAAACGGAAATGTAATGTAATGTTAATCTCTTAGAAGATATTCCAACGTCTACCAGAATTGGGGATATAATAAAATAAGTATTATCCAGACTGGACTCAAGTAAAATCAAAACTGCATCCCATGCATTGAAACAAGTTTTAGATTTTTCTAGAAGAGAACTGATTAAGTTGGGAGTAAGAAAAAGTGAGGAGAAAAGACAAATGGCTGAAAAAATTAAAAACAGTAAACGTTTGTCTGGGAAAGAGAGAGGAACTCATAATACAAACCAATTCCTATATTGCCAGAGTTTGTTTAATAATAAGAGGTATAAAAATATTGATAAAGGCCAAATAACTTTACAATGGATTAAAAATGTCGAAAAAAGACACGTTGCAAAAAAATGATTTTTGATTGGTTCTGATGGGTCTGAAATGAAAGATATTCTACAAAGATCTGTATAGCGGCACAGAGTACAAAAGTTCTAAAGTAACCTCAATTTTAAGTGCAGGGCACACAATGATCAGTTGCGTATAATTTTTTATATAAATGAGCCTCTTAAATTGAGTGACCAAGTACCTCAAATACCAAAGGTACGGAAAAATATTTTAGAATATTTTATTATCCCTGGGGAAATTAAAGAATTGTTTCAATCCTATCAAAAGAAGAATAAATTACCCGGACCGGACGGATTCCCGATGGAGTTCTATAAAAAGTATACACATCTCCTCTCCCCATCATTAGCAAAAGTTTATCTAGAGTCTATCCCAAGTTGAAAAACACTTAGGAATATGAAATCTGGTTCTAATTCCAAAAATTGGGAAGGATCGAAGAAAGATTGAAAGCCTCTAACGATGTTAAATACATCATACAAAATATATACTTGCAAGATACTTCCGCTGATAGCCCATGATTCAAAAAAAGGTTTCATGCTAGGCAGGAACATTCAATATGTCATTAGAGGAATTATGGACTCCGTAGATGAAGAGCATTCAAGCAGAAAGGTTCTGTTGGTTTTCATAAGGCCGTTGACAGCATTTCAAATAGTTATATCTTAAAGTGCCTAGATCTCTGCAGGTTTGGACCGGAGTTCATAGGTATGGATTCAATTTGCCTCCGCAATATCCATTCTGAAAATGGAAAATCTGGGGAACCTTTGATGTGATGAGGGCTGCAGGCAGGGAGATATATATATATATATATATATATATATATATATATATATATATATATATATATATATATATATTAGGGTTGTTCTTATTTTTCAAATGTTTGAAATGTTAGCCATTGAGTGGATTTTCTGTTTCTTGGTGATAAAAGAAGACGACATACAAAGTTTGAACAAAATCGGTCAACATTACGAGGTCGCGCAAAGAGGTCAAAGTTTTAAAAATTTAGTAAAAATATAGTTTCCCGCAAATTTCTTCAAAATTGTGGACGTTACAGACTTCAATAATAATTATTAATTTAAAGGAAATCTAATTTACTACCAGACGTATGCTTGATGTTTTTTAATAAAACAAAGTTTTCAGTAAAAACAAAGCAAGAAAGGGAGTGAGTATTGTTAGCTTATTTCATAGCTTTTTTGTATCAATTAACTTCACTCGCCTCTAGAAGATGACTTGTTCGCTTCAGAGTAAAATAGTACTTTTAAGTTTAATAAAACTTGAAATGATAAATCCAAAAATGACCTTGGTTACATTCTATCAGTTCAGAATTCAGTACAATCTGAGTTTACATCATACGATTCAGAGCCTGTATTGACCTATAAGAAATCGATTATGAAAAAAATAAATAATAATTTGTTTCTTAGATTTGCGTCAAGGTATCCTCTCAAAATTTTACTTTGTCTCTGACGCATACATAATCCATTATATGCGTCATTTTGTACGCAAAATAGGCTTTTTTTAATGTACATATAACTCTCTATTTATTAAACTCACATGATTTAGTATACCAAAATATTAAAGCTGGTTAACCAAGCTTTCATTTGATATGTTTGGTGTTCTAAAAATCGCTATACTTTAAGAGATATAAGCAAATAGGTACTGTCCCCCAAAAATTGTCTTTTGATATGAGAATATAGGATTACCATCTGGTAATAATGTTAGTGTTACCTGGATAGAAAGAGAAGGGAGGGGGTATTTTTCCTCCCTTCTCTCCCTTCTTTTTTCTTGCTATCCAGGCAACACTAACTGGCGTTGCCAAATGGTAATCGTATATTCTCATATCAAAAGATCAATTTTTGGGGGACAGTACGTATTTGCTTATATCTCTTATAGTATGGCGATTTTTAGAACACCAAACATATCAAATGAAAGCTTGGTTAACCAGCTTTAATATTTTGGTATACTAAATCATGTGAGTTTAATAAGTAGAGAGTTATATGTACATTAAAAAAAGCCTATTTTGCGTACAAAATGACGCATATAATGGATTATGTATGCGTCAGAGACAAAGTAAAATTTTGAGAGGATACCTTGACGCCAATCTAAGAAACACATTATTATTTATTTTTTTCATAATCGATTTCTTATAGGTCAATACAGGCTCTGAATCATATGATGTAAACTCAGATTGTACTGAATTCTGAACTGATAGAATGCAACCAAGGTCATTTTTGGATTTATCATCTAAAGTTTTACTAAACTTAAAAGTACTATTTTACTCTGAAGAGAACAAGTCATCTTCTACAGGCGAGTGAAGTTAATTGAAACAAAAAGCTATGAAATAAGCTAACAATACTCACTCCCTTTCTTGCTTTGTTTTTACTGAAAATTTGTTTTATTAAAAAACATCAAGCATACGTCTGGTAGTAAATTAGATTTCCTTTAAATTAATAATTATTATTGAAGTCTGTAACGTCCACCATTTTGAAGAAATTGGCGGAAAACTATATTTTTACTAAATTTTTAAAACTTTGACCTCTTTGCGCGACCTCGTAATGTTGACCGATTTTGTTCAAACTTTGTATGTCGTCTTCTTTTATCACCAAGAAACAGAAAATCCACTCAATGGCTAACATTTCAAACATTTGAAAAATAAGAACAACCCTATATATATATATATATATATATATATATATATATATATATATATATATATATATATATATATATATATATATATATATATGGGTCATTCCAATAAATATTTAACTTCAATGAAATTAAGGGTTCATGGATCCCCACGAAATTCACAGCAAATGGTAGTTTAAGTTCCTCCTTAAGGAATCTCTTTGAAATTCCTCTCTCTGTCTGACATGGGAAGGCTCGAAGTTCAGATTCAATTGTGGCTCCTTCGTGATTGTAATTCAGACTAGGAGACGTCCTTGCTCAGAGTTGACATTATTTATTATGTCAGACAAATTTTAGTAATTAAGGCTGCAATAGAGTCCCTTTTCGTTTCCTCCAAGAGGCCTGATGAAATGGATTCGTTCCTTCGACTTTTTCAGGAGTGAGCAATGATCCTATCCATCTTTACAATGGAATTTCCAATTGACCCATTCCTTTACTGAGAGTGCATTAAAAATTAATTTTCACAAGAGGAGGCATATAGACAGGCGATTCATTACTTACTATAGGAGTCTTTGCATCCTTTTTCTAATGTGTTCTCGTCATCTTTCTCCATCTCGGACTAAGGGCTAAGAAGACATCAAATTGATCACTGGATGATGGTTTTCAAATATAGATTTGACGACGACGTATTCCTCCAGAGTCAGAACATTTTTACAATATATATTCATTTTAACATCATCCCATAATATTTATGTTTACATTTGTGTATGAAATGCTTCAGCTATGGGTACCAGCTAATGAAGCTAGATATATTTATAAGGCATGATTTTAATACCATTAATTGTTGAAAAGCGCATTTTCTTGTGACTTAATCGAAAACATGCAATAATAAAAAATGAAGTACATCTTCCATAGAATAACAAACGCTTATTTTTGGTACTTAGTAAAGAATGCCTATGCTTTAGTTAAAAAAACTAAGCTCCATTACATTATTCCTGTAAATTCTACCTTTTATCATCAACTGACAAAATCTAACATAACGACAAACTATTAAAATAGATATAAATTTTAATATTAAACTTTTGAGTAATTACAAAAAGATCCTAAAAATGTGCTATGAGTCTATGAAGATATTGAATTCTCTATTTAGTCGTGAGATGATCAAATGTTACTGTTGGTAACTTTAGCATATCAACCGGTTCTTATCAAACATCTTCATACCAAGGTCTGTATAATAAGGTTTGGGCAATACAAAAACAAACATATAGCAGTGTGACTACTCAATGACGTCACTGGAGAACGATTATATCTATCTATCTATATATCTATCAATCTCTCTATCTCTCTCTCTATATATATATTGGTTTTAGGAATATTTATATATAAAACTTATGCACAAAGAAAATCTGATAAAGCATTTTTTGGTTGGGAACTATTGATAGAAGGAATTTTTCCTTAACGACACTTTTGTATAAAATGCATTTTTAAAGGAAACTACTGACTTTTGGGCCCAGTTTATTAGTCAAAATAGCTTTATTTAGCATTAATGAGCACATTTAGTTAGTTTTATTTTATAAACTGAGCCCATTTTGAGAGCTTTATCGTTCATATATAAAGGAAAGGATAAAGGAAAAATTACTACTATCAATAATTCCCAACAAAAAAATGCTTTAACAGATTTTCTTTGTGCATAAGTTTTATATATATAAATATTCCTAAAACCAATATATATATATTGATAAATAGATAGAGAGATTGATAGATATATAGATATATATAATCGTTCTCCAATGACGTCATTGAGTAGTCACACCGCCATATGTATTGCCCAGACCTTATTATACAGATCTTGGTTGTATAGATCATTCCGACATTGTTTTTCTTTATTGGTTCTACATACAGTTATCCAAAGAAAACAATATTTTCTTTGCCCCTCCTTTTATTCTTCATATTTTTTTGTGTATGAAATGCTTAAGCTAAGGATACCAACTATAGCAGCTATATTTATTTTTAACGGGATTTTTAAGGATGATTAAATGTTCGAAAGTGCATTTTCCAGTGAATTAATCGAAAAGTAGAAATCATAAAAAATGTAGAGCATCTCTCATAGAATAGCAAACGCTTAATTTGCGTATTTTCTAAATAATTGCCCATGCTTCGATTTAAGAAATATACATATATATATATATATATATATATATATATATATATATATATATATATATATATATATATATATATATATATATATATATATATATATATGGGTCATTCCAAAAAATATTTGACTTCAATGAAATCAAGGGTTCATGGATCCCCACGAAATTCACAGCAGAAGGGGATTTTGTCCCATACATTATATATTTAAAGCTTAAGAACAAAATTTGAATTTGGGGCAAAGTTTTTGAATTTTTAAGCTTTTTACGGCCAAAGTTATGGCCTGAATATTTTTTTCCATTTTTTGAGGCCCTATGAAATTATTCCGAAATCCTATTTATTTACATTGTTGGATTGTGAAAGATCAAGCTCCTCGATGTTTATTTTTTGCATTCGAAGCCTCCATTTTCGAGAAACAGAACTTTTTATTTTTTGTCTTTGAGCTTCATATTTATAGCCAATCGATTATTGTGAGTTTGGATTTTTTATGGCAAAAAAATAATAAGTGTCGTATCATATAGTTACAAGGGTTTTCTAGCAAATATCAAAAATCCAGAGAGGTGTTTTTTGTTTATGCGGAGAAATTAAGGATTTATTTTTGCAAGTCGATAAAAATTTAAAAATGCTTTTTCATCAAGAAGAAGTATTTCATGGTGAAGTCATGAGCAAAAATTACGGAATTTTTTAAAGCCTTAAAAACAAGACTCTCAACACAACCTCATCATAACAAAAAATCTTACACCGGATTTGAATATAAGAGGAGTGAGATATTATTTTTTTATTTAATTATGAGTGAGGCTGGGCCTCTTTTTTAGTGTGGGTCGTCCTTGATTCATGTGAGCTGACAGGTTCAATATCATCCAGCATCCCGAGAATGTTTCTGACGTCCTAGATCATAAAGGAGTCAAATGGACCCTACACATTTCGAGGAATACGGAGGTGAATCTCAGTTTTTGGAAGGTAATTTCACTCGTATGTTGTCGAAATAGGGATTTATTCTATAAAACGTTTTTTTTCTTCTTCATTTTCATTTCATTAGTTATCATCATCATCATGGGTTCCCTAATTTTCACCGTGACATCATAAATCTTGCCTCCAAATACCTGTGTTCTGACTTGAGAAATGGAGCCGTGAATCGCCTAAAAGAATAATTATGATGCAATTCAACTTACTCTAGTATTATTATATACTAATGAATCTCAACAAACACGTCAAAAAGCCTCAAGACTCAATCCGTTCAAACATAAGTGATATCAGCCATTTCACTGATAGTTCCTCAGCTATAATGTATTTTTAGGTACTGCATATGTATACTCGAAGGTTTCATCTGAGTCCTGACTAAATACAAATATAGTTTATTGTGTAGCAACATAGCATATCTATACTTGTCTCCATTGATATACTTGAACCTTTTTACTTTTTCAGAAATTGTTCTCTGTAACACTGGGAGTTCAGGAAACCGATCATTATTTGAAGTGTTCCATTTCAAGAAACACCATTCCAGAGGAAGGAAATTATGGATGCCAACGATCATCTAGTACCAGATTAAATTATACCTGGTATACGGCAAAAGGAGACCTCTCCATCATAAACTCACAATTTTTTTTCTTTAAACGTCAACTTATTTTATTCATATATATATATATATATATATATATATATATATATATATATATATATATATATATATATATATATATATATATATATATATATATTCCATCAAAAACTTGGTTGAAATAATATTTGTTTTTGGGATTTAATGTAATACTATTTGATTGATAGTCTATTAGTTTCTATTATAAATTGTTCATCAAAAAAAATTGTTTGTTGTAATTTCCTTTATTAACATATGCCAGTTCTTGGTTCATATTTTCTAAAAAATTATATAAAACAAAACATTTGTAGGGTGGTCATAAAGATTGTAGCTATTTTTTTCTCAACCTTTTAGTACGTTAATAAATTTAAGGAGTAACCCAATATAGTGCTTAAAAGTATTAAATAGATATTTCTACTTCAATTTTTTTCCTTTTTCTGAATGATAATATAATAATATAGGAGTGATGCCCAACACTGCCTCTTTTCCTGATGTTGGTGTTGATCGGAATGTATGAGTCATACTCATAAGTACCTTTCGCTGAATATTGTTCAATTTTCTTATTTCGACTTTCTTTGCAGTAACAGTGTGCCCCCATATTAGACATGCATAGGTGATAATGAGTCTAATCATTGTTTCGTAGAGCCAGAGAACCTTATCCGAAGTTAAGCCCCATTTTTGACCAATGACTGCCTTTGCCATATTCCATATTCGAGAACATTTGGCAGCTTTTTCTTTTATATGTTCAGTCGAGGTGAGTCCTTGATCGAAAACCACGCCTAGGTATTTCATTTGTGTAGCATATTTAATTACTTTTCCTGCCATAAATAGTCGCAAAAAGTATTTTGATCTTAATTTGTATGCTTTTGAAAAGACTATAGCATTAGATTTGGATGGGTTGAAGGTGAGACCATTTGTTTTCCCCCATTCCAGAACAATATTAATTGCTTCCTGCATTTTATTGACAAGTGTACCAGGGTCTTTACCACTTATTAATAAAAGGACGTCATCCGCATATCCTACAACATGAACTTGGTCAAAAGGGTGTCCATGATTAAGTTCCATATAACTGAAGATAGAACTCCTCCTTGAGGACTACCACGTGTTGGATTGACGCTGACTTTTTCCCCTTTTAATTCCGCTTTGACTGTTCTTGTTTTAAGAAGGATACAGTACCAAGGTTGAATGCTATCTGGAATTCTAAGCGGTGATATAGCTATGCTTACAGAGTGAAATTGTACACAGTCAAACCCACCTGTGCAATCAAAACTGACTGCAAGTGTGCATTGGTCTTGAAAAATTTATTTTTCGATTAAGTCCGTAACTTGTGAAAGGGCTGTTTCAGTTGATAATCCCTTAGTATATGCATGTTGTGAATAAAGTCTTGGGATAACGTCTTCCACTTTGCATTGTACAATTCTCTCGAGTCCTTTAAGAATGTAGTTCGAAAGAGTGATTGGCCTGAATGCCTTAGCTGAGCTGTAGTCATCTTTGCCCGGTTTCGGCAAAAAAGTAATTTTCATCTCTCTCCAGATCCTTGGTGTATAACCAGTGTTGAGAATTACTTCATAAAGGTCTGTGGTATAAGATATTAATTTTTTCCCCAAGTTGCTGTAGTACAACTGGTTTCAACCCATCTGGTCCTGAGCTTTTAAATGGTTAAAAAGAATTGAATGATTCTTTGACCTTATTTTTATATACATAGTTAATGTTAAGGCTTCTTTCTTGCAATGGTATAACATAGGTCGTATTTGTTTTACTATCAGGGAAAAAAGTTTCCATAAGTACTAATAGAGATTTAGAAGGTGATTGCGTATATCCATCGTCTTTTTTCAGTAGTCCAATTGAGTCTTCCATTGGTTTTTGCATTTTAATTAGTTTTGCAATATCTTTAGCATGATATTCGTTTTTCGTTTTTAAGTACTTCTCTCTATGTGTGATGTAGTGACGCTTAGGCTCAAGGTAATTGAGTTTATACCTAAGGCTTGCAAGATGTTTTTTTTGCCTATATGGTTCGATAGAATTGCATCCGATAGGATATAAATAAGCATTATACCATTAAAATTAGTCTATCGAACCTAGGATCTTATCAATGAGGTAGACCAAAAATGACCATCCCCTCTCGGGATTCAAACCTGCGCCCCCAACATTGAGAGTTGAACACGCCTTAACACGCACGGCTATCGAGCTCCTGCAAGATGTTTTGTCCACCATGGCACGGACTTAGATGCTGTTGTTTTCCTTAATCGACAAGCAATGTCGAGTGCCTTCATTATTGTATCATATAATGATTCTGCAAATTTATCAATTAAGATAGAATTGGGAATTACTTTAGGCAGTGAAACATTTTCTGTTTGACATCTAAATAAATCCCAATTGACTTTTCTAAAATTTCTTGATTCTTCGGAGATAGGTTTGTATTTTCCGAAGTTGAAATTTATGTAACGAAGATCTGGCATTGATGGTCGTAGATCAACATGCCATCCTCGAATGTTGAGTTTGTTGAATGCATGCTGATTCATTATGGTAATATCTACGAGTATAACTGAACTAACCCGTTGTGTAACAAATGTGGGTTCATTTCCTTCATTTTTTTCTGTATTTCAGTTCTTATAAAAGAGTCGAAGTAGTTCCTTCATTTAATACCAAAAGATTATGTTCATCTATTAGGCTCTCCAAAGCTTCTCCTTTTCTGTAAATGTCTCTGCTGCCCCAAAGATGATAATGAGCATTAGAATCCATAGCTAAAAGAAGAGGTTTCTGTTGCTGTTCACAGTATTTAATGAGATGCAAGAGGGTTTCGTTCTCAACGGGTAATAATTGATCAAGATATGCTGCACAGAGATATAAGCCATAGATTAATCTATTTTCAAGCAAACTGTGCAAACATCTCTGTCAGAGAACTCTGGAACAATCCATGCATGCAAATAACCGGAAGTTCGAATACAGGCTCTTGGTTTGATTTAGGCTTACTGTGTATTATACATCCATTTAGTTTAAGGTTTTTTGTGATACCTTTAAGAAGATAAGGTTCCGTTATCATGGCTATCTGAGATGTTCTTAATTTAAGTTCGGAGTTTGCCGCTCTGGAATGTTGGGTATTTATATAGAAGCAACTGATTATGATTATTGATTTGGCTTTTGTGGAAACATTATTTCCGCTGTTGACTCAAAGAACTTGTCTATCTTTGATTGCTTCTTAGTAGCTTTTTTTATCTGATGTCCCCGATACAGGATTTTTTGTGTCTGTTGATGGCGTTCTTGTTTGGGTGTCCGGAGTTTTTGGGTCCTTAGGATCTGTGTTTTTGTCATCTCTCAATTCTTCAGGACCTTCTTTCTCTTCGGTTCAATGTTGCTGTTGTTTGGAGTTGTCATATTTTTTTCCTTGTTGAGTTTGTACTTTAGAGTTTATTTCTTCTTTTCCTCCTTCAGTTTCTTCCATAATTTCCAGATCCTTAGTTTCTTCACACTGCTCCGAAGTGGGTTGCTTTTCGAGGATCCTGAAAACGCATTTTACCTGCCGAGGCAATTTTAATCACAAAAATGTCACAATGGAGGATCTCCAAAACGTACGAGCCAACCTCAAAGCAGAAGTCCAGGACCAAATGGCTGCTCAAACGGAGAATATCCTAGCACAGATGAGGTCCTTACTCCTAAAGGACCCCTCTGTAGAGACAAATGCGTCAACTCACCCCTCAACGGCGCCGGGATTTTCTATAGGTCTCACGTCTTTTCCCCCTTCTTCGCCGTCCTTCATGGCCCCAGGACTTACACCGACCTTCCCTCAAGTAGTAACGGTAGCCCACCCTTCAACAACGTCACCTCTGACTCCTCCATCACAATCTACATCGGGTATATTTGGCACTTCCACACCTCCCCCCGCCACTCAACCAACAGAGAGCTTCCCAAGCCCCAGGATCCCCGTGCAAAGGATGGACAGCTCCGTCAACAAGACCTTCCGAATAGCGGATATGGAATGGCTCCCTGACACGGCGGACTTTCGAGAATTCTGTCACTGGCGGGAAAATTGGAACTCTACCTCCAGAGCTCAAAATTTTGCCTCGTTCCACCACGAACAGCAAATACGGTCGTTCCTCAGTGCTCTTGGAGCACAAGGTAAGCGCATCCTGGAATACTCCTATAAAATAGACTTCGAGTCACCGGACATCACCGTCAGTGGCCTTCTCACTAGTCTTCATGACTATTTCCGATAGAAGAATAGTAAGGCTGTGGCTGAAGTCAACTTCATCAAAAGGAAACAGCAGCCAGGGGAGTCTTTCGACAAGTATTGGTTTTGTCTCAAAGATATGGCTGAAAAAGCGGAAATTTGCAACCATTGCCGCGATGCACAAATCGTCCGGCAGATTGTCGTCGGTATCCGTGATCACGACACAAGGGTCGCCCTCGAAGAAGAAGCCACCTTCCCCACACTGGATCAAATCCTTTTCTAAGCTTACCAACGCTGAGATCGAGCAAGTCTAGCACCCTCCACAAGTCAGACCTGGAGCTCGATCCACAAGCCAGTTCCAACCCGCCACTACACGTTTCCCATCACAGAACAGGGCCAGCAAGATATGCGGAAACTGTGGCAAGACCCACACATCGGGCGAGCAAGTGTGCCTACAAAAGGCCGAACATGTACGGCTTGCAACAAGAAGGGTCACTACGCCGTCATGTGCAGAAGTAGTAGAGTCTCTTCCGTCTACGCACCCGATATCAACAAGTTGTCGTCGTGTTCGGAGGAGTCCAAGTTTTGCGAGCTTAGAGCTATTACAGCTCAATTCTTCTCCATGACCGGCACTTCGTTAAGCTACCTCAAGCAAGGCCTCCCGGACAGTGGTGCATCAGCCAACCTTATTAGTGTATACAACGCTCAACTTCTTGGAATCGACGTCAACAAATGCATAAAGCCAGAAGGTCAGCTCACAGCCGCCAACAGCCTAAGCATCAACATCATTGGCGAGATGAAAGTCCAGATCAAGTACAATGACTTCATGAGTCCGGTCACATTCCAGATTTCCGATGAATATCAGGGAACACTTTTAAGTCTGGAAACATGTATTGCGCTTAAAATCATCCATGTAGACTTTCCCAAACCAATACCACAAATCAGGGACCCTAAAATCAACTCAGTGCTCTACGTCAACAGAGACTCTTTCGAGTCCTCGCCCACCACAACCTCTCTACGTCTAACTAAATCATATCAGATCGCCCTCACGTCCGGAACAGGGAACGTATCTCCCTATATCAGTCCCACACATGTCACAAAGGTGTCCCTACTCAAAGAATACTCTGATGTTTTTGAGGGAGAAAAGCATATAAAAGTAATGGATGGACCCCCCATGGTCATCCACCTCAAGCCCAACGCAACACCTTTTAAGGTCAGAGGTCCCCGACCTATCCCTTTACCTCTTCGTGAGCGGGTGAAGAAAATGCTTGATGATTTGGAGTCCCGAGGAATAATTCAGAAAGTCTCCAAGCCCACTGAATGGGTTCACCCCATGTCAGTAGTACAAAAAGGGGACAAACTTAGGCTCACTGTGGACCTACGTAAGCTCACTGGACATGTCCGTAGGCCAGAGCACCCCATCACCTCCCCAAAGAACGCGATAGCAAACATTCCTCCAAATGCCTCAATCTTCCCGACGTTCGACGCCACTTCCGGATATCACCAAGTCCCTCTTCATCGTGACAGCCAAGACATCAGTACCTTCATCACACCGTGGGGTCGCTACAAACATCTCCGCGCCAACATGGGCCTTTCGTGTGCGGGAGACGAATACAATCGGCGAGGAGATGAAGCCCTCGCGGACATGAAAAACATAGAGAAAGTGGTTGACGACATCATACTACACGACAACTCCCTACAACATCACGAACAAAACGTGAAAAAATTCCTCGACCACTGCAGAAAAGTGGGGATCACCCTAAACCCTACAAAATTTCATTATGCCCAACCAGAAGTCAAATTTGCCGGCTTTAAAGTTACCAAACAAGGCATCCAAGCTGACCCACAAAAAGTCAAAGCCATTTCTCAATTTCCAATCCCGAAGAACATATCAGAGCTCCGTAGCTTCCTAAGCTTGGTGGAACAATTGGCAGGATTTTCGGATACAATCTCAGCAAGATTCGTATCCCTCCGCCCACTACTCAGCTCCAAAAATCCGTTTTTATGGACGAATGATAACTCCAAAGCCTTTCAAGAAGTAAAAGACAGCCTTGTTTCACCTCCCATTCTTACAACGTTCAATCCCAAGCGGAAAACAATGGTCCAAACAGACGCCAGTAGACTCAACGGACTCGGATACATTCTACTTCAGGAGGACGAGTAAGATACCTGGGAGCTCATCGAGTGCGGGAGTCGCTTCATCACTGAAGCAGAGGAACGCTATGCCATGGTCGAGCTGGAACTACTTGCCGCAGTATGGGCACTCCGCAAGTGTCATATATATCTTTTTGGCCTGTCCGAATTTACGCTCGTTACGGACCATCAGCCTCTCCTCACGATCCTCAACAAAAAAAAACGCTAGACGCCATAGAGAACACGAGGATCCAACGACTAAAGAGCCACCTAACACCCTACAACTTCATCACAGTTTGGAAAAAGGTAAAGACAATCGGATGGCAGATGCACTCTCCCGCTCACCCGTGGACGATCCAACCCAAGAAGATAAAAACATGACTGAGGAAATGTTCAGATCCATTAGTACAATAAAAGGCAACCTCGCGGATACTCTCAACAATTTTGACCCCTCCCAAGTAAAATGTGGTCAAACAACTCGCAACCATATTGCACGCGATCCCATCCTTCAAGAGATCGCAGAGGACACTCAGAGAGACTCACTGTCTCAGTTACTCATTCAAACTATCCTGGAAGGACCTGACATGCGACATCTCGACCCAAAGCTCAAGCCATACGCCCAAATTCTCCCCCATCTCACCATTGAAGAAAACTTAATCCTCTTTGGTGATTGAATCGTCATTCCGGCATCGCAGCGGGCCCAAATCCTTCAGCGGCTGCACTCAAGCCATCAAGGCTCTGAAAAAACTTTGAAAAGGGCACGCCAGACAGTATTCTGGCCGGGAATATCGGCGGATATACGCAACATCACGGAAGTGTGCGAGGAATGCCAGTTTCGTAGACCAAGTCTCCCCAAAGAGCCGCTCGAATCAGAACCCCGGCCCAATGAGATATTTCAGGCGATTGCGACGGACTTCTTCGAAGCAGAAGGAAAACACTACATGGCATTGGTGGACAGATACTCAAACTTCCTCACCCTCCACAGATTTTCAAATGCACCCACCGCCAAGTCGCTTATTAACAGCCTCCTCCAACACATCTCTATCTTCGGCCGGACTTCTTTAAGCACTGGGGTATCACTCAGAGAATATCATCCCCACATTTTCCCCAGTCAAACGGACTAGCGGAGCCCGCTGTTAAATCCTTAAAATCTCTACTCCTAAAGACTGGGAGCCCTGAGTCTGAGGCCTTCCACGAAAGATTGCTGGAAATTCGCAACACTCCAATTCGTCACAGTACGCTCTCCCCAGCCCAACTCGTCTTTGGAAGACCAATGCGCTCCAGACTCCCTTCCCAGAATCTCACCTTTGACAAAAATTGGCAGAAGCGTCTTGACGAACATGATTTAAGCATTGCAAAGCAGCACCAATACGCGAGTGCTCAATATGACAAAACCTCACGGCCGCTCAACCCCATCCCCATAAACTCCAAGGTCTGGGTTCAGGACCCAACGAATAAAACCTGGGATCGTACGGCCACCGTGCAAGGAAAAAAGCGTAACCGGGAATACCTCCTACTATTTCCGTCAGGCCAAACTCTAACGAGGAATCGTCGCTTCCTGAGGGTTATCAAGAACAGTGAAGTACAGCAGAGCCGGGAGATGACCCTCGAACACAACGCTCCAGAGGTCACACCTTCAACCCATCAACGACCCAAAGGGTCCGGTACGCCCCCGATAGATGTACCCCTTCATAATGACTTAAGGTCATCCTCAGGGCTCGAGAGGGGGTGTGAGGATACCGCCTATACGAGGACGTCAATAACTAACGTCCTTCACCATTGACGCCACGGGAGCCCCATGTGCTGACCCCGACCTGACCTTTTACTCTCTCTCTCTTCTTAACTATTGAAATAAAGTATTCTTATATATATAATGTTCTATGAGTTATTCGGCATCCCTGAAAACCCCACAATAAGGACACTATTCAAAACAAAAAGCCACTTTCAATCAAAGAAGGGCATCAAAAAGAAGATGATTCTCGAGAAATATATACATATATTATAGTTATAAAAGGAAAATTGTTTTTAGTACAAAACTTAAATAAGCATTATAGTTTAAAATTATTTTCCTTTTAGAAACCTTAAAAACAAAATTACGTATATACAAACTAAATTCTTAACATAAAAATCTTATCATATAATATCTAACAAATACAAACGTAAATATCAAATAATTTTTAACATCAAATTCTTATGATAACATATTTAAAAAACAGAGAATAATATAAGTATATGGAAAAAATATCATTGGTTGCTCTTGAACTTCTTGAACGGTCTGATTATTATTTCCGGGGATTTGGTGTGCAGGGAAGAAGGTACAAAGGAAATGTTTGATGACTTCCGAAGCATGATTCCAGGCCGAACTTTGTACCATTTGGATCCTCAAGGAAAATGCCGCGTAAAGAGCTGCGGCCGAAATCATGATTGACCAGATATCTCTCGCATTGATGGTTTCCCCTCCTATCAGCTTTTTTGTTATGTAGGCCTTGCAATTAAGTTGCAATGCCCTCACGGTATTTTCCTCTTTGCAGCGTTTCCCGGTGTGGAAACCGCCGAAAAGAACAGTGCCCCTCATATTTTCCTCCTTAAAGTTTGGGATGAACTCAGAATTTAGAGTGATGAAATGTCTAATAATTGTTAGAGCAGGGCAATCACAGAAGGCGTGTTTGATGTCCACATACATGTATCCACAATCCTTGCAGTGCTCCGAAAATCTGGTTAGATTAGCAGAGCTTTGTAATTGGGCAGTAAATTTTCTTGGATCATTAATTCCCACAAGTGACACCAATATTTTTATCCTCCACCCTCCAGTGAGTATAAATGGGTTTTGACTATTTCGTCTGCTCTTTCTGAGTGGGGCTATTTAACGAAGAACTTGCAATGCCAAGGAATCAATGGGATATGTTGTTAAGCTCCTCTCAAAAGAGGAAAATCCAAGTCGCCAAATGTTAGCCTGTTTTCTATCAGCGTAATCCTTTCCAATTCCTTTGGTGTTTCTTTTATCCCTTTAAAAAGGGCCATCGTTTAATATTTTGACGAATAATATCAGTAATACTGTTAGAGTCAAATATGGGGGAATTTCTCCATATTACCCTCTGCATAGCGGCCAACTCCTTCGAATATAGAGCTATTGTGTAGTTGGACAAGTCAGTTCCAAACATGAGTATTTATAAAAAATGGTCACTAAAATAGTCGCGCCAATCCACGTTAGGGTGCAGAGTGAGTTGGTATAAAACTTTAAAAAATATTTTAGGTATTTTTTTTGTAGTAAGACCGGGCCTCCACCAAGTTGAGACCTTTTTCTTTTTAACCCTTTACACGCCAACGTTCCCATTTTGGGAACATACTTTTTAAGTGTTCTCCATCGCGTCATATTCAATAAAAACAAAATTGAATTAGTTTATATTATAAACTAAAGCTTATCAAACAAAATATTTTATTTGTAAATAAACGAAAAACTGATTTTAATACTAGTTTGAGGGCTTTGAAAAAACCGAGTTGAACAAGTTTTTGACTTATCTTTCGATAATAACAAAAATAGGGGTAAAAATTGGTATTATTACTATTTAATAACTATTTCGAGAAGCAAATATACTAAAGATTTACATTGAAGATTTTTTTAAAATAATATTTCTATTTTATTAGACGAAAATCGACTTTTAAAATGATGTTCCCAAAAGGGGAACGTTGGCGCCTATTGGTACTCATTTTCATGCTCTACGTGTTTGCGTATAATTCTTTGTTTCCTTTCAGTTTACTTACGTTAGTACATATAACTAAAAGACAAATGTGTGTTATAATTATTTTTATAATGGATGATAGAGTTGAATAGTAAGTTATTAATATTCCTAATTTATTTGATTAATTTTATGATTCAAATGACTTCGAGAATCTATTAAAATATCACCCATGACTTCCTCAGTTGTGCTATAGAGGAGATCGAAAACATCAAAAGTAAGTAAATCGAGATTGTGGTTCTAGGTATTTGCAACGAATAGTGTGCAGGGTATACTTAGTGACGAAGAAAATGGCGACGAATATCAGCATCAAGACTCCATTCTTGTTGAAGTAACTGAAGACATTTACAATTGTATGGCAACTCCTAATTAGACAAAAATAAAGTTTTGAAATCTTACCCTTGACATGATAAAAGAAAATTGTTTTCAGTCTGGTGGATTTTAAAATAAAATTTGGATGATGTGTAGCTCCGATGGATATCCATAGAATTTCGATATTTAATCCGGAAAACACAAAACCAGGAAAACAATTAGAGTGCATATTTCTGAAATGAGCGGGGTAAATATTTGCGAGCTTAGCTATTAAGGGGATCATTGGGGATATTAAGGTTTTAATGTATTTGCATTTGATATGCCTAGACTTTAATTTATTATTTTTTTATGCATCGTCAAAATTGATATTAGAATACCAATACTTTAGATGTTATAAATACATTCTCAAAAACGGTGGTGGAATCTTTTTATTCTTCCACTCAATTTGTCGGTTGTGGGAGTATTTAAGTGTTATTCGTTGACCAACCAAAACGATAAAATGATCCATCAACAGTTTATGAGAGATATTAACTCTGATACAACGTCGAAGTGATCGAGTGCCTCTTGGAGGTCATACTTCTAAGTCCACCAGTTATTAGACTTGACAGAATATATTTTTTTTGTAATCATGTACTCAAGAAAGGTGTGTCTTATATCAGAATAATACTATAATTCAATGTACAAAGTGTATTAAAAGATTGCACAATGCATGTAGTCCTATTTATTACAACAATTAAAAGTTCCAATGTCGATGAAAATGTTGAAAAATATATATAAAGAAAATAAAGAACAATATTACAATCTACAAAATTGTAGTACTAGAAGCGCCAACGTTCCCAAAATGGGAACATACCAAAAACATGACTTAGAATTTAGTCAGCTAAATTTCGTTTGGGGTACATTCAAATAAGGTTAAAAGATGATCATATTTCAAATTTGAAGAAAATCTGATAACAATTCACGGAGCCGCGTTTAAAGGTTAATAAATATTTTTCTGGTCAAACAATTTATTCAGCCAATTATCACTATGTAACAGGATTTTGCCCCTGGGCTGAAATTTCTAAATTGAGTCCCATTTTTTACGTAGATTCCAAAAATGCCACTCAAAATATCGTCTGAAAAAAGGTTTGGACTTTATGGCCTTTTTTTGAAAATCAGGATTTTCATCATTTCTAATGGTTCAGGCCCAGTTATCTTCGTGCAAAGTAAGAATAACACCAAATGTCAGTAGTATTTATTTTTTTACTATATCTCTGCATTTTAAATCAGTTTTTATAATTTATATATCTTTCGTACAATTCGAAATAATCGGCTTTATATTTCAAAAAGTTGACCATATTTTAGTGTTCTATTTAAGCGGCTATATTTTTTTTGTTTCGCGTCTATTGACTATAATTAATATGTAATATATTTTTGGTATATGTCCATACATTTCAGAACAGTTTTTATAATTTCGATATCTGGCATGAAAGTAAAGAAAAGGTCAATTTAGTAGGACGAACTACACTACGTAACAAAATTAAGGTCTTTGTTTGCTTCGTCCTACTAAATTGATCTTTTCTTTACTTGCATGCCAGATATCGAAATTATAAAAACTGTTCTGAAATGTATGGACATATACCAAAAATATATTACATATTGATTATAGTCAATAGACGCGAAACAAAAAAAATATAGCCGCTTAAATAGAACACTAAAATATGGTCAACTTTTTGAAATATAAAGCCGATTATTTCGAATTGTACGAAAAATATATAAATTATAAAAACTGATTTGAAATGCATGAGATATAGTAGAAAAATAAATATCACTGACATTTGTGGTTATTCTTACTTTTCACGAAGATAACTGGGCCTGAACCATTAGAAATGATGAAAATCTTGATTTTCAAAAAAAGACCATAAAGTCCAAACCTTTTTTCGGACGATATTTTGAGTGGCATTTTTGGAATCTACGTAAAAAATGGGACTCAATTTAGAAATTTCAGCCCAGGGGCAAACAAAGACCTTAATTTTGTTACATAGTGTTATCTTCTTCTTCTTTGAATTATTCCTCTATTGATGAAATCGCATTATATACGTAAATCATTTGAGAGATCAATTTTGTATTGTATAAGTCAATACGCTTTTGTATACAAAAACTTCTCCATGCCTGACACCATTTATAAGCTTGACTATTAAAGCCTTCAAAATTTAAAATTGAAGGGTGGTTTATTTCCCACATAATACCTAAAATATTCACCGATCTAACAACCTTGCACCCCCCTATAATCGAAGAAAGTGCAGGATGTCAAATGCCAGTAGGAAAAATGGAGGTCTTCTCCACGTTTACGTTAAGTCCACTTATTTTTTTTTAAATTAAAAAAAGGCAACTAAAATCTTAATTCTCCTTATAAGCTGTTCCTCCGAATTCCCTTGCACCATTAAGGTTACATCGTCGGCGTAGAGGTCAATTATGTGCTTTTTATTTTCCATTTGAACTGCAAAACTATAATATTTAAGATTAATTAAAGTGCCAAATTGTTCCATCGAAGCGACAAACAAGAGGGGTGATACTGGATATCCTTGTCTACAGCTTTTTCCTAAAATTTTAAGGTCACCTTGGAGGCCATCTAAAACAATAGTAGAGCTACTGTTAAAAAGAAGGGAGCGTATGGGGTTAAAATGCTTTTTGGGAATAAACTTTTTCACAGCTTTGAAAACTAAATTATGGCTAAAAGTATCAAACGCTTTGCTACAATCGATTGCGATTATGGCTCCAAATTTTGTCTCCGACACGTGGAGTCCATGGCAGTCCTGATATTTCTTGACACATCAGCGATATTTCTTCTTTTTAAGAATCCTTTTTGCTCTTGCCTAAGACTTTTGTTTAAAATGGGTTCAATATACGGTATTCCTCATTCAATATTGTCAAAGGCCTCCAGTGGCTAACTAGGTTTCCGCTGCCCTTCTTGGGGATGAGTGAAATTCTGCCTTTAGTTTCCATTTCCTTGCCAATCCTGAGTAAGTAGGGGGTGACTTCATTTGCACAATAGCTGAAGATTGAACCTCTAATACCGTCTGGCTCAGAGATTTAAAAAAAAATCACAAATACGCTGCAAAGAAAAAAATTATATTTTGCTTATAAAAGTTATTAGCTTTTATTGCGTTCTTCTTTTATTTACCGTCTTCAAATAAAGTTTATTGTATTGTTGTTTCATGCTTTCTTAAAGTAAAATGAGTTCCGTTCACAAAAACCGACTGCTTTAATATAAGTAATCAAATAATCAATTAAAAAGTTAATATGGATACACATAATTAAAACATTTTGGGGTCATGTACATATCCTTCCCTTCTCATGAAAGAGGCTTAACATATCTGGTCATGGGAAATGAACATCTGGTAGGCTTATCTGGAATTGAATTATTATAAGGAAGCACCAGCAAGATACTAGTAGTCCACAACTGTTAATCCAATTTACTATACACACAATTAATATTCGGTAGTGATGAAGAAAAAAATGTCTTACTCTTTTTTATCCTTGTACTTTTCCTTGAGAATAAAACAGCTTTTAATATTGTATTGCCTAAGTGAGCTATATATAGATACTCCGCTGTTTGGTAATTGAAATTTGCAAAATGGTTAGTCCAGTTGAAATCTAAAGTTAGAGGCTGAGTGTTAACATATCTACTCCATGAAACAATGGTCTTTTTATCAAAAGGAAAAACCAAATAAATTGATTATGGAATATTCACTTTTTAACAACTCATCAGGGATTTAAGTATTTTCACATACTTAGAACTGCAGGGGATCAACAAGTCATCATGAAGTGCATCTCTTCTTCTATCATCTTTTTATTTATAAAATATAGACAGTTTATCACAAACAACATAAGCGTTCACTCCTTTCCTTACTCCGTTTCTTCTTCCTCCTCCATTTGCTACATAATTTTGTATTTTTTTTCAATAGAAGTAATGCATTTCATACTATTGCATTGAAATTTATATATATATAAATTTGATTTTAAAAATATTACGAAAAATTTGTTGTTATTGGTAAGAAAATAAAAATATAGATACTAATATGTTTGAAAATATAAAGTTGTTGGGAGATCGTGATAAAAAAGAAAGACCATTGATTCATATTTTTTTACCCATAAAAGAAAAATAAAATACTTTATTATTATGAAAGACTTGTGTTATTTATGTTTTTCCACGAGTCGTCTGACTGTCTAAGAGTTAAAACTTTAAATGAACATCTATTTGACTTTTTAGCACATACAAAAACGAAGTTTGTTATATGTCTTATGAAGCTCTAAAACTTGGCGTCACAAGACTTTAAGAGTATCAATTACTACAATCAAATAAGATAATTCTTCTTAAAAAAATTATTTTCAAAAATGATAATGCATATTGTATGTAAGTAGTGTGTTGAAAACAGATAAAAATGAATGGATTAACCAAGTGAATTGATTCTTGTCTAAATAGAATAATGTTATTATATAAAAGTTTCCCCAATAATATCATCTGTATGATTCATGTCTTTTATTACCCTCAAACCTCCAAATGTTCAGTTTTAGGTTTTGTTATTTTATGCACGAGCTTGAGGATAAATGATAGATAGTGTTTTTGGTTTAAATAAGTATTCTATTAAATAGGCAAGAAGGCTAAATAATTTGACCACAATTTTAAAATAGATAGTTTTTGAAATATTATAAAGTATTATTTAATTTTATTGTGAATTTAGAATCCATTTTTATTCTAAAATGTATTTCGGTCTTATACGCATGTAAATGATAAAGACATATTTCAAAGTTAATTAATATATATATATATATATATATATATATGTATATATCCGGGTGTAGCAAAAGTCTTTTCCCATCTGGACGACGTGAGCAGTAACCACTAGTGATTAATCATGACGAATGTCTACATGTTAATGTTTATTAGGGGTTTGTTGTACATATTAACAGATGCTATTTTTGATGAATTTGACCTCCTTTGGCCTCGATAACGGGCTCTAGGCGGCTGTGGAATGCCCTGCAGACGTCGGCCACGTACACTTTGCGCATGGACCTCCACACCTTGTTCACGGAGGTCTAAAGGTCGTTGACATTGCTGTGGCGGATTTTACAGGCCTTGCTCTCGACATGCCACCAGATGGAAAAGTCCAGGGGGTTCAAGTTGGGGCTCTGGGGGGGCCACATGTTCTTGGGCCAGGTCTCCATGTTGTCAGCCATCCACTTTTGGACCACGTTGGCCGTATGCACGGGTGCACCATCCTGCTGAAAAACGTAGGACGACTTCTTGGCCTTCTTGGTGATCTTCAGGACCTACGGGAGGACCTTGGTCTTCAAGATCTCCAAGTAGTCCGCAGCTGTGAGCTTGTAGCCCGTGTCAAACCAGATGGGCGCCATCTTGTCCCCCGTCGAGGCTACTATGCCTAACATCATCACGGAGGCCGGGTGCTTGGTCGTGGTTACGTTGCGGATGTTGTAGTCCTCCTTGTTGAAGCAGACGACCCTGTCGTTCTGCTTGTTGATGACTGGGTCAACCGTGAACGTTTTTTCGTCCGAAAAGAAAATTACGCGGTCTCCGTGATGTTTCAAACTGTTCAGGAGCTTGCCACATCGCTCCAGACGGATATATATATATATATATATGTATAACCATTTGATAAGAAATATGAGATATTGACTTCAAAAAGTTTTTGATTGTACCGAAATATATTTTTAATTTGTCAAAAAACTATAATTATGAAAATTACAGCACGATGTCATTTATAAATGTTATTAAAAATTTAATTGTTTGCTTATTTGAGGGTAGGATCCCAGAGTATAAACTGATGCCGAGTTCTGGGATCCTAGGCAAATATTCACTTATTTCATATATAATTATATTCTTTCAAAGAAAAATGGCATTCGAGGATTCACAATATATTTTTTAAATAGAATACATATTATAAAAATACCTCTTTTTTTGGCTAACATTTCTTCAGTCCAAATATTTCGCTATATGGACCTGTTTTTATCATGACAAAATCTTTTAAAAATCCTTCCATATCATATCTATTCTACATATGTATATTCGTGTACAAGTGATCATATACAAACTCCAAAATAGTCAGACATGTGATGTTAACTGTAAAAAAATATATGCAAATAATGTATATAAGATATGGTATTTAATTTGAATTTCCTAATATGTTTCATTGTTTGGGAAATATGTTGAGTTAAATATATTATTATATTTTCATTCACTCATGTTAAACAACTATAAAAAAACGTTAAAGGAGGCAATTATTTAAAGATTCATAGACAATTGAACAAAATATTAAAATTGTACGATTAATTATTATTTTAGTGATAGTTATTCTATAAATGTATAAAATCAATTTAACTATTTTTTTCGAAGACTAGAATATTTTATTAAAAATCTGTTGTTCAATAACCATTTCACTTTCTATATATCAATTTCATCTAGAACAAATTATGGTTGGAAAAGCTTCTTTCTATTTTCCTAAATAACAAACCTACTTCATAACTTATACTGAATGTAAATATATAACAACAAAATAGGCTTCTTTCATTACGCGGTAGACTTCCACTTTGAAAATCGCTCAATACGTCTGAACGACATGCATCTGATTCATTTAAACAAATATTGATTCGTATTGAAATAAATCAAATTGCCACATGTTACAGAAGTCATTTGAGGTTGGATGATCTAAAGTATAAATAGTCATTCATCGCATTAGGAATTCAGAGTACACTGAATTAGAACCATGAGGTTGGCTCTAGTTTTAAGTTTTTTGCTTGTTGCAATCTTCCTCCAGGTAACTTCAATACTATTATTTTAGTAATTCTCCTGTACTATTTAGTATATCCATATTAATAATTTAAAAAATGTCTTGAATTAAACTATATTCTTTTCATTTAATTGATATACCTTGAAGTGTTTTTGCAGTTTTGTATTAAACATATATTAGTTATAGAACAATAACATAAATCTTGCAAGGCTTATTTCATTTACTGCTTAAGTTTCAATATGTATTTATAATTTGAATCTTTATTTATATTTCAGGAAGCTAATGGTTTACGCATGTGTGTAAGTATAAGTATAAAATATATTTATGCATTCTTTGAACTTAAAAAAATCTGTTGATTTTAGCGAGGCCAAGCACTTATAAAGTGTCAAAATGAGGGTGGAAGGGTGGCTTCCTATTGGAAATGCGGACGTTGGCGTTGGTGCTTGTGTCCTAGGACTGCTCCTCCACCTCCACCAGCCCCACCTGCCCCTCCAGGCCCACCTGCCCCTCCAGGCCCACCTGCCCCTCCAGGCCCACCTGCCCCTCCTGGACCACCCGGTCCACCTGGCCCCCCCGGACCTCCTGGCCCCCCCGGACCTCCTGGACCACCCGGACCTCCTGGACCACCACCTCCACCAGCTCCACCCGGTCCTCCTAGCCCACCCTGAACCAATTAATGAACAAATATTAATATATATATATACTTATTATGTTTATTCACTAATTTGAAATACATTAATTTGCATTAATTTTATATTTATTTAACAGAAAGGGTAAAAAAAGTCACCAATATATTCTTAGAAGATTGTAGGATTGTACGATTTGTAAAATATACATACTGATTCAGTGCAATATTTAATTGCATAAAATCGAGTAAAATATAATTCATATTGTATTTTGTCGATATTTAACAAACTGATAGCTTACACTGAATAACAAATTTCACTTTTTTTTACTGGAGATGTGAAAATGATTTAGACTAATTTGGGTATGCTGATTTCAACAAACAAAACCGTTTTTCTGTATCACGTCAGGATTTTCAGTTACAGAAATATTCCCATTGCCTAGAAGTCAGGATTTCAATGAAATTTACAAAAATTCATTTATTACACTGGGGAACAGTGAAAAATTTCTTGGGATATATCAACTGATTTGAATAACTAATGGGTCCCTGATAACGAAATTAAAGACCATTTTCCTCAATCAGGTCAGAATTTTTTGATATTTGAGTTTTTTGTTTTCGATTTTCATCTTTTAGACAAAATCACAACTTTTTTGTTTATTGAGCTACAAAAGTGGTATGGGTGTTTTTAGAAATAGCATGGTCATATTAGTGGGGGCGGAGACTAGTTTAAGTTAAAAATTATCAGAGAGGCCCAAAAAAGCCAAAAATATTTTGACCGATTTCGGGCGATTTTTGTAACTTTTGTTTATAGAGCTATAAAATTCGTATGGATGTTTTTGGATATGGCATACTCATGTTAGAGGGGGCGGAGATAGGTTTTGAAATGATAAATTAAAGATAAATTTACATATATTTTCTTAAACAGTTTTTGCAAAATTGCTTCTAATATTTAAAATTGTATCTCCTAAAGAATGATAAAAGAGTGGGCCCCTCCCATTGTGTTTGTTACTTGCATTACACAACTTAGAGAATGGTCTAAAGGCACAGTGAAGATGTTCCAATTCCAGTGTTCTAATCACTTCCAGATGTTACAGATGATGAGAGTGCAACTGAGCAGTTGCAATGTGATAGTTCACACAATGATGATGATATACTCTTTGAAGGTACTACATCCTAGCCGAAGCAGTGCAACCAGGCTGAATTAAATGACCTTGCGAGAGACTTAAACTCACTCAAAAAATATGCAGAACATATCGCCTCTAGATTAAGTGAGAATAATCTGCTTTAAAGTGGTACAACAAAATCCTTCTACAGAACAAGAGATTCATAGTTTGTTCCATTCTTCTCTGAGAAAGATGACTGTAATGACATTCCTGATCTCCTGGATAAGTTAGGTATAAGTAACTACAATTCTCAAGAGTGAAGACTTTTCATTGACAGTAATAAATACAGTCTCAAAGTTGTTCTGTCCCATAATGGAAATAAATATGGATCCATTCCAGTTGCCCATGCCACCAAACTAAAAGAAACCGAAATCCCTTACTTTCTCTTTCACTGGGATAATAGGGCAAGGGAGGAACACTGGGTGAGGAAGGGGGACTCTTATGACTGTTTGAGAGAAAAAAATTATTGTTGAGCCTCTGGTGGAGAGATCAATGATCATTTTCCCCCCTCTTCACATTAAGGATTAATGAAACAATTTGTCAAAGCCCTAGACAAAGATGGATACTGTTTTAAATACATTTGTGATGCTTTCCCTGGACTGAGTAAAAAAGAAGGCTGGAATTTGTGATGATCCTCAGATCCGAAAGCTAATGAATGATCATGTGTTTGTTTTATTATGAACCAGATTGTGTATAATGCTTGGAGTTCCTTTGTCTTGTTTGTGGATACTTTTCTTGGAAACAACAAGTCAAGCAATTATGTGAAGCTGGTAAACAGTATGTTTGTGAGCTAAAAGCAGTTAAATGCATTTATGAGCATCAACTTAATTTCCTTTTCTGTCACCTGGACAAATTTCCTGAAAATCTTGGAAGTGTTAGTGATGAGCAGGGTGAGAGGTTTCACCAGGACATGAGGGGCATGTAGAAGAGGTACCAAGAAATATGGAATAGCCAAATGATGGCTCACTATTGCAGCTCTTGACTATCCTAATTTGTAGCACAAAAGAAGATCTTTAGAGAGAAGTTTTATACTGCTAGTAATTAGCATTCCATGCATTTTCAATTAGAATATGTTCTTTTTGTATAGTAAGAAATAAAAAAGCTTAAAAGATATTTTTTTATTAAAGAAGATATAATATAAATAATATGTATACTGAAAAATAAGCAAAATTTGGTCATTTTACCAAATATAAATGTAATTTTTTGGGCCTCTCTGATTATTTGTTCAACTTAAACTAGTCTCCGCCCCCACTAATATGACCATGCCATTTCCAAAAAACCATACCACTTTTGTAACTCAATAAACAAAAAAGCTGTGATTTTGTCTAAAAGTTGAAAATCGAAAACAAAAAACTCAAAATTTCACAAAATTATGACCTGATTGAGCAAAATGGTCTTTAATTTAGTTATCAGGGACCCATTAGGTCTTCAAATCAGTTGATATATCCCAAGAAACTTTTTCACTGTTCCCCAGTGTAATAAATTAATTTTTGTAAATTTCATTGAAATCTTGACTTCTAGGCAATGGGAATATTTCTGTAACTGAAAATCTTGACGTGAGACAGAAAAACAGTTTTGATTTTTGAAATCAGCGTACCCATATTAGTCTAAATTATTTTTCACATCTCCAGTAAAAATACTTGTTGTTCAGTGTTATCATTATAGAAAGAAATAATAACAATAAAAGTTAAGAATTTATCCGTTGTATATATATATATATAATAAGGATCTTTATCTATTAACAAAATATGAATAGACAAAATGATATTCCTGGTTAACCACCGGATCAAGAAGCTTCCAATGTATGAGGGCGAGGGAAGACAAGAATGAAGAAGAGGTAAACCCGCAAGATCTGTGTCTACAACAATGGAAGGCAGTGTCTCCTTTGATTTAGGGAGCAAGGGAAAAAGAAACAGGTGGGATCTCCAATGAAGATGAAAAAAAACAACAACATTGGAGTGATATGTTACTTCAAAATTAAAAAGAAAATTATACCTAATTTACAGGTCCTTCTGATTCAAGATGGCAAAAAGTTTATCTGAACATGAATGGTAAGGAAAAAAAGTCAATCAAAAGCTTTTACCCCAAGATTAAGCATTACCGAAAATATTGAATAGCTTAGCAATAAAGGTCGAAGAAGTGGACAAAATAAATGATTGCAAATCCGGTTCTGAATGTGTAGTTATTTCATTCAAAAAATACCTATTAATAGATTGAGAAAAGCCCAGAAACCAATTGAAGTATAAGTTAAAAACGGACCCAAAATTGATATGGAAACTGTGAGCGACATACTCTCTGAATTTGGAGAGATTGAAAGAGAGGACGTCCCTTTTCTTTTCACACCTGAAGATGATGATGAGAGGGAGTTTTTGAGATACCTGGGATAATTGAAGTCTGGAAAATAACAAATAACAAAAAAAAACTGAAAAAGAACCCTCTACCTATCTGCCTGTGAAGGGAAAAAGTATTAGAATTGATCAACGAGCTCTGAATAGATCAATGTTACGCATGTCTTAGATTTGGACACAAAAAGTCTCAACGTAACGAAGAACATCGTATGACACATTCCCAATACAAGTCATACCTAAGAACGAAATTTGGACTGACTTTAAAGATGGAGAATGTCGAGAAAAATTCAGTGGCTCGGCAAGATAATCTGGAGGGGGTCGAACCAAACTCCAGGAGCTTAATTAGCGATGGGGAACCACAGAAGGCTTGGGAAAACTACAAGAAATTCTAAGATAGGATGTTCAACCGGTTTGAATGGAAAATGGCCACCAGGAAAATAACAGCTACCAGGAAAAGAAATAAGACTCAGTTGGAGCCGAAAAATGGCAACAAAAGAACGGATGGGAGCCCTAATCAGGAAAGGGGTAGGTGGGTAATTATGAGAAAGGAGTCCAGAGAAGGTTTTGATAGACCCAGAGCTTGGAGGAGAGGAAGATATTCTAGGAAGAAGCCAAAAACGAGATAGCTTTGGAAGGAATTAGATAAGTTATATTTGTTCAATATTTTGAAAGTTTTAAAAATGCTTTTATGTTTTGTTTGGTGTAATTTTAAGAGTATTTAGTCCCATTCTGCCCCCGGCCTTTCAAACTTGATTTTATGTTGAGTTTTTTGGTGTGACTTTACATTTCGTGGGCTTTGTTTTTTTATAAAAATATGGTAGCGCTTAAATGATATTTTTCACTGCAAATGTGAATTATATTTTTAATGTCTCCCCATTATTAGCAAAAGTTTATCTGGAGTCTATCTCAAGAGGATATTTTGAAAAACACATAGGAATATGAAATCTGGTTCTGATCCCAAAAATTGGGAAGGATCCAAGAAAGATTGAAAACTTCTAACGATGTTAAATACACCATACAAAATAAATAGATGCATTCTAGCTAAATGAATGAATAAAATATTTCTGCTGAGAGTCCATGATTCACAAAAAGCTTTCATGCAAGGCAGGAGCATTCATGATGCCATTAGAGGAATTATGGATTCCGTTGATGAAGAACATTCAAGTAGAAAGGTTCTGTTGGTTTTCATAAGGCCTTTGACAGCATTTCTAATAGTTATATTTTAAAGTGTCTAGACCTCTGCGGGTTTGAACCGGAGCTCATAAATAGGGTTTCAATTAGCCTCAGTAATATCAATTCTTAAAATGGAAAATCTGGGGGGACCTTTGACGTGATAAGGGCTGCAGGCAAGGAGACCCACCATCTCCAAGTATATGCATTTCGATCATTGACCAGCTGATAAGGTTGAAAAAGAGACGAGGATTGCTAATAAATGAAACCGATATAAAAGCTGAGGCCTTCACCGATGACATTACAAAACTTTACTCAGGTAAAAATGACAAAATCTTTGAGTCAATGACGGAAATAATTTATGTCATCGGAATATTATCCCATTTAAAAATTTATTTACCTTAGACAAACACAGTAGCTAGTTCATCTAATATACCAGTTCCTCAAAACATTAATTTAATGTCAGATGCTAAATATATATATATATATATATATATATATATATATATATATATATATATATATATATATACCAATATTAGCATCTCTTATATTGATTTCAGCCTCATCAAAGTCGAGTAGATTGCCTCCCTCGTTGCAAAAAACCAAATTTAAAAAATTGCCAGAGTGGCTTTGAATAAAGCGAGGTGCTTTTTCGTAAGGACTGACCTTTTATTAGCGAACGTAGCTTGGGCTGAGTGATTCTTATTGGACTGTGAGTCATTGGCTGGAGGCGATAGAGGTTCTTCCTAGTTGCCCTGAGGCATGTCTTGTTGGGGTGGGGTGGAGTTTTGGGGGTCCATAATCCTCAAGGTACTGAGAGCCTGGCCGTTCGGTAGAGGGTGAGGATTTCTGGAGAGCTTGATGCGCCCTCCGGTTGTGACATAGCAGAGAAGGGTCCAATGAGGATCTCTAGCTATGTAGGGACACAGAAGTGCAATTGTATAATTAGGAAGTAACTAATTATTATAATTTAGATCTCCCACTGCCAAAACAGTTGAAGCAGAAGGAAAAAATAAATAAATGATTTTTATGAAATGAGATGCAATAGAACCGAAAACTTCAGTATAATATAATCCCTAAAGTAATTAATTAGTAATATAATTCTAATATTCGTTGTTTTGTTTGTTTTACCTTTATGTTATGTGTTGTTATACAGTATTTTGTACAATATAAATGAATAAAGTTGTACATTGGCACAAAAAAATGAATTTATCTAATATATATATAAATATTTATATATATGCACATATATATATTTATCGAGACATTGGGTAACTTCAGACGTCTGCCTGGGTGACTAGAAAGGTAAAATTATCGTCCACCGCTGAAAACATTGACGCCACTAATGCGTTAATTTGCTTTCGCAACAAATGATATAACACATTTCCATACGAAAAAAAACGGTGCTTATTTTCATATCTCTTAACAAATATATAAAAATTGGTTGCAAAATCACAATACGCGACTTGTGCCGAGCTGACGTGCTTGGTATATTAAATTTCAGTTATGACAATTCTTCCAATTGTGAATACAGAATTTGGTTAAGTATATAAATTACATTATCTTGATAAAGGATTATCATTAATTTAATGTTATACCTATGTTCATTAAGATACATTATTTGTTAAGCTTTTATACATATTTTTTTCCTAGCTCACTAAAGTAAATCATGGAGAAAAATGATTGACTTTTATAAAGTGTTGCGTATCATGAATGCCTTAGGAACTTAGAGTAGTGTGCGTTCATCTTAATATTTGTTTTTATAGATGTCAAAATACATAGTATTTTTCAATTTCTAAACTTTTTTTTTTCAATTTTTTTATTCCAACATACCGGATAAGATGCAGACAGATCAAAAAAAGAAATTCAATGGTTTTTTATTTAAAGTACAACTATATTATTTTAATTCGTGCCGTTTCCTATACATGTGGGTAGTGGGAATGGCTAGTGTATGTTAATTGATTAAAGCAATGCAGAATAACAAAAAGAGTAGACATGTATAACACAAAGGTTATTCCAATGTTAATATACAAAGCTTCTTCATCTCCTGTGATAGCAGAGAAGGTAATTCTTCATGAAGCAAAGTGGTTGAGCGCCATGTTCCATCAAAGATATTTGTCAACAATAAAAAGAAAAAGAAACCATCTCGGTGGTGGTATTGTTCAGTAGTGTTGTCCATCGGGCGGGCATGCCCGCCCACCCGCCCGTCCGCCCCACGGGCCGGGCCGGGCTCGGGCGCATCAAATATGAAAGTCGGGCGGGCTATGCGGGCGGCCTTTTTTATTTTTTTCTAAAAAAAATTAAAAATGACCTCTTTATAAAAGAAAACGTCTTCACTTTTTTCCTCAGACCTCTTTCTAAAAAAAAGTCATCACTTTTTCTCAGATCTGTTGAACTGAATTTCTTTCTTCTATTAATATATTTTCCCAATGGTCGGGCGGGCGCAAGTCGGGCGCATATCAAACTAATCGGACTCTGTCTCGGGCCGGGCTTGGGCTCAATTATTAGTCTTTCAGGCGGGCTCGGGCTCGAAAATCGCGCCCGATGGACAACACTATTGTTCAGTTAGCAACTGTTGTTCCTAAGATATATACTAAAATGTTCGTCAATATTGCATCCATGCCATCCCTTGAGTAAAGAAGATGTGTCACACTCACACAGATTTATACTCGTGGCTCCTTTTTGGCACTGAGCTTACAAATAATATAACCTCTGACATCTCTTTGGTGTGGGGATGTGCACAAATAATTATTTGGAAAAATATTCCTCAGTTCGATAATTCTTCGACTGTGGATATAATTAGGCAGAATTATACGAAGAAATATTTTTTAAGGAGCCTGGGAAGTCCAGAGGACCTTGAGGAATTCGCCATTAAAAAGGGAACTCTTACTCTTCATGACCTTGGCCAAGATGGCTCTTTCAAGGATGGTAGATTCTTGTATCCCCTGCATAGATCTGCGCTCAAATATCATGTGCTGAAGCCCTGGTATTTGAAATTGAATGGCCAGGATCGTTTGGGTTTGAGGGAGAGTAAAGATATCTGTCGTGAATTTCTCAGGCTTCTTGACCTTCCGGGTTCATGGGAAAAGCGGATAAAAGATTCCCTAGCAGAAATAATTGATGGAAACCATTTCACGACACAATTATTGATTTCGGCTAATATTATTCGATTTTATCGCCCATGTAAAGATTGTGGTACTATTTATAACTCGATTTTACACGCTTTCGTTGAGTGTCGTTCAGTGAATATCATAAAACGCTTTGTTAAACTTAATGTGAGAGGTCTGGACATAGAAGAAGCGGATAAATATTTGAAGGCGTCCGTTCTATTTGGAATAAGTGGTGGCAAAATACTGTCCTCTCGAACCAAGGAAATAAATAATGCACTTCTGGGTGCAAAATCGCTGGTTTCAAAAAGGTTAGCGGATTACCAGCCTCTTCAGCCTTCAAATTTGAAGGCAATATTCCTGGCAGCTGCGGCGAGATATGGTTCCCTGGACCTTAGGATCCCATCTACAAAGGATGGTTCTTGGACTTATGGAGCCCAAGAAATCCGATATTTCCCTTCCCGTTCTCCTCTCTACAAGGACATCATCAAAAAACTTTTTAAAAAAATCAAGGATTTTAAATAATTAATTTTAATACGTTTATTGGAATTTTTATAATGTTTTGTCAGTTTTAATTACAGTTTTTTTAAAATAATTGTGTGTTCATTTGTGATGCTTAAATTTTAAACTAAAATGTTTATTCATGATTTAATTCGCATTAGCATCACTTTATATATATTTCTTTTGTTTTATATATATTTATATGAACTGTGTCAATAAATAAAAAAAATATATAAAATATTGAACCACAATCAATTGAGGGGGCATGCATGCTTTGGGGGGTATGGATTTTCCAAAATTGAAAAATAGAACAATTTGGAGCCGAAGAAAATAATACAAGCTTACCTTATACTTGTATTTTGGTCAACTAAGTGGTTAAAATTATGAGGTAAAATGATCTTACTACATCGGAATTTATATAAATCCAAAAAAAACTATCGTTGTAATAAAATTTATTTGCTCGCGAAAAGGACCAATGTTGAGAAAAGAAAAGTGACTAGGCCTCAAAATGACGTTAAAATACCCATAAACAAAATGACGTAAAAATAGCCATACACCATTAACACAATGTTTTCTTTGATTGAGCTTTTCAAAAAGAAAATAGCATCAACTTATGGTCAATGTCCCTCGATTTGCCTTATGTACTCACTTCTGAAACCGTCAGGTATTTGCAGGAGAAGTAAACATTTACTTCCAAAGAAACTTATTAAATTAAAAAACAAACACGTGGCTCAACTTCTCTACTTTTTAGTACAATATTTTAAAGACCATTTGTTTTTCAAGGGCTTCGACAAGGGAGCAATCTTCATTATAGTTTAAAAAAATCTGAAACGAACTAATTTTCTTCTTCAAGGAAGTACCTTCGAGGATTTTTGATCTTTGATTATTTTTATGTGTTCTTGCCAATCCATTAGTAGAAGGATTTCCAGTGATAGAATGTATGCTACGCTTGCAACGATGCTCCAGAAATGATCAATTGACATAAAAATCTGGTTGTTTAGTTGATTGTAATGTTATTTTAAATTGATATAATGGTAATCTATGTTCATATGATATTTTATTGGATATGTTCTACCCCAGTACAAAAAATTTAAACTCCAATGTTTATTTTGTTTTTATTACACATTTGTTCTGGTTATATATATATATATATATATATATATATATATATATATATATATATATATATATATATATATATATATATATATATACACATCTTGTTTTTAGATTTATTTAATAACTGAACTGATGAAAAATATGTATTTTAAATACCGATTTTTAAAAATTAACTAAAAAATATAAAAAGGCGTATCAGTATTGTCTGTTGAATGAACGAACATGTAGAAAAACTTATATTTTCCTCTTATATATATATATATATATATATATATATATATATATATATATATATATATATATATATATATATATATATATATATATATATATATATATATATATAGTACGTCCATATTTCTATGTGAAAAGTCTATTTATCATGTCAAAGTCAATATCGAGAATGGCGTGCGTTGCCGTGCGATTAAATATTTGATGATATGCAAAATATTTGCAAAACTGCAAAAACAAAAGTGACGTGTACAGGTTTTTGTTGTACCTTCTCCGTACTCAAAGGCTTCGGTAACAAAGATTTGGATTATTTTTGGTTAAAGTATAGAATAGTACCAAATACCCTCTCCCTATGAAGTATTCTTGGAAAAACTTCACAGAACAGGCTGTGTTCTTTCACCAAAACGGAATAATAAATTTCTAAGCTTTTCTTCTACAGTTATTCTATCATAAATAAAACAAAAAATGATCGTAAAGACTTTTATTTTGGTAAAAATAATCCATTTCTTGGATATAATGAATATATATTTTTTAATATAGGTTCGTACGAAAAACATATTTTCTTTTATGATGACAAAAGTACAAGCCATATTGTATAAATTTCGCTGCACAAACGTTCTCTTACCGATATTTTCTTCTCCAAAATGTTTCCTTTTACAAGCAGACCAAATATAAACTACAAACTTTATTTACGCTACCAAAATAGAGATATGAAACATAAAAACTGAGCATTACGGCAATGGTTGTCACTCCTTTTACGTACGCTGTCATTAATCTCATTTATTTGAGTTTTAAAGTAATCCTCAAGACACGCGGGATTTCAATCTGACATAGATAAATGAGTCTTATTTATTCTTAGGATTGTTTTCATGAGCAAAATAAAATTGATGCCATTTGAAAGTAATGTCTTTTATATTTTTCTTCATTCAAATAGAAACAACACAATAACTCAGCCATGGAGATGCGTTGAAAGAAGGGGCTGTGTAAGTTTGGAAATATGTTAAGAATAAGAAAAAAAGTGGAGTTTTTTAAAACGTCATTGGTTGAAAGAAAAGGAAAGGGAATTATAGTAATGAAAAGGAGTTAGCAAGTTCCTTCATAATATAACTTCACTCACGTCTCTTAAGAATTGAATATGAACAGAAGAATATCATCCTTAAATATGTTACTAACCTCTCCTTGACGGGACTCCATCCATTACAAATCTATTGAATTGACTCCTTTTATTTCACTTTTGAATATTTATTAAAGAAAGGAACTGCTTCAGAAAGAAAGAAGTGGGATGCTGTATCATCATATCCGCCGATAAAAAGATCGTCACTATGACTATCGGACGTAGAATAAAAAGAAAACAGTGTTATCAAATGAAGAAAAAAAAATTTAATGTTTAGTTTGAGCCTTTTTAAATCATAGTATTAGAGTGAGGCCTTCACATTCCCAGAAACGTTAAATGGGAAAAGGGTTGTCATGACACAGGTATTTATTCAACATTTTCCATGCTATGGCCGAGTTGAAATTTGATTGGTTAATCATGATATCTATACATATTGCATTGCTAGAATAACCACTTCATTAAACTAGAAGGATTGAGAGTGTGGAGCGGGGCGACTCTGAGCTAACTTCTATAGCGATAAGCGTGGTCAACACTCAATATTAAAGGCACACGTTTCCATCCCGAGAGATATATCCACTTTTCATTTATGTACATAAATAGTTCTGAATCGTGTATTCATATTCCATTCAAAATTATTATTGATAGCGTTTGATTCGTTATAGATATCTACACAATTTATATAAATAATTGTTGTAGAGTTTTCAATATGCAAACAAGCATTTCAAGTCCTCAATTACGGAGCATAAATATCAAATTATATAAAAATGGTAAACAGAAAAACTTCTGCATGAAAATTACCTGCCATTAATTCTCAAACCTTCCGCCAAAGATCCCTCAGAATAAATGACAACAGTAGAATTTACTATGTAGATGCATCATACATCTTTGACCCTTACTGACCCTTTCATAATTGGAAATCCCCTCCCGCCTTTATAACGGAAGATTGGAACACAATTTTTAGGAACAAAAGATGTCGTTGGATAATATCATTAAATATTTGGGTGTCAAAACCAGTTATACCGATCACAGCAATGTTGATTTACACCCTACCGCCAAATGTATTTCCATCCACAATAAAACAATTGATGTTCTAATAAATCCTTAATTATAGAGATCCCAGGACTACAAGGAAGAATATTCAAACTTTAGTGTTTAGCACCCCTGAGGTATTTCAATATTATTATTCTTATGTCCTCGAAAAGAGTTTTCTCTCTCTTAAGAGGAGCAATAAAAGGCAATGCGGTTCTAGGATTGAAAACAGTATCCAATCACGTCCTTATCACTTTGGAGTGTTTTGTGAATTTGTATTTCATCATTAACCTTGATTCATATAAGTAGCTCCCATTCGTATTTTTTATTTCCTAAACCAAAATAAGACAACTAAATTATAAGCCATTGTCACATTTTCATTATGCATTGTCTATTCTTAAGATAAAATATGCTGCAATGAACCATTTATAGTGCAAGGACAAAAAACCTGTACACGTCACTTTTGTTTTTGCAGTTTTGCAAATATTTTGCATATCATCAAATATGAAATTTAATCGCACGGCAACAACGCACGCCATTCTCGATATTTACTTTTGACATGATAAATAGACTTTGCACATATAAATATGGGCGTACTAATATATAAATATATATATATAAGAGGAAAACATTGTTTTTTTCTACATGTTCGTTCATTCAACAGACAATACTGATACGCCTTTTTATATTTTTTAGTTAATTTTCTAACAATCGGCATTTAAAATACACATTTTTTCATCAGTTCAGTTATTAAATAAATCTAAAAACAAAATATATGCATACAAACCAGAGCAAATGTGTAATAAAAGCATAAATAAACATTGGAGTTTAAAGTTTTTGCACTGAGCTAGAACATATCCAATAAAATATCATATGAACATATACTACAGTTATATCAATTTAAAATAACATTACAATCAACTAAACAACTATACATTAATTTAAGATTCCTTACTTCAATGAGAAAAAATAAAACATAGGAATATTTACGTGGCTAAAAATGAAATACTTTAGCTGTTCATATGAAACTTTAAACTTCTTTTGATTATATTTGAATATATTGTGGAGCATGATGGGAGATACTTCCTCCATTCCTTTGAGGCCAGAGTCCACGAATCGTCATATGTAGACTGGAAATTTTCAGATCCAACGCAGTGTAACGTACCGCTGCCGTGGTGATAATTGTCCTCAGTTTTGCCGGCAGTATTGGAGTGTTTAAGGTTAGCCTCTCCGCTATAAGTGCTTTAGAGTTGAGAAGGGAATTATTCAAACCCCTCATTCACGGCGAGGATCACTCAAGCCTTTTACGTTTAACGTAAGGATCTTTTTAATAATCAATACTACGGGACAATCCACAAAAGCATGAGGAATTTAACTATAAATATGGTCACAATCCTTACACGGATTATAAAATTTTAGCACTTTGCCGACATTTGCAATTGAGTAGTGAGTCTAAAATTTCAATGAGAGAACCCATGATCCTTTTTCTCCATTTCTCAGGCAGATATAAGAGAGCCAAGAAGTTTCTTGGCCCTCTATAGAGCCCACTCGGGTAGACAAGACATCTTCGAATGCCAAGGCACCTGCAAGGAGTGAAGGTTGCCCGATCTCTCTAAAGGGTACTTAAACCTCCCTTGTCGGAAACGGGAATTCTAGAGTGATGTCATATGAAAATTCCACTCTCTAGAGCCTTTTCCTCCAGACGTTTGGGAGTATCTATACTTTTTTTTTGTATTTACCTCTAATTATATCCACGGTAGAATTTTTATCAAACGCAGGGATATCCCTCCATAAAAGCAACGAACAGGTTCTTAAAAAATAACTACTCACCTTTTAAATAATTTTTTGGTATGAAAGAGGAGAGCAACGTTAAGCTTTTTCCCAGGTCAATCTTCTTCCTTTTCAAAATTGGGGTGTAAGAATGATGAAACAGATACTGAAGCCATTTTTCTTCGTTGAGGATAGCTTTGTATGTATACCACAAAAGGGGGACGAAGATGCTCTGTAGAGAACCCATGGGACTATTTAATGGGATAATTTTTATACAACTGGATATGAACATATAAAAATTATAATATATATATTTATCTACACACACACACACACACACATATATATATATATATATATATATATATATATATATATATATATATATATATATATATATATATATATATAGTATTCTAAAGTTATTGACGACCTTTTTGTCTATTAGGTTGAATGGAATTAATTATAACCTTATTTTCCCAAAAAGTTGACAAAATTTCAACTAATCAAATACAAAAGATTTTAGACCTTTAAAAAAACAACGAGAAGAAACGCCATTTATTAAACAGTGCCCTAAACACCCTTAAAGAATGTTTGTTGAACTCATTTAGCCCCCTCAATTCCTTAGCTAATGCCCAAACTACAAAAGAAATCAATATAAATGAATCTTAATAGCTGTTGTTCCTTTGAAAGATTTATTTCTTTCTCTTGTATTTTTCTTTTAAAGGTAACCTTCATTAGCTAAGAAGATTGATTTGATTAGTAACCTCTCTAAGCTCCCCCCGATATATACTACTTCCTCTTTTTCTACAGACATTAATGAAGAAATCGTTTTTTAACCCCTTTGCTTCTTCTATGATCCATTAGATGGGGAGTGGTGGGTAAAAGGAAGAAATGATCATTCCTTTTTTACCTTCTTGTTCTTCTTCTTCAATGGGAGGAGGAAGGGATATTGGAACTCAAACTCAGACATGGAGAAATGTCAAAAACATACATATTTCGTGGGGGTTACTGTGTGTGTGTGTGTGGAGGGGAGTTTGGACTAACTCATACCATTTATTATTATTATTGATTTAAACATTATCCGTCCCATTAATCATTTTACAAAAATATGCAATGTAAAGAAGAGACAGCAATATTAAAAATACCTCTCGTGGTTATTTAAATTGAACCCTTTTAAACGATATGCAGCATGCTTCATATGATTTATGTGCTTCTATATTTGCTCAACACAAAATAAAAGTGAATTGAACTATTTTATATTTGAAATACTTATTTTCGATCTTGGATCTCATCATTGGAAGTGATTCGTTTATGCGTGAATCATTCAAAATGAACAAAGCTTTAAAGGAGTCATGACTCTTTAAAAAAGTAATATTTTCGTTTATTTGCTAAAAAAGGGAGGGGAAAAACATTATTTTGTTTGTTCTATTTAAAGGACTGTATGAAAGTTGTGTATAAATGATTATAATATTGAATGCAATGAATGCAACTAATAAAAGATAAAAGGCTCAATTCTATTTTCGTACACCTCTTCCATATTTTAGTGACTCGTGGTATATTTTTATTATTTTTGGAAGGGAATAGGGGAGGACAAAAAAAAAGAAAGAGGGAGAGAGACAGATGGAATAAGAGAGAGAGTCACAAAGATATAGACACACAGATAGAGAAAGGCACAGAGAAAGAAAGATATATAATTAACTTACACCCATCCTGAAGAGTCTCGTGATCGAAAAAGAGTAACTTTACCCATGGAAATGGAATCTTTGGGCACCTGGATCGTGAAAGGAGGAGATTCTTCATGACCTATTTCTACTCATTCGTCTTTAAATATCTACCCTCTCTCCATCCCCTCTTCCGGGTCTCGAATGACGACGGAGACTTCACCTATGAAGCTTCCTCCTACATGTCCCTTAGACTCGTCAATCTAGAAGAAAAAGTCTCTAAGGCAATGTTCTTCCTCAACAAACAAATGAAGGAGTCCTCCTCACCCTCCGAGTCTCATCTGTAAATTTGGATCACAATTCGGAAATCAATATCCATGATATATATTATTCTCACCACCATACTAGTCGCGGAGTCGAAAACAATGAACGTCATGCATAGAAAGGGAAATTTTGGGCCTCTTGATATAAAAAGGATGGATACTTCAAGGCTTCTTCCTTCCCCTTCCTGGATTAGAGCCATAATTCTGACAAATTCGATCATCTGACAATTTGATGACTTATTACCATTCTTTACGTCGCGTTTTGACCCTAGAATGTTCAATTACACCAAGTTTTTCACATTTGAATCCATGAGAGTGAAAGACATTCCTTATTTTATTTCAAAGAATCTACAAATATTTCGACAGAGTCCCTTTCCAGTTGGGATATTTGTTTCAGCCTTATTTTATATTTCCCGCGTATATTCGTACAAATACTCTGATACACCTGAAATATACACTTGATCACTCATTCGGCATCTGTTTTTATACGTTTCTCTATACTTTTAATATTTGTTATTATTAGTACAAAACTCAGTACCTTGCTTTTTCATGTATTTTCTTTGTTAAATATCCAGTCACTATGGGCTGCATTGAAGAGGTTCATTCATTAAAATGAAAGTAATAAACATATAAAAATAATTTTAAACTAGAATGCTTATTTATGTTTTTATAAAACACAATTTTCCTTTTTATTATCTTTTATTTATGTGTAATTATGTATTATACATATTTTAAATAGAATAAATACCTTGCTGATGAAAAAAAAACACAAAAAGGAACTTTTTATTTCTTACTTCGCGTAGTAAACTTGGAAACGGAAGTGGTCATAGTCAGATTTATGTGTTTAAAAAATTATCACAGAGCAGTATCTTGTCTAAGGACTCCATTCTAGTTCTTATCAATGAAGTGAAGTATGAAAAATTATGTTTTATATAAAAATCAAACGTGGAATAATGTAATTAAGTAATTAATACTTCTCTGCAATTCATAGGCCAGACAAGATTAGGTAGGACCTTAAGTAATAAATTAACATCATGTATACTTATAGGTCAATGATAACTATTTTCGTTTTGATTTTTATAAATGGGCTATATTTTATTTGTTAATTTTAACTGTAGTAGTAGTAAGCATTTCGGCACTATTTAAGAATTGGCTCCTTTTCCAGGGACTCCTTTATTCACTTTAAAAGTCCATAGTGATAAAGGAAGCTATAATCAAGTAAAAGAGAGAAAAAAGAGAGAAGGAGAAGAAGAAAAGGAGCTCATCATTCAAAACACTCATGCCCATGAAGGATATAATTGAAGTAACGAGTGTCATCGAATCTTCTAGGCAGTTCCTCAAATGAGAGGCTGTCTAAGATTTTATCCGCCCACCTGTACGACATGCCATTGACCAATGTCTCTGTCCAAGTACCGGGGAGGAGCAAAGCGGTGGAAGTGTGGCACCCACCATGACAAAACTGTTAACGAGAGGAAGGGTTCTTTATGGACAAATTCCAATCTGTCATTTCCCGACACGATCCGCTTGGCTTGGGCGTGGGCCCCAAAAATGCCAGTCAAAACCGTTCCCCAGGTATTGGACATAAGCTCTATATCAGCTGTGCGCTGGTATTCAATTTTCCGGGAGATATGTTCACGAAAATTGAGTTCCAGGGCACGCAAGATTTGAGGCCTTGGCGTGGTGGGCCAAATAGATGAATCCCTCATGGCCAAACGTAAATATAATTGAGGCCACCTCGTGCCTGAGAGGTGGTTGTTTGGCAGATATTGCCCAGACATAAATGAAGGATTCCTCTGAATGGTTAATGATAGGAGAGCCGCTACTCTCCTGCCTTTAATCATGGATAACATTGAGGCGGGTTCCATTATATACAGCGATGGTTAGGCTCCATTTAATGGAATCTTTCAAATGCCCGTTCCTCCTCGCTATGAGTAAGAGTTGGTCACCACTCCAGGAACTTTTTGGACCCTTTGACAGGCGTTCACATAACAATGTTGAGTGTTTTTGGAAAAATGCGAAGCAGAGGCTCAAATCAATGGCCGGTGTCCATGATACTATGCTTTCTGGGCACTTGAATGAGTTTTTATGGCGAGAGAGATGGGGCAAGAATGTGAACGACGCCTTTTACAATTTATTTAAATGTATCGCAGAGTTTTATATTTATGATTAAATTTATTATGTTTATTTATATATATTAACTCAATAAAAGAAAATATTAAAATTGTTGACTGCTAGAGATTTAATTGAAATAGAAATTTATATTTCTCATTGAGGGCAATTGAGTTACATGGTCGTCGTAATAAACAACCCGACGTTTTATATGAACGTAAAGAAATAAGTTTATGCATAATCATGTTTACGTTCTATAAAACGAGGGTGGGCTGTTTTTGGTTTTTAAAACTATTAGAACAATTATCCTTGAGTGAAATGACGTTTTATTACACTATAATAATAGTGGTAGTTGTTGTATACAAGGTCTGTATAAAGGTCTGGACAATACAAACATTTACTGTAGCAGAGCCTTCTCTCTGCTCCTTTGTACATTATTATATTTAAATTAAATATAATATATGTACAAAGAGCAGAGAGATAGGCTCTGCTACATACTCATGATAAGGTCACATGATATGTATTTCAGACCTTATTATTCTGATCTTGGTGTATAAATGGGCTATATTTTATTTGTTAATTTTAACTGTAGAGTAGTAAGCATGTTTGGCACTATTCTAAGAATTGGCTCCTTTTCCAGGGAACCCTTTATTCACTTTAAAGTCCATAGTGATAAAGGAAGCTATATTCAAGTAAAAGAGAGAAAAAAGAGAGAAGGAGAAGAGCGAGAAAGGAGCTCATCATTCAAAACACTCATGCCCATGAAGGATATAATTGAAGTAACGAGTGTCATCGAATCTTCTAGGCAGTTCCTCAAATGAGAGGCTGTCTAAGATTTTATCCGCCCACCTGTACGACATGCCATTGATCCCATGTCTCTGTCCAAGTACCGGGAGGACAAAGCGGTGGAAGTGTGGCACCCACCATGACAAAACTGTATACGAGAGAAGGGTGCTTTATGGACAAATTCCAATCTGTCATTTCCCGACACGATGCTTGGCTTGGGCGGTGGCCCCAAAAATGCCAGTCAAAACCGTTCCCCAGGTATTGGACATAAGCTCTATATCAGCCGTGTGCGCTGGTATTCAATTTTCCGGGAGATATGTTCACGAACATTGAGTTCCAGGGCACGCAAGATTTGAGGCCTTGGCGTGGTGGGCCAAATAGATGAATCCCTCATGGCCAAACGAAATATAATTGAGGCCACCCTCTGTGCGGCCGGAGGGGTGGTGTTTGGCAGATATTGCCCAGACATAAATGAAGGATCCTCTGAATGGTAAGATAGGAGAGCCGCTACTCTCCTGCCTTTAATCATGGATAACCTTGAGGCGGGTCCATTTGATACAGCGATGGTTAGGCTACATTTAATGGAATCTTTCAAATGCCGTTCCTCCTCGCTTGATGTAAGAGTTGGTCAACCACTCCAGGAACTTTTGGACCCTTTGACAGGCGTTCACATAACAATGTTGAGGTTTTTTTGGAAAACATGCGAAGAGAGGCTCAAATCAATGGCCGGTGTCCATGATACTAGCTTTCTGTGCACTTGAATGAGTTTGTATGGCGAGAGAGATGGGGCCAACAAATGTGAACGACGCCTTTTACAATTTATTTAAATGTATCGCAGAGTATTATATATATTTTAATTTATTATGTTTATGTATATATTAACTCAATAAAAGAAAATATTACAATTGTTGACTGCTAGAGTTATTTGAATTGAATATAGAAATTTATATTTCTATTATGAGGCAATCAATGTTGCAACCGGTCGTCGTAATATAACAACCCAGCTCACGTTTTATATTGACGTAGAAGAACATAAGTTTATGCATAATCATGTTCTACGTTCTACATAAAACGAGGCTGGGCTGTTTTTGGTTTTTAAAACTATTAGAACAATTATCCTTGAGTGAAATGACGTTTTATTACACTATAATAATAGTGGTAGTTGTTGTATACAAGGTCTGTATAATAAGGTCTGGACAATACAAAAACAACATGTAATCCTAGCAGTAGAACTATTAAATGACGTCATTGGAGAACATAATATGTATGTATTATTATTTATTTTGATTTATTTTAACACACACATACATATATATATATATATATATATATATATATATATATATATATAGATATAATATATATATATATATATATATATATATTATATATATATATATCATATATATATATATATATATAATATATATATATATATATATATTATATATATATATATATATATATATATATATATTATATATAAAGATAGAGAGATTCATTGATATATAGATAGATAGATATAACTGTTCTCCGATGACGTCATTGAGTAGTCACACCGCTATATGTATTGCCAGACCTTATTATACAGATCTTGGTGTATAGATCATTCGGACATTGTTTTTCTTTATTGGTTCTACTGACATGGTCAGTGATTGGCACTGATTACTCTTCCTTTTCTCTCAATCCCCTTTTTCTCCTTCCCTCTCTCTTCATCCTTCTCCTTCCCTCTTTCTCTCTTGTGGCGTCACGGAACATTCCACGTAGACCTCACCCAACCTTAGTGTGGCGATTACAGAAGACTCAACAGTGTTTCGGTTTCTGATTCATATCCAATACCTCATATTCAGGATTTTACTGACAATCTGGTAGGATGTCGACTGTTTTCGAAGGTGGATTTAGTCAAAGCATATTACCAAATTCCTATGTCCGAAGCCGATAAGGAAAAAACTGCAGTCATAACACCTTTCGGATTGTTCGAATTCACTCGAATGCCATTCGGATTAAAAAATGCTGGTAACACTTTTCAGCGTTTCATGGACGAGGTTTGCGAAGGACTGGAAGGGGTTTTCGTATATTTAGACGATATACTAATTGCTAGTAAAACTGAAGAAGAACATTTTCGTCATTTACGACACCTTTTTGAAAAATTGGTACGTACAGGATTGATAATTAGCCCTGAAAAGTCAGTTTTGGGCGTTTCATCAATTGAATTCCTCGGACATCATCTTTCAGCCGAAGGAATATCCCCTTTGGAGTCTAAAGTTAAAGCAATATTCGAATTCCCACAACCAAAACAGCGAAACGAGCTCGAGAGATTTCTTGGTATGGCAAACTATTACCATCGTTTTATGCCAAATTTAGCCAAAATGTCAATTCCGTTATACGAACTTCTTCCAAAATGTTCTAAAGGCTGCTTCCCTTGGAGTAAAATGCATACAGACGCGTTCACTAACATTAAAAAGATAATATCAAAAAAAGTTACATTAACTTACTTGGATGAGTCTAAAAAAATAGGTCTGTCAACGGATGCTTCGGAAATAGGTATAGGGGCTGCATTAGAACAATATAACTCCAAAACAAAAATTTGGGAGCCCTTAGCATTTTATTCTAAAGCTCTTAAACAATCTCAAAAGCGCAACAGTACCTTTGATAGGGAACTGCTGGCTATTAGATCAGCCATAAAGCATTTCCGTCATCAGCTAGAAGGCCGTGAATTTACTGTATTCACAGATCATAAACCCTTAACTCGGATAGGACTTAGAGTGGATCCCGACTGGACACCTTTGCAAACCCGAATGATTGATAAAATAACGCAATTTACTTCTTCAATAATTCACGTAAAAGGTAAAAATAATGTAGTGGCTGATGCATTGTCGCGCGTCGCGGCTACTTCGGCGGACTTCATGGATTTTTGTCAACTCGCTTCGGATCAGGAACAGGACAGTGAATGTAATACAGCTATTGAGAAATATCCTAATCTTAATCTTCGCTGGGAAAACTACGAAGGGTATAAAATTCTATGTGCTTCTGGAAATAAAAATCCGAGACCCTTCCTGCCCAAACGATGGAGAGAAGATGCTATGAGTAGAGTTCATCAATTTGCTCATTTAGGTCCAAGAGCTTCAGCAAAAGCCCTACTTGCTATGTATGTCTGGCCCAACGCAAGGAGAGATATGACAAAATATGCACAAGAGTGCTTACCTTGCCAAAGATCTAAGGTGTCAAAACATACCAAGCATCCTGTACGAAATTTTGAGACTGCGACAGGGCGCTTTGGTCATATTCATATTGATATAGTTGGTCCACTGCCACAATCAGAGGGCTATCAATATATATTTACAATCGTAGAGCGTTGGACAAGGTGGCCTATTGCTGTGCCCATAAGTGATATAACGGCTGAGACTTGTGCAAAAACTTTAATAAATAGGTGGGTTCAGGACTTCGGAGTTCCTGAATCCATCACTTCGGATAGAGGACGACAATTTACTTCCTTGTTATGGAGTCAATTATCATTACTCCTTGGCTACAAACGAAAGCCTACTACCAGTTTTCATCCTTCATCGAATGGAATGGTGGAAAGATTTCATCGTTCTATGAAGAACGCTCTTAAGGCAAGGAGCGAAAATACCAGACATTGGGCGAGGGATTTACCGATCGTGATGCTTGGACTTCGGGCTTCAATCAAAGAAGATCTCGGGTACTCATCTGCAACCGCAGTTTATGGTGAAAATTTACATTTACCAGGATTCTTTTTTCATCAAATAAAAAAAATAAGAGCATCAGAGCCCATGATCAAACAATTGGTTGAAAGAATTCAAAACTTACCGTTTCAACAGCCCAGAAGACATGGCTTAAAACAAGGAACAATTAATAAGAAATTAAAGTCGTCGACTTATGTGTTCGTTCGTCAAGATAAGGTCATGCCACCACTCTCAGCACCATACTCGGGCCCATTCAAAGTCATCTCTAAGTATGAGGATTATTTCATTTTGGACCTCGGAAACAGGAAGGACTCCGTTTCTATCGATCGCCTAAAACCGTGTTTATACGGTAAAGACATTTTAAAAGATTTAGTAGAACATTCAATCTCTTCTTCAGGACGTGTTTGTACAAGGAAAAATTGATGAGTTCTTGTTTTGTTTTATCTTATTTTTATATGCGTACTTTATCTTTTTTTTTTGGCGAATTTTATTTCATTTTGTGTGTTTATTTTATTGTTATATTTTTATTTTATTGCATTTAATTCTATGCTTTGATATATTAATTATTTTATGATAACTTGAGGGGGGAGTAGTGTGGCGTCACGGAACATTCCACGTAGACCTCACCCAACCTTTAGTTTGTATATGTTTGTATGATGTCACAAAGAGATAAATAAACATTGAATTCACACTCTCTTTCACTTTAATATAGCTTCCTTTATCACTATGGACTTTTAAAGTGAATAAAGGAGTCCCTGGAAAAGGAGCCAATTCTTAAATAGTGCTAGCATTTCTTTATTTAGTGGCAGAAGTACATATTATATCATAACATATATTAACGAACACCTTACTTTCACTTAAAAATAGTGAAGATCAATACTCTGTTGTGTATTATTTTAGAATAATTCTTTATATTGATTTTACAAAATACTTTTACCATCATTACAAGAAGTACGATCTGATATCCTTAGAAAAATTAGCAAAAGCTGTGAATATGTTTTTATTACGCATAATTTGATTACAAGAATATAAAACCTATAAATGTGAAATAAGTAAGATCACGCTTGAATTATGAAATATGTAAATATATAGCGGTCGTTTGGGATTCTTCCTTCAAACACGACGAAAAGGGAAATATTATATAAATGTCAAACGAGAGGAAAATCTTATAAAATAAAAAAAGAGAATGTTCAGAGGGCTTCATTACAAAATACAAGGTCCCAAGGTAGAAATGTATATTGCCCATTAAATAATAATGATGCTCCTTAGAAACAACTGAACCATGCAACAACCTACATATTTGCGAAAGAAGGGGATGAAGCCATAAGGGAGTCCTCCTTAAAGATCCACGATTCCAAAGGAGACTAATATGCTGGGTTCATCAGAAGAATAACCATTGATTTTCAAATTGTGATCCAAATTTACAGATGAGACTCGGAGGGTGAGGAGCACTCCTTCATTTGTTTTTTGAGGAAGAGCAATGCCTGAGAGACTTCTTCTTCTAGATTGACGAGTCCAAGGGACCTGTAGGAGGAAGCTTCATGAGTGAAGTCTCCGTCGTCATTCGAGACCCGGAAGAGGGGGATGGAGAGACGGTAGATATTTAAAGACGAATGAGTAGAAATAGGTCATGAAGAATCTCCTCCTTTCACGATCCAGGTGCCCAAAGATTCCATTTCCATGGGTAAAGTTACTTTTTCGATCCCGAGACTCTTCAGGATGGGAGTAAGTTAACTATATCTCTCTCTTTCTCTATGCCTTTCTTATCTGTGTGTCTATATCTTTGTGACTCTCTCTAGGTGTCTCTCTCTCTTATTCCATCTCTCTAACTCTCCCTCTTTCCTTTCTTTTGCTCCTCTCCCATTCCCTTCCAAACATAATAGAAATATACTATGAGTCCCTATCGAACAAAATATGAAACAAAAAATCCTTCCATACATGTATGATAAAAGTAAAAATAATATCAATAATACTTTTTCAGATAAACATGTCAGGAAATAGGGTCTAATAAATATAATAAAGAAATCAAACAGTTACTAAAAATAGGATAAAATATTATAACCTAACGTGTATTACAAAAAGAATGTCAGGTCTGTGTATATTTATCTAGGAGAGAGTATATAAAATTAGGTGTTCAGTTAACTTCAACAATCAAGCAACAGTCAAATGCTTTGAATATTGTAGAGAGGAAAGCAAATTAATATCTAGCAACTGATGAGAGAAAAAAAAATTAAATGCCCAAGGACACTTAATACGAAATGGGTGGACGACACTTCCAAGTGACCAAATGATTTTAAAACGTGTGAAAAAACATGAAGAAAGTGCTATGTCAAATATTATATGATACAAATGACACTTGAATAAAAAAACCTAAAGCGGTGATGGATACCATTAAAAGTTTCTACAGTGATTTTTATAATGGTTATAATATTTCAATGAAATAACCAAGACTAGTAAAACTTGTAAACCCAAGATCCCTACTTTTCCTTATGAAGCTGGTAACCTTTGCAATCTGGAGAAGGCAAAACCATTCTTTAAACTATTAGAGCTAGACATTACATGTGCTGAGATTGAACAATATATATCAAATTTAAAAAAAAACTCAATAAAGCTTTCGGCCCGGATGGCTTTCCAATGGGAGTTTTATAAAAAAATATAATGAACTTCTATCTCCTCTCGTACAACAAATTTTTAAAGAAGCAACAGTTAAAGGTACTTTTGAAACGTACTTAACAACAGGGAAACTTATTTTAATCCCAAAAACTGGAAAATACCCTCGTTTATTGATAATTTACGTCCTCTCACAATGCTAAATGTTGATTATAAAATATATAGCGGAATTTTAGCACATAGAATCAAGAAAATTTTATGGAAGATGTAGTGCGGGGGATCAAGGATGCAATATCACAAAACAGGGAACATAATTTAGATGTTGCTGTCATGGCAATAGACTTTAAAAAAGCGTTCGACAGCATCTCACAACTATGGATTTTAGATTGTCTTCGTATACAAGGTTTTAGCAATACTTTTTAAAATATGATATCAGTTTTTTTTTATATAAGTACATTTTACCAAAGAACAGATAATATTTTTAGTGTGAAAAAAGGATGTCGTCAAGGAGACCCCGTCACCCCAGCGCTATGTATTTTAACATTAAATCCGTTACTTGATCAGATAAGTAATTGCATGGCTAACAAAGGTTTGGAAATTGGTAGTAAAGAAATCAAAATTGAAGCTTTTGCTGACGACATTACCATGGCATAGGGTGGCACCCAAAGTATTATAAATAAGTCGATTAAAGAAGCTTTAAAGCTTATTGAAGTATATGGAATATATTCTGGATCGGATATAAATTAAAAAAAAACATGTATTATTTCTTCTGCCACCGTTGAATTAAGAAACAAAGATATTCAAATTGTTCCTCGTTTAAGAGTACTCGGCACTTTTTAATAATTGATGATTCCGATCTTTTAGAAAATGAAAGAATAATTGAAGACATTTTAAGGACATCAGCTTCCAAATTTACAACATTTTTTTGGAAAAAACCTACCGTCCAGAATAGGGGTTTGGAACTCTCTTATAATGCCAAGAGTTGTACACATTTTAAAACTGACTCCATTTTGTGAGATTTTATCCCTAAAGGAAGAATCAATTTGCGACAACTTTTTATTTCCAGAAGGGCACAGTAAATTGATTTCATAGAACCGTATAACATCGGCCAAAAAATGGGGCGGACTCGGCTTAATAAATTTCAAGAACTTTTGGAAGGCCTTACTATTTTCTTGGTTTAAGAGAATACTTACTAAAGGATCAGTATGGAGGGAAATAATAAATGGTCAGTTAGGGGATTTAAAAAATAAAGAAATTGACAGTGTACATAAAAGGCAATGGACCAGACATAATTTTTGAATTGGCAAAGAGTACTAACTCTTTTTGGAAAAAAACGATTGAAAGCAGTGTAGACATAATTTATAAAGTCCTTGAAAAAATGAAATGGCAAGAACCTTTAACTGACAATGGGCGATTATCATTTATATCCACCACTTCCATTAAAGGAAAACTAAGTTTTTTAGGTGATATTTTTAATGACAATATGAGTTTTAGTTTTTAGTGAAATTTTAGAAAAGCAAGGAATTTTATATAAACTAACTTTTAAGAAACGAGACATAGGCCCACGTGACTGTTTTATAATGTTTTATATTATTTTTCTAATAACAATTTAGGAAACTTTTAACCAACAAGCAATCAAACAAATGTTTTATGCAACAAATTTCAAGAAGAAAAGATTTTTTTTTAAATTGATGTACCTACTTCAAAAATATTAGAAATTCTGAATTCAAAAGTTTTTGACCACTCCATGTATTGGTTTAAATATAGGATCATCACAAATACTCTAACTTTAGGAAATACATTCGGGAAGACTAAATCTGAAAGAATCTGCTATTTTAGTGAATATAATTTTGAAACCTTAAAGCATTTTTTAGTTGAGAGTCCGCCTATAGTGAGAATTTGGGAAGAAGTGGGAGTACTATTCTTTTTAAATCACAATTTAATTCTATCGCCAAAAGAATTTGTGTATTTTTATATTGACCCCAATTATGAACTAATCAATTATATAGTTACAAAGATTCAAGTAATTCTCTATACATTTAGATGTGCGGGAACCCCCTTACCAGTAAACTTTGAATCTTTTATTGAGGATGTTGTTAATAATAAGTAGTTTTTTAGTTTTCTTATGTTTCATGTAATGTTAATATAATATAAGTTAAATAAATTTGTTGTACCCTGGGTACAAAAAAAAATGCTGGGTTCATCAGAAGAATAACCATTGATTTTCAAATTGTGATCCAAATTTACAGATGAGACTCGGAGGGTGAGGAGGACTCCTTCATTGTTTGTTGAGGAAGAGCAATGCCTGAGAGACTTCTTCTTCTAGATTGACGAGTCCAAGGGACCTGTAGGGGGAAGCTTCATGAGTGAAGTCTCCGTCGTCATCACAGACCCGGATGAGGGGGATGGAGGGAGGGTAGATATTTAAAGACGAATGAGTAGAAATAGGTCATGAAGAATTTCCTCCTTTCACGATCCAGGTGCCCAAAGATTCCATTTCCATGGGTAAAGTTACTCTTTTTCGATCACGAGACTCTTCAGGATGGGAGTAAGTTAATTGCACTGGTCAACAAATTTTAATTTTTTTTCTTTGGCAGACCATCTAGGAGTGTTTTCTGGGGTTTTGAAGGTCGCTGATTACGAATATAACATTGGTTTTGCCAGATTGGCTCTAGTTTAGAAGATACTGATAGCCCCAAATAAGCCTAAACTGCTAAAATTCTCCCTGTATTTCAGGGAGAATTTTTATATAATTATTTAAATAGGGAGAATTTTTATATAATTATATACTGTAATTACTTAATAACATGTTCCATAAATATAGTTGCAGTATAAATTAAACAGTAATTAAGAATTTTCTTTTTAATTCCAGAGTTGAAAATGAGTTCCAGAGAGAAAATGAGTTCTTCTAGAAGATGTTGCAGATATGAACCGGATGTCTTTTGTTACATCTGTGGACAGTATATGATGGCACAACAAAAGAGGAATATTACAGACTTTGTCAAGAGGGCGTACAAAGCATACTTCGATATGAAACTTGGTGACCAAGACAAGTCTTGGGCCCCACATATGGTGTGCAAAACTGTGTAGAAAGTCTCCGCGGTTGGACCAACGGTAAGCTGAAGTTGAAGTTTGCTGTACCAATGGTGTGGAGAGAGCCCAAGAATCATTTTGATGACTGCTACTTCTGTCTCAATGACATGACGGGGTTTAACAAGCACAAGAAAGCAAATTGGCAGTATCCGAGCCTGGATTCTGCTATCCGTCCTGTTGCGCACTCTGAGGATCTACCTGTGCCTGTTTTCACCAGTTTGCCTGAAATCGATGAAACCGAAGAGATTCCAGCTGATCTTTCAATATCAAGTGATGATAGCTGTAGTGACTATGAAGAACCCTCAAATGGCCCTCAGCTTTTCAATCAATCTGAACTTAATGACCTAGTGCAAGACCTTTGTTTGTCGAAGGAGCAGTCTGAAGTTCTTGCATCACGACTCCAAGAGAAAAACATTCTTGATTCTGGCACAAAAGTAACATACTATAGGACAAGGGAAGGCAGCTTGCTTCGTTTCTTTTCTAAAGAAGACGACCTGGTCTTTTGTAATGACGTTTCTGCACTTCTTAACTGCATGGGGATCTCATCATATGACCCAGCAGATTGGCGTCTCTTCATAGATAGCTCGAAAGCAAGTCTAAAAATTGTACTTATGCACAATGGCAATAAGTTTGCTCCTGTACCAATTGGCCATTCTACCAAGATGAAAGAAGAGTATGATGCTATCAAATTTGTTCTTGAAAAGATGAATTACAACACTCATAAATGGCTGATTTGTGTGGACTTGAAAATGGTCAATTTTCTGCTTGGTCAGCAAAGTGGGTACACAAAGTATCCCTGCTTTCTTTGTTTGTGGGATAGCAGAGCAAGAATCCAGCACTGGAGAAGGAAGAACTGGCCAGAACGAGAAAGTCTCGAAGTCGGCACAGCCAACGTCATCAATGAGCCTTTGGTACCCAGGGATAGAATCATCTTCCCTCCATTGCACATAAAACTAGGGCTCATGAAGCAGTTTGTTAAGGCGTTGAACAAGGATGGGGATTGCTTCAAGTACATATGCAGGCAATTTCCAGGTCTTTCCATCGAAAAAACTAAAGGTGGCATCTTCGATGGACCTCAGATTCGAACGCTCATGAGGGATTCTGACTTCACTAATCATATGAAAACGGTTGAGTTAAATGCTTGGGTGTCCTTCACAGATGTAGTGACAAACTTTTTGGGAAATCACAAAGCTGACAATTACAAGCAATTGGTCCATAAGATGCTTACTGCATACGGAAAACTAGGGGTAAATATGAGCATTAAAGTTCATTTCTTGTTTAGCCACCTCGACAGATTTCCTGGTAATCTTGGTGATTACAGTGAGGAGCAGGGAGAGAGATTCCATCAAGACATCAAAACAATGGAAGAGAGGTATCAAGGCAAATGGGATGAGCACATGATGGCAGACTACTGCTGGAACCTTTTGAGAGACTGCCCAAAAGTTGCTCACAAGCGAAAATCGTATAAACGTCAATTTTTGTTTTGTGAATAAAATATTGTTTTGTGTGTTCATTGTAACTAAGAATCTATTGTATAATGAATTTGCATTCATTTATGATATATAACTGATTATTTAAATGTTTTTTTCACTTGGAGAATTAAAATTCAGCAAATTTTTAGCAAATTTTTTGTATATCCTCGAAATCTATGAAAAGTGTTTAGTTATAGGATAAATGAAATGATGTTATATCTAACTTAACTTGTTAGATTGAGATTTTACACTGTCTTTGTGGCTTAAGATTATCATAAAAATCAATATCTGACATTTATGCACTATTTAGCCATTTTGTACGTTTAGCTATGGTCGCGAATGGGTGATTTCAGATATGATATCTCAAAAACTAGAGCCAATTTGAAAAATCTAATGTCAGATTCGGATTCAACGCCCTTGAAAACCCCAGAAACAAGTCTTACTTTGCCTGCCAAAAATATTGTGTTGACCAGTGTTATATATCTCTATTTTTCTGTGCCTTTCTCTATCTGTGTGTCTATATCTTTGTGACTCTCTCTAGGTGTCTCTCTCTCTCTCTCTTATTCCATCTCTCTAACTCTCCCTCTTTCTTTTTCTTTTGTTCCTCTCCTATTCCCTTCCAAAAATAATAAAAATATACCATGAGTCCCTATCGAACAAAATAGGAAACAAAAAATCCTTCCATACATGTATGATAAAAGTAAAAATAATATCAATAATACTTTTTCAGATAAACATGTCAGGAAATAGGGTTTAATAATATAATAAAGAAATCAAACAGTTACTAAATATTGATAAATATATTATTACCTAACGTGTATTAGAAAAAGAATGTCATGTCTGTGTATATTTAATTTTTCTTGGACATACACAGTACAGGAGCAAAGAGTGGCACTGAGGCATTGTGCCCCTCTGAAGAGGATCAATCAACAAGTTCCTCCTGAAGAAGAGCAAGGATATATCCTGCCATCTATTATATAAACGAGAAGACAGAGAGTCATATATACATATATTAACTTTGTGAATTGCTATTATATAATAACCTATAACATCTGACGTCACATTAATCATACTTCATTATATTGAAGTCATGTAGTTGGAAAACGTGGAGTCACTTCGTCCTGTAGAAATGAGCATCAACCCTAGGAAAAAAAAATAAAGCTTATGACGTCATATCCAACGCCATTTTGAATATATTCAAACAATAGGAAGGAACACCTTTTAAAAAATGACATTTTCATAAAGCAAAATACTTATATAATAAAGCTAAAACATATAAGTGTAAAAATAAGATGTATCATGAGTCCATTAACAATATCGTAACCGTATCTTATGTACAACTAAAGGCGTATATACACTCAGAGAGTGTGTACCTCCGCCGATCCCCACAACATTCCTATTCAAACATTCTCCCTTTCACACGCCCGATTTTCTATATCTAATCATTGTTTTCTCTCTGTTAGCTCATTTTGCATATTAAAAAATCACTCAGAGATGGGAAGACGGAAGAAGTTTAAGCTACGTCACTGGGTTAACATAGTCCTGAGCTGATATATGAACAATAATACGTCAATGAATATTTTTTAGCGTTTGTTCTTTCAACTCCCTGAATAGAGACCCCATTCATTATTATTATTAGTATTTTGCTCATTTTGCATACTAAAAAAGCACTTAGAGATGCCAAAATTTAATCACTTGTTTATTTTGGCATTTCCAACAACTCCACAAAGTTTCATTCGAATCTGTTTAGTACTTTTTGAGTTATCCTGCTGACAAACAAACCAACAAACGCCAGTGAAAACAATACCTCCTTCGGCGGAGGTAATTAACGCTAGATTATTCATAAAAGGGACAAAAACATAGAAATGTGTAAAATAAAATTGCAAAATGTTTTATAAAAAGCCAATATTTTGAAAATGCTAAGATTATAGCATTACAAAAAATAACGTATGTAAACAAAATAAATGTATTAATATTTATATTAAAAATGCAAAAGTTAAACAATGACTTTGGAAGTGAATGTCTTCAATGTTTGTTTTATACATAAGAAGGTATGTGAATATATTTATATTTTATCGTATATATATAGAATACATAGTAAACTGTGTATGTATGTAAGAAACTGTAATAAAATATATATATTTCCCTGCATCCTTGCCATGTAATCATTTTTTTCTTCTCTTTTTCATATTCCTATTATTATGTATGAAAATGAAGATAAAAGTTTTTTCTTTCTTCGTTCCATCGACTATGATGACCACCATATGGCACTGCTCCTGTCCTAAAAGACTGTCTGTCCCGCTGTTATATTAATTTTGACCATATTTTGATGAGAGTTTTTTTCTGCAAGGCATGGCTGCCTAATTTAAAATGAATACACCTTGGCACTGAGAGATATTATTTTCTTTGTTCTTAGCAATAAACGGCTTATTTGTAACTAAAAGTATTTCAATTTCGAATATTGAAAATGTTAATATATATATATATATATATATATATATATATATATATATATATATATATATATATATACATATTAACTTTGTGAATTGTTATTTTACAATAACCTATAACATCTGACGTCACATTAATCATACTATATATATATATAGTGTTTAATTTTTCTCCTGTTAAAACCATTTTATATTGTAATCAGCGAAATTATTACTGTTCCATTTTATTGTTGCCTAACCCAAACTAGAGGGACTACTCATGATTCCATATTAATTTGAAGATTCCCTTCCCATCATATATGACTTCTTTATCGAAATCAGAAAACTAACCAAATAAATTTTAACATGATCTACTTAGTAATATGAAAATCTTTAAAAAACATGAATTTTTAAAGAGTAAGTTAACTACATCCAAAGGTTAAGATGTTTAACATGTAATATACACAAAAGATGTGTCTTAATATAGGATGTTGTTGTATATAAATATATTTAAGTTAAAAAGATAAAAATATAAAAGTCAACCAATTATAAACATACCCATTTCTTTTTTAAAGGGATAAAAGAAACATGGGACATGGGCCGGACATTTGATAAAGTTTATTCTTTCAAATTCTCTCGAATACATCAAACTCATCAAATCGACAATAAGACGACATAAACGTTTCATTTTGAATAACAATTAATTTTTAATAAGTCATTTTATATTATGGTTTTATCCTTACACAGTAATTTTGAATTAAAATGTGCATTAATGTTTTGTTTTTAACGTAACTGTCTTAAGATTGTATTTTTAATACTCCTACTGTCTAGTGTATTCTTATTTTTTTACACTGTATGGATTTTAGCTAATAAATAAACATCTTAACCTTTAAAGAAAAAGAAACACCGAAGGAATTGAAAATGATTGCGCAGATAGAAACAAGCTAACGTTTGGCGGCTTGGATAATTCATTAACATTCAAAACCGAATTTTTTTAATTTGTTCTTTTGAGGGGACCTAAGCAACATATTCCATTGACTCCGTGGCATTTATAATTACTCTTTAAAGATCCCCACTCAGAAAAAGTAGATGATAATGTCAAAACCCATTATTCTCACTATGTTTACTTGAAGGATGGAGGAAAAAAAAATATTGTTTTCACTTGTGGGAATTAATTACCCACGGAAAATTACTGCCAAATTACCAATCTGTGCTAATCTAATCAGATTTTTGGAGCACTGCAGGAATTGTTGATACATGTATGTGGACATCAAACACACTTTTTATGATTGTCCGGCTCTAAAAGAGTATTATAAAATTCATCACTTAAAATTCTGAGTTCATCCCAAACTTCAGTGAGGAAAATATGAGGAGCACTTTTCTTTTCGGCGGTTTTAACACTACGAAACACTGTAAAGAGGAAAACACCGTCAGTGCGTCGCTTCTTGATTCTAAGGCCTACATAGCAAATAAGCTGATGGGAGGGGCAACCATCAATGCGAGATATATCCAGTCAATCATTGAATCGGCCGCTATTCGGTATGTGGCATTTCCATTTAGGATTCACATAATACAAAGCTCGGCCTGGAATCATGCTTCGGAAGTCATCAAAAAAAATTCTCTTCTCCCCTGCACTCCCAATCCCTGGAAATAATCATCAGAAAATTCACGAAGTTTTAGAACAATATATAATATTTTATCCATATAACTATATTATTTTCGGTTTGTATACGGTGTATTTTTTTAAGTACTCAAGTACAACTTTATTTACATCATTTCTTAGTATTAAAAACGCAAAAACACAAAAATAGTTTAAACATTAAATATCATACTACATCACTTTAAGAAATTAAGATACAAAAATCATTTATCGTATTCATTACAAATATGTTAAAATTATTTGGGAGGGTTGTTTTTGTACTTCTAAATTTGTATAAAGCTTTCTGTATGTTAGCATTTATTTCTTCTTTGAATGGACCTGTATAAATATAGCAAAAATCTCTTTTTGTCAAGTAAATTCGTAATCTAAAATAAAACTCCTCGACCAATTGTTCCCATACAATCCCAATGGTTTGACAGTCTAATAAAAAATGTGTTGATGTTTCCGTCGCTTCATTACAAAAGAAACAAATTCTTTCAGCCTCAGTCCTTCCAAAAATGCTACGAAATGGAAGTGTATTTGTAATAATTCGGTATTTAAACCAATATGATGCGAAATTCAAGTTCCCATCTTCCAAACATTTCAAAACTTATTTTACTGAGCACTTCAGATTTAATCGTTCTATCTTCCTACCTATTTGGTTTAAAAAAAATCTATCATTTTTCTTTACCAAAAGGTCCCGTAATGTACCATTCCTAATGCCCTTCAAGTAATTAAAAAACAGTCTCTTGGACCAATCAGTCTTGTCTTGAAAGTAATCTCATTTATGATTTTTTCTCGTTCAAGCTTTTCATTGAAAGTAAAACAACAGTTTTCTCCCAAAACCTCTCCAATAAAAGCTATTTTCCGCTTGATTGAGGTACATGATAAAAATGACAATCTTCTATTTTCTAGGGTGGGATCTTCCCATTGCATTTTAGCTAAAACTTTATTGGTTAATTCATAATTAATTTCAACATTTTGTTTCCAAAACTCACTTATAGATTTACAAGCATCGAAAATCTTGTCTGGCCCTTTTTCTCTAACACTGTTTTTTGACATACCAAATATTTCCACCATTTTTTTTCTAATATGTCAGACCATAACGTCCCGGGAGCTAGAATTCGCTTGAACCAGGAAAACAAGTTTGTTTTCCAGTAAACTTCGAATTCTATGAGTGAAATTATTCTCCACGTAATTAACCTGTTCTGACCATCTCTAAAAATAAATTTTACGGCCAGTTCTCGAATCTTGAACGCCAGTGTCTGAGAAAATATTGTAGATCTTAATAGATGTGTTACCTTTAGAAGAACTAACCCATTCCATGCATAAATCCTTGATGGTGTGTTCGAATTCAACATTTGGGAATATTTAGAAACAACCCTATTTATTTTGATTCTATATTTTTACAATCTTTAAGATCATCAGTTGAACTTAAGGAAATGTTGGATCCCAAGATTTTTAAAACTGTTAAATATTTTAGTCCATTAATTTCCAATACTCCAGAGCAGTTTGTAATTGCTTTCGACTTGTCAACGTTGACTTTAAGTCCTGATAGCTAAGAGTAATTTTCAAGAATTTTGAAAGTATTATTTATTGACTTCCTTATATCTTTACTCTCCCCCGAGAAAAGGACAGTAAGATCATCTGCAAAAGCCTCCACCTTGTGATGATTTTTGCCTATCTTCACCCCTCTTATATCTAATGAAGAGTTGATCCCGCATATTAACGGGTCGAGTGCCAATATAAAGAGGAACGGTGATATTGGGTCACCCTGACGGCAGCCTCTATTTTCTGCAAAAGCGGTCTCTTCTCCACCAAAATGCGTAAAAACACCTTTCAATCACATGCTGACCATTCATATAACGTCCAGACTCTCTCGGGTTTGGGGTGCCGCTCAGCGTATTTTATGGAAGTTAAAACCAATTTACGACAACAATATAACTGTTTACGTCATTAGACAGAACGCCAACAAGAGCTTTTACTTTCGAAATCTACCACGACCAGAAAGTTTGGAGGAAGAAGCCATCAAGTTTAGAATCCTTACAATTCATGACCTCCACAAAGAAAATATATTTTCGGACGGACGGTTTATGTATCCTTTGAAAAGGACATCTCACCAACAAATTTATCGACACCTTGGCACATGAAAATGTCTCCACCATCTTATAAAGGAGAGGTAGATAAAATTTGCAAAAAATATCTGAATCTCCTTGGCCTCCCCTCGAAATGGAACAATCGGATTCTTGAATCACTACTTGGCATTCATGATGGAAGGAAATTCACTTCCCAATTGATGATTTCGGCCGATCTTTTGTTTTATACAAAACCATGTAAAGATTGTGGGTGTTTGTTCAATTCGACGCTTCATGTATTTGTGGAGTGTCGTGTGGTGAAAATTCTCAAAGATTTTATTCTTCTAAACTCACCTAACCTCCGTTGTGAATCTTCAAATGCTTGGAAAAGCGTTGTTCTCTTCGGCCTCGGAAAGAACAACAAATCATCGGAGTCCAAGGCACTTACCATTAGTATTTTAAACTCAAAGGCCCTGATATGTCAAAAGCTGTCCTTCAACGAACCCCTGCATCCCTTCGAGCTGAGGAACATATTTTTGTCGGCAGCAGCAAGATATGCAGCTTTATCTTTGAAGATCCCTTCGCTGGAAGAAGGTGCAACGTGGGCGTCTGCCGGAAGAATCATTAAGTATTTCCCAAGTCTCTCCCTCCAACATCAAAAACTGATAAAAATTATTTCAAGAAGTTATAGTAATTTATAGCCTTCTAAATATTTCTATGTTTTATTTTCAACATTTGTGTTCAGAGTTTTAAAATATTTAATAGTTGTGTAATTGATTGTAAAATGATTTTAAAAGACGATTTGTTTTATTTTATATTTATATAATATTTTATTGTTAGTGTTCCTCCCCAGAGCAAAAATTTTAAACTATAATGTTTATTTATGTTTTTATAACACATTTGCTTTGGGTTTTATGTAAATGTCTCATTTTTTTATTTTTTTACAAAATAAACGAACTGGTTTGAAAAAAAAAATGTTATGGAGCCATCGTTGCAATGGATGTCAGAAAAGCATTCTATATTATCAAGCATCGGCATATTTTCAAAACCATGAAAAAATATTCCAAAGGAGTTTTTAAATCCCTTTAGAGTTCTCCTATATAATGGCTCTTTAACTATCTCTTTGGGAATGCTATTGCTTTAAAGAAGAGTTGTCGTCAGGGATGCCTTATGCCACCTTTTTTGTTTGTTGGGAGTATCATGGATCTTAATAACGCCATAAATAAGAAGTTTAGGGGATTTGTAGTTGATTTTTGCTCTAGTTAACACATTTTAGATATGTACGCCAATGACGTTGCACTAATGTTGGAGGCTAAGTCGGAAAAACAATTATGCAAGCGGATCGAGGTAATCTTTAATTTCTTTAGGATATCAAAAGTGGTCTGTGTTGGAAATCAACGACAAAAATTTTAATTCTTCCTATAGGGATTTGGAATCCACATAGCAAGGACACAATTAACGGTTGCTCTGTACGGGAAACAATAGAAGTTTTAAGAATTACGTGGACTTCACGAGGAGTGTCGGAGGTCAACTGGACAAAATTGTAAAGGCAACTCTATATCATCCTCCAAGAATGGAAGAAGTTCAGCCAACAAAAAAGGATTGATCTTTACATTGTTCCTACCGTCATATGTAAAGCAGCTTCTATCTCTTAGCTTGAAGAAAATGCCTGGATAAATGTACTTTTTCATAAGAGCTATTTGCCTTCTTTGAAGAGACCCAGGTTGCATATTGGTGGTGATCTGTCTTTACTCACCAGAATATTACCAAGAATATATCAAAAAATGATGATAGATTTAACTGTTCACCCAGACTAGGAATGGCTAGCTGACTTCACTTCAAGTCCATAATATTTTTACTGATGTTTAGGACGGAGTTTACAAAATAAAAATTGAGGGACGAGTCTGCTTTTTTTGTCGACAATACAAAGGATCTTTTGGACTGGCACTCCTCTGTTTTTAGCCTCTTCAACGGTAGGCATAGTTTGCCAAAATTTTAAAAAGCCTTTTTATTTTACAAATCTTGCAGGACCAGGGGAACTGGAATGGAAAGCATTATCTAAGGAAGGTATTTCTATTCACAACCTCAAACGAGAGCCCGTGTTTAGCTGTGGAAGATTTTTCTATCCATTAAAAGAGCAGCTACGAATCATCTTCTTCCATATCATGGCATTTAAAGATGTCTTTTGCTAAAAATACATTGAAGGAAGCAAATGAAATTTGTGGTACATATTTAAGAAAGCTGAAACTCCTTGTCTCTTGGAGGAAAATATTACTTTCTTTCACCAAGATTCAGGACGAGAAAAGATTCACTGCACAACTCCAGATTTCGGCGAGATGCTTGTTTTTTTAACACGTTTTAAATAATGTGGACATATGTTTAATACAGTTGTTCATGCTTTTCCAACTGTCCGTTATTCCACTTCGTAAGGGAGTTTTTAAGAATCAACGTGAAAAGAGTTAACGGTAAAATAATCACAGCATTAGTTTTGTTCGGACTGCCCATAAATCCGCCAAGAGCACCATTAACAACTTGAGGTCTGGACATAACTATGTCCAGTATTTATATTTATCTGGTTAAAAGGATGACTGATAATGAAATTATCAAAAATGAAGAGATCAAGGTAATTATAATTTCTACGGTAGCACGATACAACGTTTTCTCAATTAAGATTCCTGGTACCAACAACATTCCTTAGAAATATGTGTGAGATCTGGGGCGTTTTTACCCCTCCAGTGTGTATCTACAATTTCTTCAGCGAATTTTATAGACTTATAATTTTTTTATCAAAAAACACCCTTTAAAGGGAGCTCGATGCCGTGCGTGTTAAGGCGTGTTCAACTCTCAATGTGGGGGCGCAGGTTCGAATCCCGAGAGGGGATGGTCATTTTGTCTACCTCATTGATAAGATCCTAGGTTCGATAGACTAATTATAATGCTATAATGCTTATTATATCCTATGGGATGCAATTCTATCGAACCATATAGGCAAAAAAAAAAAAAAAAAAAAAACACCCTGTTAAAACTTTACTTTGAAAAAAATCATCGTGTATTGATAACTGAATGTTTTTTTAAATATAACTACTTGTTTTGTAATATTTGTGGAAATTTGCGTGTTTTCGACATGTTCTGTTATATAATGGTGAATGTATGTATGACTTTAGATTAGAGATTTAATTTTAAAGTATAATGTTCATTTATATATTGTAATATGTAATCTATATATTAATTCACCAATCTCTGTCCGTCTATATGTCCGCACGCTATCTCCTCCCACATTTATGGTCAGATTTGAACTTTGAAGGTACCTATGGAATCCTTGGGTCAAGAGAGACCTAATAAAACTATTTGCAAAGTGATGGGACCAGAAATGAAGAAGAAAAATTCAGACCTTGTCTGATTTGAACTACCTACGTTTCAAGGTAAAAAGACTCGCAACCTCTCCTTTGTTTTGATGACTCGTGTTATTTTTGCCTCTCATAAAAAAAGGAATATTAGTGAAATTAATGGACTTTCCGCCTGACCCGGACCCGAAACCTTCGAGGAAGAGGCTAGCATCGACGCTAGTGAACCCGGAGGCGAAGAGGGAACCCCTAAACAGGCTTCCCGGAGTCGGATCTCCTTCTCAGGAGGGCCTGATGCCGGAAGAGTCGCGCTCCGTGACGACCACGGTCAAGCAAAACTCCTTGGAGGATGCTAACCGAGTCATTGAGGATCCAATAGACAAACAGATGCCCCAGAACGAGTCTCCTTCGGAATCCGCCCGTCCAGCAGGGGACTGCAGGATCACTCCGCCCGGAGCAGCTGAGGATGAGGTTTTCACAACCGATATGGACGAGTCAGCCTTGGATGACCTTAACTCTCTAGCCAATGCCCTCGACGAGGATCCAGCAGCTAAGAAAAAAAAGGTCACGTATGCTGATAAGACCAAAAAGAACAAGCCACTGCCCTTTCTCCTTTATATCCATTTAGGTAGAGATGAGCGGAGGTATATTCCAAAAGAAACTTTTGTTTCTTTTGTCGTCGAGGCCCAAGGCCTTCTCTTCAATCCTAAACCAGGCTTGAGAGCCCCAAAGCTCCAATGCGCGTTCTGGACATGGAGGAACGGCCGCGGCCTGATCGGATGCCTTGATGAGCCTTCGTCAAAATGGGTCCGTGAGGCTGCTGATATGATCAAACCTAATGGCGAGTCTGTCCGAGCGTGGGGCAAGGGCGAATTCGGGCCATTATCGAGGATGTCCTTTTTTGTTAGTACCCGAGGACAAACTAGTCGAACGAATGATCGACCAAAACAATTTAACAGGGGAGTGTAAAGTTTTTTCTGTTAAAAATACCTTCAAGACCCGAGGGGATGCCTCCCAAGTCAATGGGAAGTATTTTCTTTTGGGTATTGATAAGGATTTTGCAAAGGCAATCAAAAAATTGCCGGAGCAAAAAGTTTCTATCGGTTTCTCTCAGATATCTATAAATCTCATAGGTAAAAGTGACGCCAAATTCACCTCCGAGGACAAAAAGAGGCCTGAGTCGAAGCAGACATGCAAGACTACAAAACTTTCTTCATCCAAACCTGTGCACATTCCAAGCCGTGAGGAGTACACTTTGATGACACCGAACCAAAGGAAGAGGGCCCGGAGAAGGATGAAGTCGCAGGGAGTATCTCTCTACGATATCCCCCGAATGAACTCTCATTCGAAACCACGCAAGACTGTTGCCCCAAACTCGGCAGCAAATTCGAGTCAACTCACTGAATTGACAAGAAAATCTGCAAAACCAGACGAAAATTTGTCTGGTGAGGAGTTCCGGGCCGCAGCCCTTGCTAAGAGACAGTTAGCTAACTTGTCCAAGACTGTAGGGGAATCTTTTCATGGCGTGCAACAATGCTTGAGAATCGGAGTTTCTCCTGATTCTTCAACCAGAGGTGCCTCCGTGGGGATCGAACCTGCGGTCTGTGGGAACAGGGACAGCACTGGCTCTTCGATTAAGAAGTCTTCGACTTCTATTAAGTCTGTCTTTCAAAAGACAACTTAGGCTAGGGTTTTTAATGCTGAATATAACTATTCAAGCTTTTCCCTATTATATGAAATAAATTCAAATAATATTATTATCATTATGTCTACTCGATTTTTCCAATTGAATGCTCATAAATGTAAAGCGTCTATTGCAGCTATAAGCAAAGAGCTCAGTGGTTTGTCCAGTTTCTGTTTTCTTATGCAGGAACCTCATACTTATAGAGGCAAAGTTGTAGGCCTAGCAGGCCATCAGGTACTACACGGTGGTAGCTCACCCAGAGCTTCGATTGTGGCGTCCAAAAACTTAAACTTATGGTTTATGAATGACTTTAGCTGTCGTGATGTAGCTTCTGCTATCATGACAAATGGAGATTCCAAAACTATTATTTGTTCTGTTTACCTGGATATTAATAATGATTTACCAAGCTCATTGGTAAGACTTATGAAATTCAGCCAGGATAAAAACTACTCACTGATTATTGGCATGGACTCAAATGCTCACTCCTCTCTTTGGGGGTTGGATACCAATAGGAGGGGGAAGTAATTGAAGAATTTATTTTAGGCAATGGCCTTGTTGTTGAAAACTGTGGACTGAAGCCAACCTTTATAGGGAGGGGCGCAGAAACACATATAGACATTACTCTTAGTTACCAAATCCGAGTTACTAACTGGAGGGTCAGTGATAAGGATCTATTATCGGATCATGCTCTCATTGAGTTTGAGGTTCCTATCCCAGCACCTAATAAACGTGTCAAGATAAGAAATCTCCGTAAAACAGATTGGAATCTTTTTAGGCATTCCATGAAAATAGACATGTCACTTCCGGGCACTATCACGCCCCGATGGTTGGACATGGCGTTTTGTAAATTTGTAGGGGGTGTCCAAAGGGCTGTGGACACAGCGTGCCCTTCCGCTTGGGTTAGGTCGGGAAGTGAAAAACCTGACTTTTGGTCGCGGGAGGTGGCGCTCTGCAGAAGTAACCTAAGGAGACTCTACAAAGTTTACAAATCAGATAAAAGTGAAGCTAACTGGAACAAATATCTGAGCTTACGACGTGAGTTCAGGGGGCTGGTAAGGTCAGCTAAGCGGGAGAGCTGGAAGAGGTTCACTGAGTCTGCAAAAGACGGGAGACAACTTTCTAGGCTCTTCAAAGTTATACAGGGCTCCAAAACATGCTCCGTTGGGCTACTGGGATCGGGGTCTCCGGAAGAAGCACTGGACCTTCTTTTGACTACTTCTTTTCCTGGTTGTTCTGAGGTTCCTGAAACGGAACACTCAAAGACCAAAATTAGTAAGTCATCTTTCGAGGCAAGTTTCTACGCCTCATGGATGAAGACTCTCAAAATCAAGTGGGCTGTGGAATCCTTCGGATCTCATAAAACACCGGGGATAGATGGAATTAAGCCCATCATCTTGCAGAACCTAGACACTAAGAGTATGGAATGGCTGGCCCGACTATTTTGGGCCTCAATTCGACTCTCATATGTTCCAAGACAACTAAGGAAGTCTAAGGTCATCTTTATTCCAAAGCCAGGTAAGGATGACTACTCCAAGGTAAAGTCTTTTCGTCCTATTACTCTCACTTCTTTTATTTTGAAAACGCTCGAAAGAGTTGTTTTAAATAAAATTGAAGAAGATTATCTAACTAGGATTCCTCTGAACCCTAATCAACATGCTTTCAGAAGAGGAAGGAGCTGCGACTCTGCTCTCTCCTCTATGGTTGACCTCATTGAACGATCTATCAACAGGGGTCAGTATAGTCTCGGGATTTTTCTGGACATCTCTGGTGCATTCGATAATATAGACATTACGTCTGTGGTCGAAGGCCTCAGGGCTAGGAAAGTCTCAGAAAGTATTATCAAGTGGTATGAATCCTACCTAAGAAGTCGCTCCATCACAGTCGAACTCAAGGGCATTAGAAAGAACCGAGTTCTCACCAGAGGGACACCTCAGGGTGGTGTACTCAGTCCGATTGCCTGGAATCTTGTATTTGACAAGCTTTTGGGGTTATTTGATTCGGGCCCAGTGAAGGCCATTGGCTTTGCTGACGATGTTGCTCTTTTAATTTCAGGTCCGGATCCGAGCTCTATGGTCTGTATCCTTCAAGAAGCCATTAACAAGGCTCTTGAGTGGGGTAATGGCTGTGGCCTTGAGTTCGCTCCTCATAAAACAGTGGCTATTCTCTTCCACAGGAAGAAGAAAGCCCCTAAAATAAGGAACTTGAATATGAATGGTATTAACATATGCTTATCTAATTCTGTTAAATACTTAGGTGTGACTCTGGATTCGGGATTAAACTTCGGTCTCCACATCACATCCAAGCTCAACCAATCCAAAAAACTACTGATGGCTTGCAACAACGCCGTCGGGAAAACCTGGGGTCCGACTCCAAGGGCAATGAGATGGGTATATACCAGCATAATTCGTCCTAAGATCTCTTATGGATCGATTGTCTGGTCTCGTCGAACCCAAAATTACCTGAAGAAACTGGAACGTATCCAACGGCTTGGTATGATAAGAACAACCTTTATCTATCGTAGTACACCTACGAAAGGACTTGAGGTAATCTTCGATTTGCCTCCTCTAGATTTATATATCAAAATGAGGGCCAGAAAGGCACTTTTTAATTTGAACATCACGCCACATGGATGGGAGAGCATTGGGTCTAAACCTGGTCATATTCTTGAAGAGTGGCGTGAAAATAAAAAGTTAGGAATTTCATCTTGTATTAACAGAGACTTTTCTACGAGTCTAAAAATGAGTTGGAAGAAAACATTTTCCATTAATTATGATAGCTTCTCTGTAGGTGAGGTATTGAACGCCAGTAATGGTATTCAATGCTACACCGATGGTAGCAAAATTGCTAACAAAATCGGATGGGGCTATCATTTGTACAATCCTTTATTTTTTATAATAAATTCAGCTGGGAAACTCAATGACGAATCCACTGTGTTTCAGGCTGAAGTTTGGGCTATCTTAAAGGCAGCCCTCTTATTATTAAAAAAGAAAATCTCAAACCAAAAAATTGATTTTTATGTCGACAACCAAGCAGCTCTTGTATCTTTGGGCTCGGTTGTTGTAAAGTCTCGTACAGTGAACAATTGCATCAATGTTTTGAATGCACTTGGACGTGTAAACCATGTCAACCTTCATTGGATTAAAGCCCACGTAGGTTGGCCAGGAAATGAGAAAGCTGACCGACTTGCAAAAGCTGGATCAAGATCAAATCTATTAAAGGACATTCCTATTCCAGATTCTTTTATGTCAGACCTGACAAGGAGGGGTCTCTATAGAGAATGGGCCTCCCGATGGACACAGGATAGCTCCTGTAGACAAAGTAAACTGTGGCTTCCGTAGCCGGACCCTAATGCATCGAGACGATTGATTAATCTTAGTCGTGAATCTCTATGTATTCAAATACAGATAATAACTGGTCATAACTTTCTTAGATATCACCAGTCATTGTCGAACAAATTTCTCACCCGAGAGTGTCGTTTTTGCCAGCAGAGTGATGAGACGTCTTATCACGTGTTGGCAGAGTGTGATTTCTTTTGTCTTAAGAGAATGATCGCTCAAAAATGCTTTAACCAACATCCTCCAGAGTTAAAGCAGATACCAGCAATTCTTAGGAATTGTAACATTGGTTACCTGTTTGGCTTCCCGAGGTAGAATGGGTAAACAACATGGTTAAAGTGGTTGTGTGTTCTAGGGAATGGGCTAAGATCGTAAATTCGATTCCGCCCTGGACTCAAGACTCGACTTCTATTCGTACTCTTGAATCCTACCCTCAAACAAACAAACGTAAAAAGAGGAAAAAAGAAAAGGAGGAGGAGGAGGAGTTAGAGAAAAAGAAAAATGCATCTCATGTAATTTAAAACATTTTCTTTTTTTGAGAAATGTTTGTACAAAACAGAAAATTATTTTCTCTCTCCTCTCTTATATTCTTTAAGGTCTGTTTCACTCACAAACTAGCTTCAAAACCTACCCATACCCGAAGGGCGAACATATGGGCGCCTTGGCGCCCAAATATGCAAGTCTATATAATAATTCACCAATCTCTCTCTGTCTGTATGTCCGCACGCTATCTCCTCCCACATTTATGGTCAGATTTGAACTTTGAAGGTACCTATAGAATCCTTGGGTCAAGACGGACCTAATAAAGCTATTTGCAAAGTGATGGTATCAGATATGAAAAAAAATCAGACATTGTCTGATTTTACTACCTACTTTTCAAGGTAAAGAGAGGAAAAAAAGAAAAGGAGGAAGAGGAGTTAGAGAAATAGAAAAAAGCATCTCATGTGACTTAAAACATATTTTTTGTACAAAGTCAAACTTTTATGAGGAATGTTTGTACAAAACAATAAAAAATTCTCTCTCCTCTCTTATATTCTTTAAGGTCTGTTTCACTCACAAACTAGCTCCGAAACCTACCCATACCCGCAGGCGCCCAAATATGCGAGTTTCTTTAATTCAATAAAGTTTAAAAATAGATATAATTGTTTAAAAAATTATTCGCTTAAAATTCTCTACTTCAGGGTTAAAGAATATTCCAATAACGAAAAATAGCTTATTTTTATTAAAGACGGTGAGTTTTTTTCATGTCCTTAGTTTGTGCAATGATTGTATGAATATTTTCAAATGTAATATTTATTAATTCAGTGATACTCAAACTAAAATAATATATTTTTATAATATAAGCTTACTATTCATAAATACTTGCCATATTTGTTGATTTATATATTTCTTACCAATTCTTTTATAGTAGCTCAAAATTAATAAATTTTTAATAGTGAAAAGAAACCATATGAAGGAGCAAAAGGGATTTTTGAAGATCGGTTGGTTGTCAAAATTATATAAGAAGGTCTTAGGTTTCTCGTTCTCTCTGAATGTTGATCAACAAACTATTTTTTTGCATATACATACATATGGCAAACCATTCAAAATGCAAACATGATTATGTTATTTTCGATATTAAGTTAATATAAAATTATAACATTACACAAAATATTTTTCTTTAATATCCCAAACTCTGAGGTCACTTGTATCCATAAGCGTAGGGGAAATGTTTGGTTTGGGGGGCAGCATTCAATTTGCCCGAATTTTCACAAGAACTGTTAAATTGTTGAATAAATCATCGAATGAAGAAAGTTATGTAAATTAATGTTTTCTTTATAGTAATTACATACTATTGATTACATTATATTTATTTAATTATAATTCAAAATCCGTTTGCTTTCATAATTTCATATTTTTTCTTCAAATTAAATGCTCGAATACCTCAACCAATTGGCCATAATGGAGAACTCACCCGTATTTTTTTTTTTTTTTTGGGGGGGGGGGCAGCTGCCCCCCTATCTCCTACACCTATGCTTGTACCTTATACAAAAACATTTCTATTAACGCATAAAATCTTGTACAATTCTGTTATTTTTTCTGTTTTTGATTTTATGTCGATTATATATGTATAATACTTATTATATAAAAAATATAGTTATTTCCGCTCCGGTGCTAAATCTCATATCCATATAGTAGCGTATGTAGTGCTGAATATCGTGGTAGCCTTCCGTTGTTAGGTTAAAATAGCGATATAAATAAATTAAGTGACTTCACATATCAAAAATATTTTTCCCCATAAAATATGAAGTCTTACTTTTTCTTCAGTTCTCTGTAACTTTTTTTGTTTCCTATACATTTGTGACTACATGCACAACCCTACTCTTGGAAATATGTTCCTTGCCACGCAACAACCTACAGTCAGCCCTCGCTACTTCGCCCCTCGACATCTCGCAGTTCTTTTATTACGCGACGACGGCGTGGCTCCCGTTTTTTCACGGCAAAACGTCCCCAAATGAACTCAATGGCAGAATTTTCACACAATATAGATTAACATCGCGACCCTCATATATATCGCGGTGGTCGTGTAGTGGATCCGGGCCGTCGCAACTTTGCGAGGGACGACTGTAATAGGAATTAAAATGCCAGATATGCAGTGACCAATGATTTATACATATATTGTTTTTTAAATTACTCAGACACAGCTGCATTAAAATACATAAATGATCATTTTTAGTTGAATCCGTATTACTCTACTAATGCATTATTTATTTTAATTAAATAGTATATACTCCCCCAAGCACAAACATAATCTCCCTTTTCTTAATTCTTAATGGACAAAGCTTATATTATTTTTGTTTCTTTTTAGCCACGCAGGGTTTTCTCGCACAATGACTTGCATAATTTGTTGTCCAAATTCTTAATCATTAGATTTATTGATTGCTTTTAGATAACAGATATACATAGAGTAATAAATTATGTTGATTAATTAAAATCGTATTCAGTTTCTTGATATTTGAAATGGTGACAATTTCATTTGTTGCTCTTTCTTTCTTATATTTTTCACTTTTCCATGAATCATGTATCATAGAATAAGAACAAGGTCATAAACAGACTTTTAAAATAGATATATCATGGGTTCACATACCAAATATGCTCCATGTTTGTTACAAATATTAAACATTATAAATTGAATCTATATCAGAACTGTCACTTAAAGGCGCTCAAAGCTGTGGGAAACGATGAAAAACTTGTTCCCATAGTATAATTTATCAGACGAATAGCTCCATTTATAAAAATTGGTTTTGTACTTTCTTTACATCAAAATACTTAGCACTTAACTAGCTATCTTGAAATATAATCACAATAAAATAAAACCAAAAAACAATTAAAGATAAAAATACAAACAATGAATGTTGCTGCTCTTACATAAAATCAAACTTGATACATAATTATCAAAGATGATTCAGGTGTGAACATTGATTCCTTCCTATTTACTTATCGTTTTTCTCATTTTTTCCTTCCTTTCCTTGAAGGATGGCTCACATCAATCTTATTGGAGGTTAACACTTTGGCGCTTTGTTTTTCTTTTTTCCCTTTTCGTATATTTCTTACTTTATATTATTGTTCTCCATTTTCACGCATGACATAATCTAATTAAAGAGAATTTGGTTGGCGTATATGTGTACATTTATGCCTCTGTTTTGCTCCTTTCTATTCTTTTATAAGCCCTATTCATATTGAGAAGGCTTTAAGAAAAAAAAATCCCTTTATGAAGACACTGAAATTTTTGTAAATAGGGACACCCCAAAATAAAAATGTTACAAAAAATTAATTAAAAAAACTTTGGAGTGGCTTCTTTTAGCCTCTTTTCGAAATATGCCCTTATTGTGTTTTTAAATAAGTATTAAAATTAAGAATGAGTACTTGTTATTTTATATATGTACTATATGTAACAATCCATGTACTAAATGCCCGACATACAGTGCGTGTCGTTTTTGTCAACAGAGTGATGTGACGTCTTATCACATGTTGGCTGAGAGCAGGAACGGAGTGGGAAGAATTTATCCACTGGGACTATTATGCCCTCGCCGGCCTTAGACAAGCCCCAATATGTCATAAGGAGGCTGCCAACGGCTGTTTATGTTTCTTGAGGCCAGCAGCCCACTGGGAATAGTCCCAGTACTCCCGGTGGCCACTCGGCCCCTAGCTGAGAGTAATTCCTTTGGTCTTGACAGAATGATGACTCAAAAATGATTAAACCAACGTCCTCCAGAGCTAAAACATGATCCCAGCAATTCTTACGCATTGATACATGTCTTACCTGTTTGGCTTCCGAGATAGAATGAGTAAAAAACAAGGTTAAAGTAGTTGATTTCATTCCACCCTGGAATCCAAGACTCGATTTAAATTACGTCGCTTGGATCCTAACCTAAAAACAAACGAACAAAATGGGTGATCCAATCATTTCCGTAGATTTCCCCTGTATGGGGCTATGTGGAAATAATCTAAAAAATGTATCATGACTTATTAAAGGTAATGCAATGTGATTTAAAAGAATAAAACTTAAAATAATAATACCATGGATATCGTTATTTTGCATCCTTCATTGCTTTAATTTATTTGTTAAAGGGAATAAAGATATATCATTATGTGACCGATATTTAGTATTATCCGAAATAACCCTGTTCATCTATCCTTGATACACCCAAATATGGCCACCTTTAGATCTAAGTGATAAAGTGTTCTTTAATAAATGATCACAAACATATTTTTTCAGTCCCTTAACGGATTGAAGCTAAGTCCAATTGTCGGGGCTGAAGGATAAAATAGTCATTTTTGATCTTTTCGTGAGCCCACAGGCCTCCTATGGTTGTTGAAGGTAGTTTGGTTTACTCAACTCTAGTTCCCGCAGGACGAATACTTTTTTGGGTATAGTATGAAGAGGTAAAAAGATCCTGGAGATGCAAAGGAGAGATCCTTGGTCTCCTGAACCACAATAAATTCCATTAATAATGTTTCTCAATTTAAAACAATCAGACGAAGTTATTTATTTTGTATTTAAAGGTACCTATATTATACATAAATGACCCTCCGGCGTTGTCAAACTTAGGATATTTCGGTCTACATCAAACATCGTTCATGGAATATATTGCAGGCAATCTACAAATTACCCAATTTTCTACATTGCCCTAAACATACTTAATTTTTAATCTCTTTATAAGTCATATATTCAAAGTTTATGCAAATCCATGGTATAAAATATTGCTTTGACAAACCTTAAAAACCCAAGATATGAATAAAGTTTTTGGATATACATAAGAAAAGAAAGTTATACTTGCAAATAAATTATGTTTTTTTAACTGTCAAGAATGTTTGTATCATTACTTTATACATACATTTAGAAATTAGCACCTCATGAGCTGCTTAATTGCAATCAATTGCTTGCAAGTTTCTTTAAATAAAAAATTACTTGCTTGTGGATGTAAAAAGAAATAAATATTTTGGATAAAAGAACCTCTCACAGGATGAAAAATTGGTTTGCTCATTAAATTACTTCATTTTGCTATATATTTAAATATATAACTATATATATATAGGCACTTTTCAAGAATATAGACCTAAGGGTTGAGGTTATGTATACATTTTTAAAATTCCGGATGCTAAAGTAAAAATAAGAACAAGAAAAGATGAAAGAAAGAGGCTTCCATCATTTGAGGGTGCTATTTATCGCCTGTTTATGACTGGGACGAATTTCTGTGGCGAGAGAGATGAGGGAAGTGCGTGGAGGATGCCTTCAATAACATATCAAACCACATATCAGAATCTTATAACTAATAAAAAGTTGAATATGCATATATATAATAATAATAAATAAATACAATAAATATTTGTTTCTTTGATTTAATATCTTTAAACTGAATATAGTTAAGATTAATTTGGAGGGAATCGAAAAGACTCGGTTCTTTATCGCTACAGATTTCAAGTGGGAATTATAAAGGTTGTTTTCTGTGAAGGCATACACGCCCAAAGGAAGCAGGACTTCCATCATAAACTGCCGATAAATAGAACCCTAAAATGATGAAAGTCTTTTCTTTCTTCTTTTGTTGCTCTTTTTTACTGTGATAGCTTTTGCAATTAGAACTTTACATTTTATGACGCAACCTCAACCCGAAGGTCAATATTTTAAAAAAGTGGATATATATGTATATACATGTATATATATATATATATATATATATATACAAATTGAAGCAGTTGCGTAAAAAACTTAATTAAGCATACTAGTTTAAACTTCAAGTTGTTTAAGAGATTATAACTTTTACTGAGAGTACTGAAAGCAGGGATTGATAAGCAATCAAGGGGGACACAGAGATCTGTGATCTATAGGTGAGATCCCCAAGCGGACGGTAGAATTTGTTAGATGTCGTTTGGAAATTGGGGATCTGTGAACGGTCGTGTAGGACACGGCAATTAAAAAGTATCCAAGGAAAGCACAGGAATTTTTGAGTAGTAAGCGGAGTCGCTGTATTACCTTGATTCTTTTTTATCATTTACAAAAATGATAAAAATGTACTGTTTTGATAACGACCTAACGTATTTAAAAAAGCCTGTCTGTTTTCTTTTCTTTTGAAAGGACTTGGAATGAAAACAACGCTTTCAACCTGTCCGTCCTGTAGATTCGATGTTCTTGCTCCATCAGAGGAATACCAAACTCCCGAAAGGGAAACCTTCATCAACAAATATTTTAAATATAATTCCAATCATAATTTATTTTCAAGGAAAACTAAATAAATTTTATAATGTCATATGTCATTAAATTCTAGGTTGGACTGGTAATTAAGAAATATCTCTTATGACTTAATATGTGATTTTGTAATCCGCAATAAAACATTAATAACTTTAGGGATATGAAACGTCCAATTCTTAGAATTTTGATGATAGAGTGGAATAATAATAAAAAAACGAAAATTACAAGATGTACCTATAGAGTTAAAAATTAAATTATTTTTGGGATTATAATTCATACTTAATATCTTTCTTCTTTGCTCATGTTATAGTCATTGAATAATGAAAATGAAGTTGCTCAAATTGTTTATCCACCGTTCATTCATATATATTTTTTTCTAAATAATATGTTCTTCTGTCTACATTGTTTTATTGAAACAATCATAAATATATCATGGAATCTTATTCATTCAGCCAATGCTTGCACGAATCTTATAAATGATTAGAGATGCAACTTTATAATACATTTTGAAATAGGTGTCTTATTAATAAAAATAGCTGGTTTACCTAAGCCTTCTATTTGTTGGTAAATATAAAGTGGTATAGCTAGCAGACGTGTAATAGAAATTGTTATAGCTTGGGTCTAATCAAAGCACCAATAATAAAACATGAACCAGTTCCTTATGACATCATGTATTTGAACGTCATGTATTTATTTTGGTACTTTATAATGGTCAATAAAACTCTATCAATATAAATTAAAAGAGGTCCATTTATTAAACAAAGGTTTGGAATATCATATTTTCTGAAGTTGTATTGTCAAGTGCTTGAAAAACAGATTGCATCGGACGGGTAGCATCATGAGAGATGGCTTCACTCGTTTACAATTAGTCAACTGAGCCAGTGTTGTAGAGATAAGAAAATATGCACTGGTTAAAGTTTAAAGCATCCCCTCTTCATTCCAAAGCCCTCTATGATCTAATAATGTTAGAACTGGGTTCGTCTATAGCGGTGTATGAGTCCAGAATCGAACTGCGATACGCGAGGGAAAAATACCTTAGTACATATTCACTTAGCGTTCAAAGCAATATATATTCTAATAATGCATTTTTATGTTCAGTTTCGATCAAAGACTCACCGCTTTATAGTAAATTTTAAAGAACTGCAAGCGTTGCTGAGTGTGTAATATTACATGATAAAACTAAAACTTCTGTTAAATAAATCATAATTAATATGGCATCTCCCCATCCGTTCGTATATATACCATATATATATATATATATATATATATATATATATATAATATATATATATATATATATATATATATCATGATATATATTTATAACCATGAGTCAAGAAAAAACTCCTTCACATTTGCAAACTTTGGATACATTGATACAATTCAACGTCATGGATATATTTTATCAACCATGAAGTCAAGAAAAAACTCCTTACATTTAAAACAAACATTATAAAAATTTAGATGTGAAAAATAAACGTATCTAAAAAATACTTAAAAACATCAACATGATTACCCTCTTTTTATTTTTCATTCTTAAGACTATTAAAGAACCCTTGTGGGAGCTGTTATAAAAAAATGGCTGATGCGTCAGCACTTTAGTTCATTTATTGGCACTAAATATAATTTGACGAAAATTTGAAAAACATAACAAACTCATGAATTGATAATATCTACATTTTGTATTTTTTTTCAAAATAAGAAATAACAAAGAGTTTTGCTTACTAACGAAATCGTTGAACCCAATTTGGGGGGGAGGTGAGGGGATGGTCAAACCAAAATCAATTTTTCTACAATCATTCAGTTTCTTATGACGCAACTTTCGCAGGGGAATACATTTTGATATCTCAATATTGGGTTGCTATAATGCCCCTAATACGAGTATATATATACTATTGAAAATAGTCTATGGAATAGAAAAAAATCATACGAATAATTCCAGTGATGTCATCGTATGTTATATTTCATTTTAAATGTAGCTCCTTAAAAAGTCTTCATTGCCATTTCTTCCATTTTATATTCTTTAAAGCTTGATATTTAAGCTTAATAAAAGAAGTTATTTTTAAGTCATTTCATAGAAAACATTAGTGCCAAAGATATGTGGCGCTGAATATCAGAGTATTTATGTGATCTCTGTTGATGGAGGGGGACAGCAAAGAAAAAACTTAAGAGACAGTCGATTTTCACAAGCTTCTCTTGAGGCGAATTTTTTCACTAGCAAAATCATTCGACATAGACAGGAACAGGTAGTAATCACTTGGTGCATAAGAACCTCCCAACCAAGCTCCCGGAGCTTGTGGTGAGTCACTAACGATGTGTGTGGCTTGGCGTTGTCCTGATGGAAAACAATCCCTCTCCTATTGACCAAAGCTGGCCGATTCTGGGCGATTGCTTCCTTCAGACTGTTCAATTGTTGACAGTTCATGTCCGAATTAAGAGTTTGGCCGTAGGGGAGCAGCTCGTAGTAGATGATTCCCTGCTACTCCCACCAAACACACAGCAAAACCTTCCTGACCGTCAATCCTGGTTTGGCCACCGTTTGCGCCGGCTCACCGGGATTCGACCACGACCGTTTTCGCTTGACGTTGTCGTAAGTGACCCACTTTCATCACCAGTAACCATCCGCTTCAGAAATTGATCGATTTTGTTGCGATTCAGCAGTAATTTGCAGATGGAAATTCGGTCTATGAGGCTTTTTGTGTTAAATCGTGTGACACCCATATATCGAGTTTCTTTTTGTATCCAGCATTATTTAAGTGGTTCCAAACGGTTGTTTTGCAATGTTTAGCTCCTGGGCAATCGAAACATTGCTTACATGACAGTCGGACTCGACGATTTCCATTATTTTATCGATATTTTAGACAATTGGCCTCCCAGAGCTGGTGCATCTTTGACGTCAAAAATATTTTTTTAGTCAAAAATCTTATCTTTCAACGTCATCTAGTGTAATCCGATCGCACTTATACAATGTGAGATAAAGATTACTAAAGTCATCTATTGGAAAATAATGGATTTCTTTTTAATATACCTTATTTTTATATATATATATATTCTCGTATAAAATTTTATTAATTTGATGGGAAATAACCATGCTAATATTCCATAAATGTATCTTATATGAATATTAATATATATATTTTTTCCACATCCTGTCAATTAATGACCAACTAATCTAAGTAGGTATTGAAAACTACATAATTTAGTGGTTGCATAATATAAGCCTGTACAAATTCTAAACAAAATATGGACCAACTTCTCATTCATACATCTTTTAAATATGACATTTAAACCAAGCCCTGACCAAACATCTATGACCTCATTTTCTCTATATGATTCTTTGAAATGAAGAAATAACCAAAAAACATAGAAATAGAAAAACACATAATTCCACATTCCAAAGATACCATTTATTTGAGTTGTCTTTGGACTTCCCCGCAATAAAGTGTTGTTATTACATAATAGACTCCATCAAATTAACAAGTTTGATACATTTACTGCAAGGAAGACAAGGTAGAATTCCCTTAACGAACACAGGGACCCACCATTACGCTTTGTTTTAGGGCTTTTCTATAAATACTGAAACACTTTCTTTAATTAATCAATTACGGCTTATTCTTTCAATTGTTAGTATAGCTAAATTCCACATGACTATTTCGGTTGTCTTTCTTCTTTTCTTCATCGGGTCAGGGATGTGTCAGGACATTACGCTAAGGGCTCCTTCTTCCCGTGTCAACTGCGGCTGCCAGTGTGACAACTATATCTTCCGCGACCGATTCGGAATCACTCAAGGGAACTGCAACTCTGTGGATCGAACGGGAGCCACCTGGTGCTATGTGAGACGAGGAAACACCTGTACGGACACTCGATTCTCTCAGCGAAGAGATAATTTTGGACAATCCCGTCTCATTTCCAACGAGGCCTGTGCCACGCCAAGATGCGGGGGAGGTGGATTCTTCGGGCGGTGGAAGCTCTGGCTCCGGGTTTCTGGGAGGTTTGTTAGGAGGATTGTCCAGCGGTAGCAGCAGCAGCGGTAGCAGCAGCAGCGGAAGCGGTGGTGGCTTGAGTATCACAAACATCCTACGACCACGAACGCCTTCTTCTTCATCCGGCTTCTCAAACAATAATAATAATGTCCTTTTTAAATATATTGTTAAACTCAATACCTCTATATGAGCTTTATTCGATTAAACTACTCATAAAAATACTTTTTATTGTACACCAAAAAGAAACAAATAAATATACATACTTTCATAAAAAACATTGTATTTCATTGACGCTTTTATAAGATAGCTTTTAATAGGTAAAAATACATTAAGTGTTATTGTAACGATGCAAGAAGAATCAAAACCTTAAACTAAAAAAATGCAACATAAGTCTAATAAAGATTATAGTTAAATGTGACGTTTTATTTTATATAATAATAAGGATTAAATTAATTCAATAATATGTCAGGTTACCACCCAACACCACTTCAGGTATTAATGACAGTTTTTAAAGATTGACTACATATATGTAGTCCGATTTATCCATCTGAATTAAGGCCAATTATGCTCTCTGCCGTAGCTCGTACGCAGCTTTAGACTTCAAAATTTCCTCTGCTTGTGATACTTCATGGATATTAGCAGGCAAGTGTTAACATGTACTATCTCAGAGTCTCACATTTTTTTCTAGTAATCTACAGAACATATTTTAAGAAACGTCTATATTTGTTTTTGCTTTTATGTAGATATTTTATTAATTTGAATAAAATGTTTGTTCCGCATCGATACTAAAAAAATAATAATATTTTGCTTGCTTAAATATTTTTAACTGTACATTTGCATCGATTATTATACATTTATTTATATATATTATTTTATATTTTAATATTTTCTGAGCCGTGTTTAAGAAATAATATATTTTTCAAGAATCATTCATCCTACTCATGATATTGAAAGAAGGCATTATTTAGACTTGTTGTCTTTCGAGTGTCTAAGCGCAGGGCAAACGTTTTACCAAGTTCTGATATGGCTAGTATATAACTAAATAATATGTGAATAGTTTCATAGCTAACTTAAAAATAAAAATATATAACTTTAATATGGGAAAAAGAAAACTTACGGATAACATAAAAGTTAATATAATATATATAATATATATATATACATATATATATATATATATATATATATATATATATATATATATATAGTATATATATATATATATATATATAATATTATATATATATATATATATATTATATATATATATATATATATATATAGTATATATATATATATATATATATATATATATATATAGATATATAATATATATATATAATATATATATATATATATATATATATATATTATATATATATAATATATATATATATATATATATATATATATACATTAGGGTTGTTCTTATTTTCAAATGTTTGAAATGTTAGCAACTTTGTGGATTTTCTGTTTCTTGGTGATAAAAGAAGACGACATACAAAGTTTGAACAAAATCGGCCAACATTACGAGGCCGTGCAACGAGGTCAAAGTTTAAAAAATTTAGTAAAAATATAGTTTTCCGCAAATTTCTTCAAAATGGTGGACGTTACAGACTTCAATAATAATTATTAATTTAAAGCAAATTTAATTTACTACCAGACGTATGTTTGATGTTTTTTAATAAACAAAAGTTTTCAGTAAAAACAAACCAAGAAAGGGAGAAGTGTATTGTTACCTTATTTCATGGCTTTTTTGTATCAATTAACTTCACTCGCCTGTAGAAGATGACTTGTTCGCTTCAGAGTAAAATAGTACTTTTAAGTTTAGTATAACTTTAGATGATAAATCCAAAAATGACCTTGGTTGCATTCTATCAATTCAGAATTCAGTACAATCTGAGTTTACATCATATAATTTAGAGCCTTATGACCTATAAGAAATCGATTATGAAAAAAATAAATCATAATGTGTTTCTAAGATGTGCGTCAAGGTATCCTCTCAAAATTTTACTTTGTCTCTGACGCATTTATAATCATTATATGCGTCATTTTGTACATTGGTTAACGTGCAAATAATGCAATTTATGCAGTTTTAGTAAAATACTGACCCATTAATATATATATATATGTTATGAGTAGCACTATGAAATAGTTCAAATCCCCCCTATTTTGTGAAAATGATTGAAAACTTTAAGAAATTAAAAACCCTTAAAAATAATGTTAGATGGAATATTGATTTCACCCCACCAGATATTTGTTTCTTCATGAGATACATATAATAAAAGTCATTTCCCATAAATGGTGTATATTTCCTATTTCTACAACATTTGTGTCAATGCCATAACTCTATATAAATTATGCCTTCCGATTGTTGAACTAAAAAATATTTACAGTAAAAAAACTATACCTTTTGTATAAAAGAAGAACTACTATTAATATACATCCCTTTTTTAGGACCTTTATATATACATGCAAATATATACATAATTACCATACATATTTGTATTTTAATTACTGGAATAAACTTTTATTGTACTAAATATCGTAATTTTACAAGGTAAATGAGCATCTCCATGTTCCGTACGGGATGACGGGCATTTTTAGCCCTACTTTATTCTTTTTTCTTCATGATATAAGGGATTTGTCATCATCGTCGTGCAGATCTGAAGAGCTCTCGTCGAGCTCCACAACATCATCCCTTAAGGAAGGATCACTTGGACTGTCTCATCAAGAAGGTTCTGTTTGGATGCAAAAGGGAGCTCATGACGTACTTTTTATTAGATGCACAAGAGACTTTTCTTGTAACTATCCCCAAAACTCCTTCATTTTCTAGACGTTGAGGAATTGACTGTCCGTAGTGTTCTATGTTGGGTTAACGAATGTGAAGAACTCACTATACTCTTGGGGCTTCCAGGAGCCTTTGCATCTTGTACATGCGTAAAGGAGATGTGCGCGTTTGGGAGAAGCAGATCCTCATGTCTGATTGTGTTAGCCGCCTTTATAGTGTGGAGGCGGGAGTTCCCGGAATTTATCATGGATGGAGAGATTTTTTCCCTATATGATTCGCTAGAATTATATCCGACTTGATATAAATAAGCATTATTAGTCTATGGAACCTAGGATCATGGATGGAGAGGGTTTGGAGGCGGATGGAGAAGATGGACTGGTCGGAGTCGATACTTCTTACGTGGCTTAAGGATTGATGGCTGTCCACTTGCAAGGCTCTGTAACTTGTCTTTTAACATCTCGATATGAGGGAGATCATATCTATCAACACTAAACATTATCTCACCATGTATTTATTTGATCAGAGCCCTAATTTTGATCATCATCTATTATCGGATACTGAGCGCACGCTTTCTCCCTTGATTCTTCCTTTTTGTAGCTATACTGTACACGACATCTATGTACCTATTAAAACGGCGAAATCTATATACTGTAGAGTAGGAATACGGCTACTCACATTCACAGCGAGAACGGAAACATTCAAAACAGAAACATCAAAAGCAGGCACGGCCACTGCGCCTAGAACCATGATACATATAATCCCCCCGATGACACTGAATATAATATATATATAAGTGATATATAATTCGTATTTTTAGTCTTAAATTATTTTAAAATGTGTATTTTGTTATTGTTTTAATGTCCATAGAGTTATATCATTAAAGAATATGAAAGAACGATGCAAAGAATTAGGTGCTGTATCCATCAAATCCTGCGTAGCCTTCATTTTCAACGAGTAAAACAAAGAAAAATGGGATGTTAAGATTAATTAGTAGGACACACTTGGGGTTTTATTTGGGTGTGCGCCTGTCTGGAAAGTACGTAGACGGATGAAGTAAAAAAAACAACTACATACCCCAAAAAAATTGAAGGAGTAAGTAGGTACCTAAGAAAAATGAAAGAGAGTTTTTATACTAAATAATTTAGAAAGAAAAAGTGATTAGTGATATTGATGTAAAAAATGTGGAAAGATTATTTTTTCTATTATCACTTTCCAAAAAATATAATATATTTTTAAAATCAAACAAATGATCACAAAATGAATATTTATTTTTGACTCTACGAATTAAATGATTTGGAACATTTGAACAATCGTACATGGAAATAAAAAGAAGAACATTTATTTTCTTCTTATTATTATTGTTGTTCACTTTTTATCTAAGATATTTAGTTTATACCAGTCAATCTAGAGCTAAAAACAACCCCTGAGAGAATTTTAAGATCATTAAACACCACTTTAGATGTATGCCATTATCAGAGTTGAAGAAAAAAATCAAATAAACCTAGCCACATGCTACATTTTTTTTAATACATGCAACAAAGTCAGCGATATTGAAGAAAAATAAGGAAATGCTATATTTTATATCTTTACTCACTAAACCTAAACACTAACAATCTTTGCAATGTTATTTTAGAATAATAATCCTTATGCTTCTTATTGTTATGATAATAATAAATATTGTAAGTTCATAGCAACAAAATATAAATGTGAAGTCAAATCCTAGGAAGATCCTAGGAACTTTTCTGGGATCCTATGAATGGAGAGAACCCCTACACCGTTTTATTAGGATCCTCTACGTTAAGAATTCGTGTTCCACCTTGAAGTTTCCGGAGCTTCAAGAGCTATGCCCTGAACTCGAGCTCGGGGAGAATCAGGATCAATTACGGGAAGGAAGAAGGCGAACCTGACTGGATGGATCCGGAATAGCCCCGGGGGCCAGGCCCGCCCACCCACTGAGTGACGTGGGCCCGATTTTTTAAATGAATGTGACAACTGTGCCCCCCCCCCCCCATAACAACTGTAGGGTCCTCCCAAAAGCCTGGGCCTGATCCGGAACTTTCTGTTTTACTGTGGAGTTCCAGCACATATAAGTTCGTAGAGGCCGAGGAGCCTCTAGTCATGGAAGAGTTCGAAGAAATCTTTAAGGCTGAGCCTATCGACGATTTCTTTACCCATCGGATGAAGTTTGGACACTACTAGTGTGGCAATACGATACATCACTCGATTATTGTTGGCTTCATTACAATGCCGCTCGACAGTCTTCTAATAGGGAAACTCAACCCTAGGGAAGTCATCAAGCTCGAGCGAACAATGGAGTCTGAGATGGTGGGGAAGGATTCAGCTCTCTTATCGAAGTAAAGAGCATCCAAGGCGTGGAGTCGCCCCAAGAAGTTCAAAGACTCAAAGGCATCCCCAAGACACGTGACCACAATTGTTCTACATTTGAATGGAACCAAGAAGGATAAAAATGCCCAGATGCGGGGTGGAAGTGCAACTATAGAGGAGAGGTGGGTCTCTTCGCTTTCTATTGAGAGGAACCGAAGCCAACGACTGCAGCTGTTTCTTTCAGCCTCGGTGGTGATGAGGGCGACATAATTTTCATCGAATTCGTTGTTGATAGTTGTATAATTAAATTCATTATCGACCTCGAGTTGTATGAAGAAAACTAGACAATAGGGCAGTCTTCCCCCAACTTCTGGGGGTCTTAACATCTCGATTCCTTTACATACGCCTTCATGATGAGACTGTCTGTTTCGGAACCTGATGGGATTTCTCCAAATTCAATATAAATTACTAGGAGGACAAATCTACTGCCGAGGAAAAAAATAGAGGCAAAAGTATAATGGAACCCTGAAGAAGTAATTAAATCACGATGTTTATTACAATATGAAAAGTTATTTATAACACCATATAATTTAAATTGTTTACCATTTAGTATCATATATATATCTTCTGGCATGAATGGCTTATACTTAGACTGATGCAACATATTCAGTTTATACCCATATATGACTTTTAGATTAATTGTTCTCAGAGTTGTATCCATTAGTTTTTATTGTTTTATGATTTAATATATTTTTTTTTGCAAATAAATAGTAAAATCAAGTGAAGGTTGTATATTTCAAGAAACTCAATACTCCTTATTGACACGCATTCCGGTCCCTTTCTAATCGACACAACCTACCTTTACAAACATTTTCATTATGAGCCTGTCTGTTTTTTTATCCTCATGGGATGAAGAAGTGCAGCTACAAATTTTAATACAGTGTAAAGGGTCATTTAAATTACTGTTTATTTAATAAAATACTTAAATAAAATTTTCTTTATAAATATATGTATTTTTAATATCTTATATTTTATGTAAACGATTATAAATAAAACTAAATAAGCATTCCTTTCAAAGAAAAATTTGACAAACATGAATATTGGTTGAATTTATAACCGTGCATGCCTTTTAGATGTATTGTTTTCAATTTATATTACTTTAGTACTTGAGTAATATTTTTTTTCGCTAATTAATGAAAATAATAATCAGATAATTCAATTAAATGTTGTCTAGAGAAATTATCAGTTCTCCTTCATGACTAACAAAAATTACATCATACCAAGGATATATTAAGGGATGTTCATTTAGAATATACGGATCCGCAGATGAATCGAGGTATTGGATATTAGATGAGACATTAAGAGGTTGAAGGAATGGATTTGGCTTTCCTTTTTTGAGTTTAAACACCTACTACGAGAAAGAATCCAGTAAGTACTCGCATAGTATGTTTGTTTCATTATTTACATATATTATACAAAATAACACATTTTGATTTACTGATTAATGAGAATACTTTTATATCAATTATATAAAGATAAGACAAAAAAATATAAAAGGAATATAAGAATGGATAAATTGATTCTTTGTTGACCCCCTCAATTTTGCGAGCAAAGATTTTTTTAGGAAGACATTTAATATAAAAACATTTTGTTGTCATTTTTGTATGACAGTAAGTGAATACAAAGTTCTACGCGCTAACTACTTTCAAATAACAGTACATACTATACATAAAATTGTTTAATTCTGGGTTATTTTAGAAAATGTTATTGGCACTTTTTAAATAAATAACCGAAAAATATGCCTTGTATTGCCATGAATAAATAATTTCTTAAAATGAAAAGGTAAAACTATTTGTGTAAATTGGTTAGAAGTGATAGTTTGGGATGTGAACATTTATTAACATTTTTTATATGGCGTTTACTATTTCTGAACGCAGATTTTTTTCCATTTTAATCCTTAAGAGTTAATCATAGAAATCCTTAAATGAAATTATAGCTCAAAACTATTTGAATGTTACTTTTTTAAATTGTCGATTACATTTAATGGCTATTAAGTATATATATATATTTGTGCATATATTAAAAATGATAATTTATATATATATATATATAATAATAATAATAAATTTTATTTTTCGAGAGTCATAGTAGTTAGTCACTTGAAAAATTGACTTTGCGTTCACTTACTGTCGCAAAAAATAGCACCAAGATTTTTGAAAATATTATATTCCTAAGTTTTTCTAAAATCATTATTAACTAAAACGTTTTGTTACATATCAGAACATAAGGTCGCAAAATGAGGGAGGGAACAATTTTTCTATCATCATTTATTCAAACGTCTGATCCGAAAAACCCTTTGATGGTCATGGAACGATATTATCAAATGAGTTTGCCATTCCAACGAATGAATAAAATATCTTCAAGATGAGCCTCCGTTAATCTTCCTCTCTTTGGAGAGTTAACATCCTTTAGGACAGATAAGTCTTTCCACGTCGCATGTCACCATCGGAGCATTGGCCATCAAGAAGGTATTGCCATCATATTCTTCATTTCCTTTAGCACTATGCAAGGAACTTGCTGTTTCCATCATTTTCCTATATCCAGGATTCTTATCGAGCAACTCTTTCAACTCGTTGGCAAAAGGATGCAGTGTGAGAGTGGTCTGGACCTCTTCTATTAATTTGAAGCTCTTGACCAGAGGAAGCCTCTCTTACAAAGCCTTAATTGCCTTCACAAGTACTGGGAAGTTGTCTTTGATGACTTCAAGCTGAGTAAGGATCTCTTCATCTTCAAAGGTTTCTTTGGCTTCAATTATTGCAGCACTGTCGTTCTTCAATTCCTCCACGAATTTCTTGACATTCAGAAAATTCCTCTCATAATAGAAGGCAGCTTCCAACCAAGTTCCCTAAAGACTAATCACCGGTTCGGGCGGCAGCGGAATTTTGAAGGAAGCTGCGAAGTGGCGCTTTCTAATTGATGGCTTCACAAAATTTTATTGACTTCCGAGATGAGATGGTTTACTTTCGGAAATTGCGTCCTAGCGAGGTAAGCAACACGATTGAGTGCGTGAGCTATTCAGGTAACGTGTATTAAATTAGGAAACTGCTGCCTCAGTCCACGACCAGCCTTGAGTCAATAACTGGCTCCATCAGTGAGAAAAAGACGTAGCTTCTTATTAGCCAATTCACTTCCAAGGACTTTGCGTAAAGCCCTGATAACCGCTAACTGGAGACTCTGATTATTGATGGTAGTAACATCGCTCAGACCAATCAAGAACGGACGTTCCAGGGTGACTCCATTCAAAGTTCCTGCCATGATTGCGGTCATGGCCTGTCCTTGCGAATCAGTCATCTCGTCAGCCTGTACAAAAATATCCTTCTCCTTCAATTGCTCTTTAATCTTGGAGCAAATTTTTTCACATTCCTCCTCCATACACTTTGTTAGCGTTGTCCGGTTTGGAAGTCTCTTGCCGCAATGCTTCTCGAAGAAGTTGATGAACTCAGGTTGTTCCACCTTGGCCAAAGGGATGTTGCAGGCGATCATCATTCTTGTCAGATCCATGGTAAAAGTGTACCGATGAAGTCTGTTCCTCCAACTTAATAGTCTGTGTTTTGTTGAAGAGATCAAGATGTTTCTGGTGTTTATTGGATCGGACATGATGGAAGAGGTTGCTCCTAATTTTAATTTTGAAGGATTTTGAACACAGCCTACAGCATAGATATTCTTTTTGTGAGTCGTAAACCCACACTCTGTTCCCGCCGAGCTCGTGGATGAGACGGATCGGATCTATAACTTTGGGCATCTCGAATATCTGAAAGTAATAACAACGTTAGTGATATAGATGTATTTTGATAACAAATTAATTTGAAGCTATGAAACAGTATGATGATATAAAATTACATAGTCTTTTGTTTTAAAGTCCTATAAATGGAGAATCATCAATTAAAAGATTATTTTTCATTCAAACAAGATAAAAAAATAAACCAGCTAATAATCAATACTACATTAAGTGCAATTCCATGCAGGTCAATTTAATATTAGTTAAGGGTCACTACATTAAATAAGGAAAGGTTCTGCAGACATATTTGCTCAACCAAATCGGCCCATTACACTTAAGGTATCATTCCCTCCTCCAGTCTCCAGGAATGCATTTACATGGAACATTCAATCATTTGCGGAGGCCAGTGCCCTTCCAGGAGGAAGGACATGACTCTGTCCCTGCCTGAGGAGGAATGACTTGGACTCTATTGCTACAACACGCTACATGGGACCACAAGGAACAATCCTAAATTGATGACATATTTCTTGAGGGCAGCCAAGAGCCTGGGGTCCCTCTTCTGGTCACTTTTGGGTTGTGCTGAGACATGCTGGAATCTTCCTCCCTCGCTTCTTCGAAACAATGCTTGAGCTGGACTTGAGGAGCCTCAAGATAATCTCTTGTTCAGCTCGAGACCCATGTGTCTTAGAAAAATCTACAAAAGTTGCGCATAGATACCTCCCTCCTGGCAGATCTCATGTTCTTTGACTTCACTCATTCTTTCTGCGCCCTGGGCCTCGGACATTGAATTAATCGAGAATGAGAATTAGCTAGCGAGCACTTACATCTATATGGTACGAAATAGAAGAGAAATGAAAAATCTCTGAAACGTCTCTGTGGATCCCAAACTGCACGTGTTAGATTTATATAGAATAAATTAAACAAATCTTCTTTTTTCTGTCCAGATTTTTATTTAGTTGATATAACTTTTTTTCTTCTTCCTCAAATGAAAACAAATCAGTGACAAGAAGATCATGGGTAGAAACTGTTTCGCTCTTCCTTTCTTGTTTGCATTTAATACTACATACTTCATAAAAAATAATACCAAAATAATATAATCAGTTGGTGTACATGAAGAAAAGAACGGCCATAAGCAACAATTATTTACAACTCGTTCAACAGCATCATTTGAAACCCATTGAAGCAAAAAATAGATGGAGGTTTGGTGTTTCCAATTGAATGAAGCCTTTTTTCTAGCACTATTTTCATTTTGTTTTGGCCGAAAAGGATAATAAATTACACTGTTAGGGCTATACCAATGTTTTGTCCATGTTAGGTCATTATATACTTTGTTTATTATATGAATGCGTTATGTTCAACTTAGTTTTGACGCATAATATTGGCGCTTTATTTGCATTGAAGTAAAATAAGTGGAATAAGAGAGAGACACAAAGAGAGAGAGTCACTCAGATATAGACACATAGATAGAGAAAGGCTCAGAGAGAGAGAGAGATAATTAACTTACTCCCATCCTGAAGAGTCTCAGGATCGAGAAATAGTGACTTTACGCATGGAAATGGAATCTTTGGGCACCTGGATCGTGAAAAGAGGAGATTCCTCATGACCTATTCCTACTCATTCGTCTTCAAATATCTACCTTCCCTCCATCCCCCTCTTCCGGATCTGTCTCGGATGACTACGGAGACTCCACTCATGAAACCTCCTTCTACACGTCTCTTGGACTCGAACGTCTAGAAGAAGAAGTCTCTCAGGCATTGCTCTTCCTCAACAAGCAAATGAAGGAGTCCTCCTCACCCTTCGAGTCTCATCTCTAAAGGCTTGATATCAATTTGGCAAATCAATTTCCATGATATAATATTCTCCGGATAAATCCACCATATTAGTCTCGGAATCGAAATCAATGGACTTCATGCATGGAAAGGGAAAATTTGGACCTCTATATTTAAAAAGGATGGATACTTCAAGGCTTCTTCCTTCCCCTTTTCATTTGCCTTCCTAGATTGGAGCCATAATTTTGACAAATTCAATCATCTTAGAATTTGGTGACTTATTACCATTCTTTTCGTCGCGTTTCGACCATAGAATCTTCAATTACACCAAGTTTTTCACATTGGAATCCATGAGAGTGAAATAAATTCCTTATTTTATTTCAAAGAATCTACAAATAATTTCAACGGAGTCCCTTTCCACTTGGGATATTTGTTTCATCCTTATTTTATATTTACCGCATATATTCATACAAATACTCTGATTGATACACCTGAAATATAAACTTGTTCACTCATTCGACATCTATTTTTATACTTATATCTATACTTTTAATATTTGTTATTATTAGTGCAAAACTAAGTGCCTTGCTTTTTTATGTATTTTCTTTGTTAAATATCGAGTCACTGTGGGCTGCGTTGAAGAGGTTCATTCAGGGAAATGAGAGTAATACACACAAAAGGAACTTTTTCCCTTTTACTTCGCGTAGTTAACTTGGAACCGGAAGTGACCAGAGTCAGATTTATGTGTTTAAAAAATTATTACAGAGCAGTATCTTGTCTAAGGACTCCATTCTAGTTCCTATAAGTGAAGTAAGACAAATTATGTTTTATATAAAATCAGAACGTTTAATAATATAATTAAGTTATTAATACTTCTCTGCAATTCGTAGGCTAGAAAAGATTAGGTAAGACCTTAACCCTTTACACGCCAACGTTCCCATTTGGGAACATACTTTTGAAGTGTTCTGTATCGCGTCATATTCAATAAAAACAAAATTGAATGAGTTTATATTATAAATTAAGGCTTAGAAAACAAAATATTTTATTTGTAAATAAACGAAAAACTAATTTTAATACAAGTTTGAGTGCTTTGAAAAAACCGAGTTTATCAAGTTTTGGACTTATCTTTTGATAATAAGAAAAATAGGGTTAAAAACTGGTAGTATTACTATTTTATAACTATTTTGATAAGCAAATATACTAAAGATTTGCATTGAACAATTTTTTTAAATAATATTAATATTTTAGTAGACTAAAATCGACTTTTAAAATGATGTTCCCAAAAGGGGAACGTTGGCGCCTATTGGTACTCATTTTCATGCTCTACGTGTTTGCGTATAATTCTTTGTTTCGCTTTAGTTTACGTACGTTAGTACATATAAGTACATAAAACTAAAAGACAAATGTGTATTATAATTATTTTTATAATGGATGACAGAGTTGAATAGTAAGTTATTAATATTTATAATTTATTTCGATTAATTTCCTGATTCAAATGATTTAGAGAATCGATTAAAATATCCCCCATGACTTCCTCAGTTGTGCTATAGAGGAGATCTAAAGCATCAAAAGTAAGGAAATCGAGATTGTGGTTCTAGGTTTTCCAACGAATAGTGAGCGGTATATACCTAGTGACGAAGAAAATGACGACGAATATCAGTATCAAGACTCCATTCTTGTTGAAGTAACTGAACATTGACAATTATATGTCAACTCCCAATTAGAAAAATATGAAGTTTTGAAATCTTACCCTTGACATGGTAAAAGAAAATTGTTTCCAGTGTGGTGGATTTTACGAAAAACTTAGCGTGGATAATCCATGATCCTATATCGTGGATTACTAGGTGCAAAAAATTATATCAGGAACAAGTCAGTAAGATTTGGCTATAAAATTTGGATGATGTGTAGCTCCGATGGATATCCATAGAATTTCGATATTTAATCCGGAAAACACAAAACCAGGAAGACAATTAGAGTGTATATTTCTGAAATGGGTGCGGTAAATATTTGTGACTAGTTATACATGCTCAAAAACGGTGGTGGAATCTTTTTAATCTTCCACTCAATTTGTCGGTTGTGGGAGTATTTAAGTGTTATTATTTGGCCAACCAAAACGATAAAATGAGCCATCGACAATTTAGGAGGGATATTGACTCTGATAAATCGTCAAAGTAATCGAGTGCCTCTTGGAGGACGTACTTCTAAGTCCACCAGAGTTATAAGACTTGCCAGAATAAATATTTTTTTGTAATCATGTACTCAAGAAAGGTGTGTCTTATATCAGAAAAATACTATAATTCAATGTACAAAGTGTATTAAAAGATTGTACAAGGTATGTAGTCCTATTTATTACAACAATTAAAAGTTCCATTGTCGATGAAAAATATTGAAAAATACATATATAAAGGAAATAAAGAACAATATTAAAATGTACAAAATTGTAGTACTTGAAGCGCCAACGTTCCCAAAATGGGAACATACCAAAAACATGACTTAGAATTTAGTCAGCTAAATTTCGTTTGGGGTACATTCAAATAAGGTTAAAGGATGATTATATTTCAAATTTGAAGAAAATCGGATAACAATTCACGGAGCCGCGTTTAAAGGGTTAAGTGATAGATTAACATCAAGTATACTCATGATAAGGTCAATGATAACTATTTTCATTTCAGATTTTTATTAATAGGCTATATTTATTTGTATTTTAACTATAGTAGTAATAAGCATTTCTTTTTTTAGGCGGCGGAAGTACAGATCATATCATAAAATATATTAACAAACACCAAAACCTTCACTTACGAATTGTGAAGATCAATACTCTGTTGTGTATTATTTTAGAATAATTCTTTATATTTATATTACAAAATGCTTTTACCATCATTACAAGAAATACGAGCTGACATCGCTAGAAAAATCAACAAATTTTTGAAGGTGTTTTTATTTCAATACAAGAATATAAAACCTATAAATGTGAAATAAGTCAGATCACACTTGAATTATGAAATATGTAAATATAAAGTGGTCGTTTGGGGTTCTTCCTTCAAACACGACGAAAAGGGAATAATATGTTTCACTTTATATAAATGTCGAAGAAGAGGAAAATCATATAAAAAAAGAGTCTGTTCAGAGGGCTTCATTACAAAATATAAGGTCCCAAGGTAGAAGTGTATAGTATCCATTGAAGAATAATGATGCTCCTTATAAATACATGAACAATGAAGCAATCTACATATTTGCAAGAGAAGGGGGTGAAGCCATAAGGGAGTCCTTTCTTCAAGATCCACGGTTCCAAAGGAGACTTATATGGTGGGTTGATCAGGAGAATAACCATTGATTTCCAAATTGTGAGCCTTTACAAATGAGACTCGGAGGGTGAGGAGGACTCCTTCATTTGTTTGTTGAGGAAGAGAGACTTTTCCTTCTAGATTGACGACTCCAAGAAAAGTGTAGAAGGAGGTTTCATGAGTGCAGTCTCCGTAGTCATCCGAGACAGATCCGGAAGAGTGGGATGGAGACGAATGCTCCACTTATAATGTCATATACATATTTGCAAGAGTAAGGGTGAAGTCATAAGGGAGTTCCCCTTCAAGATCCAATAGACGTACGAGTCCCATAGACGTGTGGAAGGAGAGTTCATGAGAGGAGTCTCCGTAGTCATCCGATACCCGAAGGGAGGAAGAACAATGCCTGAGAGACTTCTTCTTCTAGACGTTCGAGTCCAAGAGACGTGTAGAAGGAGGGTTCATGAGTGAGTCTCCGTAGTCATCTGAGACAGATCCGGAAGAGGGGGATAGAGGGATGGTAGATATTTGAAGACGAATGAGTAGGGATAGGTCATGAGGAATCTCCTCTTTTCACGATCCAGGTGCCCAAAGATTCCATTTCCATGCGTTAAGTCACTATTTCTCGATCCTGAGACTCTTCAGGATGGGAGTAAGTTAATTATCTCTCTCTCTGAGCCTTTCTCTATCTGTGTGTCTATATCTGTGTGACTCTCTCTCTTTGTGTCTCTCTCTTATTCCATCTCTCTAACTCTCCCCCTTTCTTTTTCTTTTGTTTCTCTCCCATTCCCTTCCAAAAATAATAAAAATATACCATGAGTCCCTAAAATATGGAGGCGGTGTACGAAAGAGCCTATATATATAACTCTCTCTCTACATATATATGTATATAATATATATATTTATATACAGTCAACTTCGTCTAAGTCGAAATTGCATAAGTTGAAAAGTTGCCTACTCGAATATAATCAAAAGTCCCAGTTTTTTTCCATTGATATGTGTGTAATAAAAATCGTACAAGTCGATTTTTGTAAGTCGATATTTCGCCTAAGTCGAACAGATATTTTGACAGTAACACATACGTATAATCGGTTCGGTATTTGAAATCCTAAATGGCTCGATCGAATTGTTAATTATCTCTCTCTCTCTGAGCCAAATAAACAAGAAAATAACTTTGCATAAGTCGAAGAGGGCGCTCACTTTCCAAAAAAGACAGAAATTGTGTCCTCGTCCACCTGCTACCTCGCCGATTATTTGCGACTGCATGTGAGCGAGTGCACACACACACGCCTACCTGTATATCGATTTTTTTCGACTTAGAAATCAAAAATTTTAACTCGAATTTCGCCTAAGTCGATTTTTTTGGGACAGTCCCGAGAGAATCGACTTAGGCGAAGTTGACTGTATATATTTATTTATATATATATACATGTTAAGAACCATAAAACAAAATAAATGAAGCAAAAAATTAAAATATGCTCAACAACAGTGAAGGAAAATATTGATGTGCTCATGTTTTCTCGATGCAAATTACAAAAGAACCAATGGCAATAACCATGGGAAATCCATAATAACTTTTATTAAAATACCCATTTTATTCACTCAATCTTACAGTATTTTGACTATGTTTTTTTTTACTTAAATACAAAAAAAGCGCCAATATAATGCGTCAAAATTAAGTTGAACATAACGCATTCATATAATAAACAAAGTATATAATGACCAGGGCTGTTGGAATTTGGAACAAAAACAATGCCCTATATGCCCAGAAATATGCAGGAAAATATGACTAAATATGCGAAAAAAGGTTAAATAAGCAAAATAATAATTATATGTTGAAAAATAATGTATATTCTAAATTAATAACAATTATGTCATTTAATCATTATTTCATTGAAGAATGAGCATAATTTTTACATGCCTCTCTGTCAGACTGGTTCGCTGGTCAGATAAATGAGACTTTAGTTTGGAAAATACCTTTTCGCAGTCCACAGAGGTAATTGGAGTGCACGAGAAGAGGAACGGCAATTTGGGATCATCTTTGAGCTCCAATGTCTCTCTCTTCAGAGTTTTGGAGTAGAATTTAATTTTTGAAGTCCGGATTCTTCTCCAGGAAACTGTTCAACTTGCTGGCAAAGGGCTCAACGGTCAGCTGCATCTGCACCATCTCAAGGATTCCAATGCTCTCCGTCAGTGGAAGGCGCTCTTGCAGGCTTGAAATGGCGCGTAACAGTTGAGTAAAGTTGCCCTTGATGGATGCTAGCTGACCCGGTAGTTTTGGGTCCTTGAACAGTGTCTTGGCTTTGACGATTGCCAAGCTGTCGTCATTGAGAGATTCTATGAAGTGTCCAATCCCCTTGAAATGATCGCCCGGGCCGTTCAAAAAACAGCCGGGACCCGGAACGGGCTGGGTACCTGGTCGTTTCTTGATATATATATATATATATTATATATATATATATATATATATATATATATATATATATATATATATATATATATATATATATATATATATGCTTTTGGACATTTGTTGTGATAAGACGTGTCATTGTTGCTCTATATTGAGAGTCTTGTATCAGTGAATGTGGAGTGATTGGGACTGTAATTTTCGCTTCGAAGAGTGAATAAGTGCTTCGTTTCGTCGTCGGGATAGTCAATTTACCTTTATAGTGCAATATAAGGGATATATTTGGCTATTCTTCGAGGAGCAGGACTTTCTACGTCACATTTCTTCTTAGGAGAAGGAGTGACGTATTTTCTCTACGGGGTTCTCTTTTCCTTGATTTCTTCTTTTTCTTCTTTAATGAGAAAAAATGAGAGGTCAGGATCCCCCGCGTGAGAGATCGCCAGATCAACAGGGTCAAGGACGTCTTAAAGAGTGTTACCAGCCAGGGCAAGAACTTCGAGGAGTGAACAGCCGACCGGTCGGGGAGGAAGATAAGGAGGAGAGAAGCTTTACTTCAAAGCGTGGTCTTAAGGGTAAGATCATGTCAGGGGATGAAGTGTGCAGAGAAGGAGAGCGCGCTGGGCTTTGTCTTGGAGGGGAAGAAGAAGGAAAAGATGTGTCTCATCATGAAGAAAACGTAACAAGAAAAGAAACATTGAAGGAAAATACTTCACAAAATGCCTACATGTCAGGAGAAGAAGAGTGCAGAAAAGGAGAGCGCGTTGAGCTATGTAAAGGAGGAGAAGAAAAAGAATTAATAGATGTGTCTCATCATGAACAAAAAGTATCGAGAAAAGAAACATCAAAGGAAAACAAAGAAGACAATCCCCCTCAAAATGCCTACTTAAGGGCGTTGAAAAAGGATTTGGCAGCAAAGGCTAATAAGTCCAAAATAGTAATCGATTTATCGGTCATAAACGGGAAGCGGGTGCCAAAACGCCCCAGTATTCAAGAAATTGAGAACCTCGTCGTAGGAACTCTAAAGTTAAATCCACTCTCTCTACAAGGAATTCATACATGTCCAGGTTCTCGGCCTATTATTGTATTGATATTGAAGAAGGAACTTAACATATGCACTGCTTTTTCACATGTAGAGGATACCTTCATAATCAGAAAAGCAAATAATTTTGAGGACGGAATTAAAGGATGCATGAGAGGCCTCAGAGCGCAACGTCAAGATGATGAAGGAAACCCAATCGTTTTTGAAAAGAATATAACGGTGCATTCTCCGCACGAGGATGTAACATCGAAGGATATTGAAGAAATCTTTAAACACTTCGGAAATATAGTTAAACCGGCAAAAGAAGCCGTCTTTACGGAAGGAATACTGAAAGGCCTGAATAATGGAAACTATATTCTAGGTCTCACACCTACTCAGGATATTCCGGGGTTTCTAGGTTTTAAAGGCTACAAAACAAGAGTAAGCTACTCTGGCCAAACAGTTACCTGCGCAAAATGCTATGAGAAAGGTCACTTTGCTAAGGATTGCCCCAATCAATTTGTAAAGTGGATTAATTTTTGGACAACCTTAAAGAAGCACTTCCATTCAAAAAAGAACAATGATAATGCAAGTGAGGAACATGTAGAAATAGACCCATCGCGATCTTCTAATAGTAATGAGGAAAATGGAGTTTTCAAATGTCAAACAATTGAAAATATACAAACAAAAAATGTTTCAAACTCCCACCTAGAAACATTACCCATTATTCAGCCCAGAACAAGGTCGCGGTCAAGTGGAAGAAGGAATAAACCCGATAATTATAGTTCGCCTGAAAAAGACAATACTCTCCTCAAGCATAAGAAGAGTTCTTCTGGAACCGCGGAATCTGAAGAGATCGAGAAGACGGAGGAGAGAGAAGGAGGGGAAGAAAAAGAAGAATACAAACAAACTCCCATGGAGGGAGACAATTCAAACGAAAAGTTTTCACTTCCTGTCAAAAATCCTGACAAGAAACAGCCGAAGCGCAAAACAAGTTTTTCACCTCCAGGACAGAATAATAACGAGACTAAGAAGACTAAAGGAGCCTTTGGGTCATCTTTTTAGGTCTATACAATACAATTAACAAATATGTCATCCTCCCTTCGTATTTTTCAAATTAATTTACATCATGCTAAAGCCGCAGAGGCTGAATTGCGTCTGCAGGACCTTAATTATGACATTGCTCTTATTCAGGAGCCTCTTCTGGGACTTAAGTCAAATTTTCTCTTCTCCAACAGTCCAACTAAACTTACTGTGGGCAAACCAGGCGGAAGATCATGCATACGAGTTGACAAGACGGTTCCCTTTTGGAGTGTTGAAGAATTCACTGGTAAGGATATCACTACCATTTTTGTTCAACAAACTTGTATTATCCACCACAGTCGAGTTGCCCGTATTCAAAAGATGAACGTGTATTACTGTTCGGCTTATTTTGATATAGCTCTTGATGTGAGAGCACAAGATAAGTTTATTGGATTAATTAATTACTGCAGACAACGCCATTTACCATTAGTGATAGGATGCGACTCAAATGCACATAGTCCCCTCTGGGGATCTCCAATTTCAAATGTACGGGGTTGGGCTCTTGAAGAGATTATTGAGGAATGTAACTTAGTCATTCAAAATATTGGAAATACGCCTACTTTTAGAACTCAACGTGGGTCAAGCCATATTGACATCACTATTACCAATAGCATATTCAACCAACGTATGCAGGTTACTGATTGGCGGGTGGACACTGAGTGTTCACATAGTGATCACTCATACCTTAAATACTCTACGGGTAGTTATGAACCAGTTATAGAGGAATATCGTAACCTCATAAAAGCTGACTGGCAAAGATTCGAGTACTTAATATCAGAAGAACTTAAAAGTCTTCCTGATCCTTTAACCAACAATTTGGAAATTTCCTCTCAGGCCTGGACCAAGGCTATTCAGAAAGTACTGGATTTGGTTGCTCCCCTTAAGCCAGCAAGGAGGTCTAGACCAGTGCCTTGGTGGAACGAAAAACTGGAATCTCTGCGAACCCATGTTCACAACATTTTACGTCGGGTTCGCCGAGGTAAAGGTGGTCAAAGACTTCAGGATGCCCTAAAGAAGAAAAATAAAGAGTATGCCAATCTTTTAAGGAAATCAAAGCAAATAAGTTGGCGTGAATATTGTAGTCGATATGACAATATTGGTGACGTATCCAAAGTGGTTCGATCGGCAAGACCTAGATCAAATGTCACACCAGGGCTTATCTGTGATGTCAATGGAACGATGCCTGATACGCCTGAAGCATCCATGAAAAATCTTTTAGCCCATCATTTCCCTGAGAGTGAGTTCGATCCTGATCCGGATCTTATAAGAGATGCATTTTCATTAGGTTCGCATGATGAGGATGACGATTTAGATGGAGTTATCACTTTGGAAAAACTGAAAACTTCTTTGCTCTCCTTTCATAGCTTTAAAGTATCAGGCCCTGACGGAATTGCCCCTTGTGTGCTAAAACATCTTCCAGTAGGAATGCTAGACTATCTTCGTATTCTATTTGTACGCTCTGTCCGAATGAATGAAATTCCTATTGTTTGGCGGGAGATGAGGGTGATATTTGTCCCCAAACCAGGAAAGGAATCATATTCCAGTCCAGGATCTTTTCGTCCTATAACACTGTCAAGTTTTGTTGTTAAAACGCTGGAGCGGCTTCTTCAATGGCATCTTCAAGAACAATTGCCTCTATATCTGTATTCCCAACATGCTTTTACAGTTGGTCGATCTACGGATTCAGCTCTTGCAGAGGCGATTGACCTCCTTGAAGAGGCTGTTTACGGTAAGAAATATGCTCTTGCTGTCAGTCTCGATTGCAGCGGAGCTTTTGACAATATTTCTTTTTCTGGTGCTTTGACAGGACTCCAAGCCCAAGGAGTGGACTTCCCTATCTGTGCTTGGTATGATAATATCCTGAAAGGGAGAATTGTTAGCACCACTCTTCGAGGAATTACTAAAACAGTGCGTCCAACCAGAGGAAGTCCACAAGGAGGAGTACTATCCCCTATTGTCTGGAACATCACTATCAATGATCTTTTGGTCAAGTTCAAGCAAACAAAAGTCCGAGTAGTTGGCTATGCAGATGACGTTCTCCTCATCATTGTCGGAGTTGATCTTCAAGTTATGGTTAATGATATGAATAAAGCTCTTCATACAGTTTGCCAATGGGGACATGCCAAGGGTCTAACTTTTAACCCATTGAAGACAGTGGCTACTGTATTCACACGTAAAACCAAGCATGTTCACTCACCTTGGCCAAACCTTTATATGGGAGGTCAAATAGTACAATATTCTCATGACATGAAATATCTTGGAGTTATAATGGACTCGCAACTTAGATTCCACGTCCATTTGAAAGAAAAATCGGCCAAAGCCAAGAAGCTTCTTCATGCAATGAAAGGAATTATTGGCCAAGCATGGGGCCTCGGCCCACGTCAAACGCTCTGGGCCTATCTTAGTGTTGTAAGACCTGTCCTGACGTATGGGTCTCTTATTTGGGCACACAATATAACACTAGGACAACAGAATCTTCTGGACAAGATACAGAGACTGGGTTTGATTAGTCTTTGCCATCCGATGCGTTCGACACCTACTCGAGGACTTGAAGTGTTCTTTGGAATTCTTCCCCTCTTTCTTGAGGCACAACGTCTTGCTACGATGGCTCGTCTGCGCATCGCTGACACCTTAGATGAGGGGATTATAAAATGGCGACATCTCAAAACGAAGACTATCCCGTCTTGTTTTGCTCATGATACTATCATATCCCATTTGTTCCCAACTCTCCAAAAAGATGTTATTAACAGAGAGAAAATATGGAAATGCAACGCTTTTGATAGACAACTCGAAAATCAAGTTCAGGTATATACAGATGGATCGAAAAATCATAGAGGTGTTGGTTCTGGATTTGTTGTAACAAAAGGTGACCAAGTTGTGGAGGAAGCCTCTTTGACCCTCACTCCTCAAAACAGTGTTTTCCAGGCAGAAATACTGGCAATAAAAGAGGCCCTTTCTTGGATTAAGGGTAATCGTGAGAAGTGGTGCTACAGTGGATTTTGTATTTGGTCGGACTCCAAAGCAGCTATCGGAGCCTTGCGAGCGGTTGAGACGCGGAGTTCCCTTGTAAGAGACACAAAGACTCTTTTGGGGTCGCTTGTTGCTGAAGTCCCTATCTCTTTATGCTGGGTTAAGGGTCACAGTGACGTCACAGGAAATGAGGTGGCCGATATGCTCGCCAAAGCGGGAACAATGAAGCAACATCCTTCACAGATTGTTGGTACTCCTTTGACCTTTATTAAGGAGAAGGTTTCTGCGCATTACGTAGAGAAATGGCAGACACTTTGGTCAGGGCTGAATTATTGTCGCCAAAGCCGTGAAGTGATGCCAAGAGTTAAGCTGAATAAATGGAAACGTCTCTTGGACTTTTCCAAAGAAAAGATTAACTCCTTGGTACAGTTTTCGACGGGTCATTCTCTTCTGCGTCGTCACTATCATCTAATGCACCCAGAAGTTAACCCGCTGTGTCGTGGGTGTGGACTACAGGACGAGGACCCGCTTCATCTTCTTCACGAATGTCCGAAATTCATGGTTGAGCGGACCCAGCTTTTTGACTGTCAGCGGCCTTTTCAGGGCCATTCAGTGTCCAGTATCTCTAGTTTCTTGACATGTACGGACGTTGGAGGCTGGCTGAAGGATACACCATCCCTACTTCACATTCAGGACGGATTGCAGTAGAAGACCCATTCGGCCAACTATTGCGAGGGCACCACAAGTTCAAATTATTATTTTTTACATGTGCCCGAACTGAATATATGTTTATACTTGTATATATATATAATTTTGTGTAGCAATAAACTATTTAAAAAAAATATATATATATATAAATTAGCACAAATTTCTGCAAGTACACCCCATCTACACGCAAAAATGAACAATTATAGATTTGTCTTAGTTGTATTAATTTTTATGTTTATATTGCAATATCATATTATGGCGGAAAAAATGATCAAAACAAAAAAACCAGTAATAAAGCAATGATATATGTATATATATCCTCAAAATTTGTTCAAAATATGCAGAAAAAGGCCAAATATGCGTTATATGTGTTAAAAGGTCGTTTATGCCCAGAAAGTTTATTTACCAGATTCCTACAGTCCTGATAATGACATACATTTAAAGTGGTGTTTAATGATCTTAAAATTCTCTCAGGAGTTGTTTTTAGCTCTAGATTGACTGGTATAAACTAAATATCTTAGATAAAAAGAGTGAACAACAACAATAATAACTAGAGGCATGTATACACTCAGAGAGTGTGTACCTCCGACGATCCCCACAACATTCCCATTCAAACATTCTCCCTTTCACACGCCCGATTTTCTATCTCTAATTATTGTTTCCTCTCTGTTAGCTCATTTTGCATATTAAAAAAGCACTCAGAGACGAGAAGAGGAAGAAGTTTAAGCTACGTCACTGGGTTAACATAGTCCTGAGCTGATATATGAACAATAATATGTCAATGAATATTTTTTTAGCGTTTGTTCTTGCCTACTCCCTGAATAGAGACCCCATTTCATTTAGTATTTTGCTCATTTTGCATATTAAAAAAGCACTTAGAGATGCCAAAATTTAATCACTTGTTTCTTTTGGCATTTCCAACAACTTTACAAAGTTTCATTTGAATCTGTTCAGTACTTTTTGAGTTATCCTGCTGACAAACAAATACACAAACCAACAAACGCCAGTGAAAACAATACCTCCTTCGGCGGAGGTAATAATAATAATAAGAAGAAAATAAATGTTCTTCTTTTTATTTCCATGTACGATTGTTCAAATGTTCCAAAATCATTTAATTCGTAGAGCAAAAATAAATATTCATTTTGTGATCATTTGTTTGATTTTAAAAATATATTATATTTTTTGGAAAGTGATATTAGAAAAAATAATCTTTCCACATTTTTTACATCAATTTCATTAATCACTTTTTCTTTCTAAATTATTTAGTATAAAAAACTCTCTTTAATTTTTCATAGGTACCTACTTACTCCTTCAATTTTTTGGGTATGTAGTTGTTTTTTACTTCATCCGTCTACGTACTTTCCAGACAGGCGCAAGCCCAAATAAAAACCCAAGTGTGTCCTACTAATTAATCTTAACATCCCATTTTTCTTTGTTTTACACGTTGAAAATGAAGGCTAACGCAGGATTTGATGGATATAGCACCTAATTCTTTGCATCGTTCTTTCATATTCTTTAATGATATAACTCTATGGACATTAAAACAATAACAAAATACAAATTTTAAAATAATTTAAGACTAAAAATACGAATTATATATCACTTATATATATTATATTCAGTGTCATCGGGGGGATTATATGTATCATATTTAGGTAAGCTATTATGATGGTTCATACCATCTTAACGATAATTTGCCTTAGAGTTAGGGGCTGTTTCAATCAATTAATATGGGTAAAATATAATAATGGTCTATCCCATAAAAAAACAATAGAAATAGAAAGGCAATAGAAACAGATTGGGATTTTAGTGTTTTTGGAAGAGTTTTCTTATCTCAGAGTTGATGTTAACACCTTAAAATTCTGAGCTTCATAACATCATATACTTATATATAAATATCCATAATTCTTTACTTGCAACCAATCACGTTCCAGAAAAAAGTCAAAGTATTGTGTACTTTATATGTATATATATATATATATATATATATATATATATATATATATATATATATATATATATATATATATATATATATATATATATATATATATATATATATATATATATATATATATATATATATATATGTATATATATATGATATATTATATACTTTTATGTTTATCAGTAAGTTTTCTTTTTCCCATATTAATGTTATATATTTTTATTTTTAAGTTAGTTATGAAAATGATTCACATATTATTTAGTTATATATTAGCCATATCAGAACTTGGTAGAACGTTTGTCCAGTACTTAGACACTCGAAATACAACAAGTCTAAATAATGCCTTCTTTCAATATCATGAGTAGGATGAATGATTATGGAAAAATATATAATTTTTTAAACAAGGTTCATAAAATATTCATATATAAAATAATATATAAAAATAAATGAATAATAACAATGGGGAACAGTGAAAAAGTTTTTTGGGATATACCAACTGATTTGAATACCTAAAGGGTCCCTGATAACTAAATTAAAAACCATTTTGCTCAATCAGGTCAGAATTTTTTTATTAAAAATTTGAGTTTTTTGTTTTCGATTTTAGACTTTTTTTACAAAATCACAACTTTTTTGTTTATTGAGCTACAAAAATAGTTTGGGTGTTTTTGGAAATGGCATGGTCATATTAGTGGGGGTGGATACTAGTTTAAGTTGAAAAAATTATCAGAGAGGCCCAAAAAAGCCAAAAAACATTTTGACCGATTTTGGGTGATTTTTTAACTTTTGTTTATAGAGCTACAAAATTAGTATAGATGTTTTTGGAAATGGCACACTCATGTTAGTGGGGGTGGAGATAGATTTTGAGAGGATACATTAAATATAAATTAACATAAAATTATTAAAACAGTTTTTTCTAAATTGCTTCTAATATTTAAAACTGTGTCTCCTAAAGAATGATAAAAGAGTGGGCCCCTCCCATTGTGTGTGTTAGTTGCATTACACAACTTAGAGAATGGTCTAAAGGCAAGAAGAAGAACTGAAGTTTTTTTGTACCTATGGTGTGGAGAGAACCAAGAAAAAAATACTCAGATGATTGCCATTTTTGCGCTTTACACCTTATAGGTATAAATAGAAAACAGAAAGAGTGTAAAGTATCCAAACTTGGATTCTGCTAACAGACCAGTGCCCCAAAGTGAAGATGTTCCAATTACAGTGTTCGAGTCACTTTCATATGTTACAGATGATGAGAGAGCGACTGAGCAGTTGCAATGTGATAGTTCACACAATCATGATGATACACACTTTGAAGGTACAACATCACAGCCAAAGCACTTCAACCAGTGTGATTTAAATGACCTTGCGAGAGACTTCAACTTATGCAAAAAATATGCAGAACTTTTGGCCTCTAAATTAAGTTAGAATAATCTGCTTCAAAGTGGTACAACAATATCCTTCTACACAAAAGAGATTCAGAGTTTGTTCCTTTCTTCTCTGAGAAAGATGGACTTTTTTACAGTAATGACATTACTGATCTCCTGGATAAGTTAGGAATAAGTATCTACAATCCTCAAGAGTCTTTTCATCGACAGTTCTAAATACAGTCTCAAAGTTGTTCTGCCACATAATGGAAATAAATATGGATCCATTCCAGTTGCCCAAACCGAATTCCTTTACTTTCTCTGTCACTGGGATAGTAGGGCAAGGGAAGAACACTGGGTGAGGAAGGAGTGGCCAGACAGGACTCATTTGACTGTTGGAGAGAATTTTTTTATTGCTGAGACTCTGGTGAACAGATAAAAGATCCGTTTCCCTCCTCTTCACATACAATTTGTCAAAGTCCTAGACAAAGATGGATACTGTTTTAAATACATTTGTGATGCTTTCCCTGGACTGAGTAAAAAAAGAAGGCTGAAATTTGTAATGATCCTCAGATCAGAAAGCTAATGAATGATCATCTGTTTCTTTTATTATGAACCAGATTGTGTATAATGGTTGGAGTTCCTTTGTCTTGGTTGTGGATAATTTTCTTGGAAACAACAAGTCAAGCAATTATGTGAAGCATGTAAACAGTATGCTTGTGAGCTAAAAGCAGCTAAATGCATATATGAGAATCAAGCTTAATTTCCTTTTCTGTCACCTAGAGAAATTTCCTGAAAATATTGGAAGTGTTAGTGATGAGCAGGGTGAGAGGTTTCACCACGAGGGACATGTAGAAGAGGTACCAAGGAATATGGGATAGCCACATGATGGCTGACTATTGCTGAAGAATAGCTCTTGCCTATCCTAATTTGCAGCACAAGAGAAGATCTTTAGAGATAAATTTTATACGGCTAGTAAAAAAATAAATATAATTTTTTGGCATCTCTAGATTTTTCCAATTTAAAACTAGTCTCCACCCCACTAATATGATAAAGCCATTTCCAAAGCACCCATACCATTTTTGTAGCTCAATAAACAAAAAAGTTGTGATTTTGTCTAAAAGTCGAAAATCGAAAACAAAAAACTCAAAATTTCTAAGAATTCGGACCTGATTGAGCAAAATGGTTTTTTATTTATTATCCGGGACCCATTAAGTATTCAAATAAGTTGATATATCCAAAGAAACTTTTAATTTTTCTATTTGTTGCCCTGTGTAATCGATGCAAATGTACAGTTAAAAATATTTAAGCAAGCAAAATATTATTATTTTTTAGTATCGATGCTGAACAAACATTTTATTAAAATGAATCAAATATCTACATAAAAGCAAAAACAATTATAGACGTTTCTTAAAATATGTTCTGTAGATTACTAGGAATAAATGTGAGATTCTGAGATAGTACATGTTAACACTTGCCTGCTAATATCCATGAAGTATCACAAGCAGAGGAAATTTGAAGTCTAAAGCTGCGTACCGAGCTACGGCAGAGAGCATAATTGGCCTTAATTAAAATGGATAAATCGGACTACATATATGTAGTCAATCTTTAAAAACTGTCATTAATACCTGAAGTGGTGTTGGTTTGGTAACCTGACATATTGTTGCATTAATTTAATCCTTATTATTATATAAAATAAAACGTCACATTTAATTATAATCTTCATTAGCCTTATGTTGCGTATTTTTAGTTTAAGGTTTTGATTCTTCTTGCATCGTTACAATAACACTTAATGTATTTTTACCTATTAAAAGTTATGTTATAAAAGCGTCAATGAAATACAATGTTTTTTATGAAAGTATGTATATTTATTTGTTTCTTTTTGGTATACAATAAAAAGTATTTTTATGAGTAGTTTAATCGAATAAAGCTCATATAGAGGTATTGAGTTTAACAAATATATTTAAAAAAGGACATTATTGTTATTGTTTGAGAAGCCGGATGAAGAAGAAGGCGTTCGTGGTCGTAGGATGTTTGTGATACTCAAGCCACCACCGCTTCCGCTGCTGCTGCTACCGCTGGACGATCCTCCGAACAAACCTCCCAGAGACCCGGAGCCAGAGCTTCCACCCCCGAAGAATCCACCTCCCCCGCATCTTGGCGTGGCACATGCCTCGTTGGAAATGAGACGGGATCGTCCAGAATTATCTCTTCGCTGAGAGAATCGAGTGTCCGTACAGGTGTTTCCTCGTCTCACATAGCACCAGGTGGCTCCCGTTCGATCCACAGAGTTGCAGTTCCCTTGAGTGATTCCGAATCGGTCACGGAAGATGTAGTTGTCACACTGGCAGCCGCAGTTGACACGGGAAGAAGGAGCCCTTAGCGTAATGTCCTGACACATCCCTGACCCGATGATGAAAAGAAGAAAGACAACCGAAATAGTCATGTTGGAATATTAGCTATACTAACAATTGAAAGAATAAGCCGTAATTGATGAATTAAAGAAAAGTGTTGCAGTATTTATATAGAAAAGCCCTAAAACAAAGGCGTAATGGTGTGTCCCTGTGTTCGTTAAGGGAATTCCACCTTGTCTTCCTTGCAGTAAATGTATCAAACTTGTTAATTTGATGGATGTCTATTATGTAATTACAATACTTTATAGCGGGGAAGTCCAAAGACAGCTAAAATAAATGGTATCTTTGGAATGTGGAATTATGTGTTTTTCTATTTCTATGTTTTTGGGTTATTTCTTCATTTCAAAGAATTATAGAGAAAATGAGGCCATAGATGTTGCATGTCTCAGGGCTTGGTTATAAATATCATATTTGAAAGATGTATGAAAGAGAAGTCGGTCCATATTTTGTTTAGAGTTTGTACAGGCTTATATTATGCAACCACTAAATTATGTAGTTTTCAATACCTACATAGATTAGTTGGTCAATAATTGACACAAAGTGGAATATATATATATATATATTGATATTCATATAGGATACATTTATAGAATATAAGCATGGTTATTTCCCATCAAATTAATAAAATTTTATACGATAATATATATATATACGAGGTTGTTTCGGATAATGATGCGAATCAGTTTATATCTTGCAAAATATCGCATCAATCTTTTAAATCCTAGGCTTAAATTAATGCTCAGACAAATTGGATTGATTTTTTCTTATGTATCCAAACAGATTTAGAACTATGTTTTTTATGAAAATCAAGCTTTTGTTTTTGTTATTTCGTAACATTGGGTCAAATTTTCACAAAAAAGAGATATGTCGTGCATCCACAAGTTCGTCGAGGACCTTGCCAAGGCCAGGAAGACTCCCAAGGAGATCAAGATCATGGTCGACACGGCCTTTGAGGTCAACAGCATCTCCCAAAGCCAAATCAGCATTAGTTAAGGCCGGGAAGGACTCTTCAGACAAGAGGAGCACGAACGGGAGGAGGAAGGTCCGTACCGACGACTTTATTGAGGCTGTGAGGGTGTACGTGGAGGCCGACCGTCGGGTGACAATAGAGGAACTGGCTATCAAGTTCGAAATGTCGATCAACACCATTTTCCACGTCCTCCATGACGATCTTGGGCTCTCAATCCAGTCAGCAAGATGGATCCCTAAGATGCTCACAGAGGATCACAAAATGAAGAGAGTGAGGTGCGCATAAGCCTTCTTGAAACTCAATTTTGAGCTCGGATTGGGGTTTCTGGACAAGATTGTGACGATGGATGAAACCTCTGTGTCTTTCTTCACTCCTGAGTCCAAACGAGGGTCATCTCAATGGCTCTCGAAGGACTCCAACCCACCCCTGAAGTTCAAGCGTCAAGAATCAAGGAAGAAACAGATGGTTCTCAGCTTTTTCGACAACTGCGGCGCGATCTTCCAGCACTATCTCCCGATGAGAACCTCCTTCATCGCGGCCGTGTTCAAGGATGTCATGACCATGTTTTTACAGAAATTCTAGGAGAAACGACCTGAAGTGGCCAAAAGAGACTGTTACTTCCAATTCAACAATGCTCCGTGCCACACGGCAAATAGCACGAAGGAATTCTTAGCCAAGAAGGGGATGAAGGTCATCGATCATCCACCCTACTTTCCTGACCTTGCCCCTGCAGACTTCTTCTACTTCCCCGTCATGATGAAGATGCTCGAGGGCGTGGAAATTGTCGACAAGAGCGTCCAGAAGGAGTGGGCCCGGGTCGGGAGGGCCATCCCGGAAGGCAGGTTTCGTGAGGCCTTCAGGAAGTGGGTTGAGAGGTGGGAGAAATGTATTCGAATCGGCCGAGATCATGTGGAAAATATTTGTTTAAGTTGTTTTCGTTATAATTTAAATTATATTTTATGATTTTTTTTCCGCATACTTATCCGAAACAGCCTCGTATATATAAGGTATAGTAAAAAGAAATCCATTATTTTTCCAATAGATGGCTGTAGTAATCTGTATCTCACGTTGTATAAGTGCAATCGGCTTACACTAGATGACGTTGAAAGATATGATTTTTACTAAAAAAAATATTTTTGACGTCAAACATGCACCACGCTCGGGAAGGCCAATTATAGAAAATATCAATAAAATAATGGAAATCGTCGCGTCCGGCTGTCATGTAAGCACTGTTTCGATTGCCCAGGAGCTAAACATAGCAAAACAACCGTTTGGAACCACTTAAATAATGCTGTATACAAAAAGAAACTCGGTGTATGGGTGCCACACGATTTACCACAAAAAAGCCTCATAGACCGAATTTCCATCTGCAAATTACTGCTGAATCTTAACAAAATCGATCAATTTCTGAAGCGGAGGGTTACTGGTGATGAAAAGTGGGTCACTTACGACAACGTCAAGCGAAAACAGTCGTGGTCGAATCCCGGTGAGCCGGCGCAAACGGTGGTCAAACCAGGATTGACGGTCAGGAAGGTTTTGCTGTGTGTTTGGTGGGATTAGCAGAGAATCATCTACTATGAACTGCTCACCTACGGCTAAACTCTTAATTCGGACCTGTACTGTCAACAATGGAACAGTCTGAAAGAAACAATCGCCCAGAAGCGGCTAGCTTGAATCAATAGGAGAGGAATTGTGTTCTATCAGGACAACACCAGGCCACACACATTGTTAGTTACTCGCCACAAGCTCCGGGAGCTTGGTTGGGAGGTTTTTATGCACCAAGTGATTACTACCTGTTCCTGTCAATGTCGAATGATTTTGCTGGTGAAAAATTCGCCTCAAGAGAAGCTTGTGAAAATCGACTGTCTCTTAAGTTTTTTCTCTGCTGTCCCCCCCCCCCCCATCTACGGAGATCACAGAAATACTCTGATATTCAGCGCTACATATCTTTGGCACTATATGTTTTCTATGAAATGACTTAAAAATAACTTATTTTTATTAAGTTTAAATATCATGCTCTAAAGAGTATAAAATGGAAGAAATGGCAATGAAGACTTTTTAAGGAACTACATTTAAAATGAAATATAACATACGATGACATCACTGGAATTATTCTTATGATTTTTTTCTATTCCATAGACTATTTTCAATAGTATATAAATATGGGGGGGGGGGGCATTGGGCATTATGGCAACCCAATATTGAGATATCAAAATGTATTCCCTGCGAAAGTTGAGTCATAAGAAACTAAATGATTGTAGAAAATTGATTTTGGTTTGATTATCCCCTCACCTCCCCCCCAAATTGCGTTCAACGATTTCGTTATGAAACAAAACTCTCTGTTATTTCTTATTTTGAAAAAAAAATACAAAATGTAGATATTATCAATTCATGAGTTTGTTATATTTTTCAAATTTTTGTCAAATTATATTTAGTGCCAATAAATGAACTAAAGTGCTGACGCATCAGTCATTTTTTAATAACAGCTCCCACTAGGGTTCTTTTACAGTCTTAAGAAGGAAAATAAAAAGAGGGTAATCATGTTAATGTTTTTAAGTTATTTTTTAAATACGTTTATTGTTCACAACTAAATTTTTATAGAGTAAATTTGACACATAAAATTGAATTGTATAATGTTTGTTTTAAATAAAAGGAGTTTTTTCTTGACTCCATGGTTGATAAAATATATCCATGATGTTGGCTTTCAGGTATTCAAAGGATCAGAACGAAATAAGAGGAGCTATCCAAAGTTTGCAATCATGGCTGACAGATTTATTTTGTCTGATACTGCCATTGCATTAATTTGTAGCTCCTTATTGGAATACCCCCTAATGTATGTATAGATATGTATTTATATATATATATATATATATATATGTATAACGTTTTCAATAATGACGCTCAGGTCATGGATGGGTTTCGAGAACGATGCCATATTAATTATGATTTATTTAACAGAAGTTTTAGTTTTATCATGTAGTATTACACACTCGCGCAACGCTTGCAGTTCTTTAAAATTTACTATAAAGCGGTGAGTCTTTGATCGAAACTGAACATAAAAATGCATTATTAGAATATATATTGCTTTGAACGCTAAGTGAATATGTACTAAGGTATTTTTCCCTCGCGTATCGCAGTTCGATTCTGGACTCATACACCGCTATAGACGAACCCAGTTCTAACATTATTAGATCATAGAGGGCTTTGGAATGAAGAGGGGATGCTTTAAACTTTAACCAGTGCATATTTTCTTATCTCTACAACACTGGCTCAGTTGACTAATTGTAAACGAGTGAAGCCATCTCTCATGATGCTACCCGTCCGATGCAATCTGTTTTTCAAGCACTTGACAATACAACTTCAGAAAATATGATATTCCAAACCTTTGTTTATAAATGGACCTCTTTTAATTTATATTGATAGAGTTTTATTGACCATTATAAAGTACCAAAATAAATACATGACGTTCAAATACATGATGTCATAAGGAACTGGTTCATGTTTTATTATTGGTGCTTTGATTAGACCCAAGCTATAACAATTTCTATTACACGTCTGCTAGCTATACCACTTTATATTTACCAACAAATAGAAGGCTTAGGTAAACCAGCTATTTTTATTAATAAGACACCTATTTCAAAATGTATTATAAAGTTGCATCTCTAATCATTTATAAGATTCGTGCAAGCATTGGCTGAATGAATAAGATTCCATGATATATTTATGATTGTTTCAATAAAACAATGTAGACAGAAGAAACATATTATTTAGAAAAAAATATATATGAATGAACGGTGGATAAACAATTTGAGCAACTTCATTTTCATTATTCAATGACTATAACATGAGCAAAGAAGAAAGATATTAAGTATGAATTATAATCCCAAAAATAATTTAATTTTTAACTCTATGGGTACATCTTGTAATTTTTTTTTTATTATTATTCCACTCTATCATCAAAATTCTAAGAATTGGACGTTTCATATCCCTAAAGTTATTAATGTTTTATTGCGGATTACAAAATCACATATTAAGTCATAAGAGATATTTCTTAATTACCAGTTCAACCTAGAATTTAATGACCTATGACATTTTAAAATTTATTTAGTTTTCCTTGAAAATAAATTATGATTGGAATTATATTTAAAATATTTGTTGATGAAGGTTTCCCTTTCGGGAGTTTGGTATTCCTCTGATGGAGCAAGAACATCGAATCTACAGGACGGACAGGTTGAAAGCGTTGTTTTCATTCCAAGTCCTTTCAAAAGAAAAGAAAACAGACAGGCTTTTTTAAATACGTTAGGTCGTTATCAAAACAGTACATTTTTATCATTTTTGTAAATGATAAAAAAGAATCAAGGTAATACAGCGACTCCGCTTACTACTCAAAAATCCCTGTGCTTTCCTTGGATACTTTTTAATTGCCGTGTCCTACACGACCGTTCACAGATCCCCAATTTCCAAACGACATCTAACAAATTCTACCGTCCGCTTGGGGATCTCACCTATAGATCACAGATCTCTGTGTCCCCCTTGATTGCTTATCAATCCCTGCTTTCAGTACTCTCAGTAAAAGTTATAATCTCTTAAACAACTTGAAGTTTAAACTAGTATGCTTAATTTAAGTTTTTTACCCAACTGCTTCATTTATATATATATATATATATATATATATTCTTATATTCTATTCGATATAATTGAAAAGTGACTATATATATGTATAGTCACTTTTCAAGAATATCATACATATATAGCCACTTAAAAAAAATATTGACCTTAGGGTTGAGGTTGCGTCATAAAAAGTAAAGTTCCAATTGCAAAAGCTATCACACTAAAAAAGAGCAACAAAAGAAGAAAGAAAAGTCTTTCATCATTTTAGGGTTCTATTTATCGGCAGTTTATGATGCAAGTCCTGCTTCCTTGGGCGTGTATGCCTTCACAGAAAACAACCTTTATGATTCCCACTTGAAATCTCTAGCGATAAAGAACCAAGTCTTTTCGATTCCCTTCAAATTAATCTTAACTTCAGTTTAAAGATATTAAATCAAAGAAACAATTATTTATTGCATTTATTTGTTATTATTATTATTATATATATATATATGCATATTCATCTTTTTACTAATTGTAAAATTTTCTGATATGTGGTTTGATATGTTATTGAAGGCATCCTCCACGCACTTCCCTCATCTCTCTCGCCACAGAAATTCGTCCCAGTCATAAACAGGCAATAAATAGCACCCTCAAATGATGGAAGTCTCTTTCTTTCATCTTTTCTTGTTCTTATTTTTACAGTGGTAGCTTTAGCATCAAGAATTTTAAAAATTTATACGCAACCTCAACCCTTAGGTCTATATTCTTGAAAAGTGCCTATATATATATATATATATATTATATATATTATATATATAGCAAAATGAAGTAATTTAATGAGCAAACCAATTTTTCATCCTGTGTGAGGTTCTTTTATCCAAAATATTTATTTATTTTTACATCCACAAGCAAGTCATTTTTGATTTAAAGAAACTTGCATGCAATTGATTGCAATTAAGCAGCTCATGAGGTGCTAATTTCTAAATGTATGTATAAAGTAATGATACAAACATTCTTGACAGTTAAAAAAACATAATTTATTTGCAAATATAACTTTCTTTTCTTATGTATATCCAAAAACTTTATTCATATCTTGGATTTTTAAGGTTTGTCAAAGCAATATTTTATGCCATGGATTTGCATAATTTTTGACTATATAGTTCGATTGAATTGTATTATGACATACCTATAAAGAGATTAAAAATTTAGTATGTTCAGGGCAATGTAGAAATTGGATAATTTGTAGATTGCCTGCGATATATTCCATGAACGATGTTTGATGTAGACCGAAATATCCTAAGTTTGACAACGCCGTAGGGTCATTTATGTATATTATAGCCACCTTTAAATACAAAATGAATATTATATATATATATATATATATATCTGTATATATACTTTGGCCTAAAAAGAATTGAAATTCAAAAAATAAAAAAATGATATTGAAAAAGTTAACCTAAATAAATTATCAAATGTATCTGAGACATTCGTGGATAGTTTAATTGTTTTGTCTTTATATTTAGGTTTGTAAGTATTAAGGTTCAACAGCATTTTTTATTCCTAAGTGACTTAGCAATAAGTCAAGCTATACACACAAAGCAGAATGACTCATCTATAATTACTAAAAGTATAACCAATTTATTTGCAAATGTATGTCCTAATTGCAATTTTTAAGCATTGGTATTCTTTTATTTTAATTGATTAGATAACAATTTCTAGAATTTCAATTATTATATATCCAGAAGCTGAGTTTGTTTGGTTAAATGTATCTTTGTAATATTACACAACCTCATATTAACCAATTATGGTTAATTATGGTTATTGTCTCTCTAACATAATTATATACAATTCAAAACACAATCAACAAACGCTTCAATTGCTCATCAATAACTACACGGATACAATTCAATCAAACTATATAGTCAAAATATAAAATAGTTACATGGGACTAAAAATTATAATATATGAAACACAATATAATATTTAAGCTATAAAAAATATGTTGAGAGGTTTCCCCATCAAGGTAATAGAATGTCGACTTAGTTGATATCAACGAGTAAAGTATAAACTTTATATCTTAGCCGTATTTTGAAATGCATTTTAATAGGGTTGTTTTATTTCACACTCCCCCCTTTGGCAATGTATCTACGTGTACTGTATGGTTCCATTCGACCTGTAGATTTCGTCATAAATTATATTATTCCTGAGGAAGTACCTCCGCTATCATGGTGAGAGGATAAAAACCTTTGGTTTGTTTCACAATCACTCTTTTTAAATATTTCAACACAAGGGTTACTATCAGCTGATAATATCTTCGTGAATTATTACCTTCCTCATTAATTAAAGCTTCCCGTTCATGGAGAAAGGTATCCCCCTCGCCATGTTGTTGATCTCAAATAGATCCTTGGCAGCAAGTTCCACCTGCTCGAGCCACGCACTCACATCCTTTCCCTTCGTGCCAACAAACCGAGGAAGAATATCCACTATCTTCATGGCCGTGATAGCTTGAAAACTACGGACGTGTTAACACTTCAATAACTATATTCTCCTTGATTCATAATGCCGCAAAAAAAATATATAAATATATAAAAGAACATTCTTAATTTGTTGACAATCACAGAAAAACAAAACAAAATCTAAAGCTCTATGATATTTGAACTCTTAATATTAATATGAGCCATTCAATTTTGATAAATAAACCTTATTATCTTTCACATGACCAAATTAACTCAGCACTTACGCAGAAATATTTATTTTATATGCTTTTATAAATTTCTAGATGCACTGTGCATATAGGTATATATTATTACACTAATTTTAGTTGGACCTCCCACACTCTTTATTTAGACTTTACGAAAATAAATATTAAATGCTTGGACGTCATAAACTGGTGCAAAACAACTCATTCAGGTTTTTAGATTACTTACATAACAAATAAACATGGTGGGCTAAATGCAAGATTGAATGCTACTGGTGTGACTTTAATTAAAAGTGATTGAATTTAATAATAAGTTTTATGTCGTCAATGGGAAAAGGTACATATAAAAAATGAAATTAGCCTTGTCAGTATGCTATGATATATATATATATATTTATATATATATATTTATTATTTATGCATATATCAGGAAACGACCGGGACACTTTTTTTTCGCCGGGACGCAGGCCGGACCTTTTTTAGAAAATAATTTCCCAAAAAAAGTGACGACGTTTTTTTAGAAAAAAAATCCTACAAAAAAAAATTCTGGAAAAAGTAACGACTTTTTTTCTGAAAAGAATTTCCTAAAAAAGTCTCGGCCCGGTGATTTTTAGATACCGGGCCGGGACACTAAAAAAACAGCCGGGACCCGGGCCGGGTACCAGATCGTTTCCTGATATAAATGAGTATATATATATATATATATAGGGATTCGCATTGGGATTAATCCTTTAGTCAACCATAATTTGAAGCGAACAACTGACAAATTTACCAGGTATTATTAAGTATTAAGCATTGCTCCAAGGAATATAGGAAGAAGGGAGCTCCATAACGAATCAGCGGCAAATTTGAAAGCTCCATTGATATTTTGCCTCCATGTTATGCATCTAGCAAGCAATTAAATAGCTAAATTCCTTATGAGTAATTAAATTATGCAAAATTTATTTTCACATTTTCTATGTCCTATTATTTATGACGTCATTGTACTTTAAATATTGTTTTTTTTTAATATTATAATAACACCTGCATTCATTCCCTTGTGTGAATGAAAGGTATTCAAACACATATATAATTATACGCTTAGCAAAAAGTCATTTCTTGTTTAAATAAAGTAGATTAAGTTGTTCTGACACTTCAATGCATCATAGAAACATCAAATCCGACAGCTACATTTACTAATCATCTCCTATTACACTTTATTTCATTGATAAATGTGCATTTAGACAAAAAAAATGTTTTATAAGCTTTAAAACTTTTTTCCTGTAAAAAACAAGATCTTTATTAACCTAAACATTTTATATATTTAACAATATTTGTAATTTCAAAGAAAATAGAGTCTTCATTGTTAAATATTAGTCATACTTTCTGATCATTTTTAACTATTCTTAATTCTATTGGTGAATGCATATCTTTATATGATCAAATACAGTAATTAAGATTTAATGCTTAATATTTATTTTGTTTGTTTGTGTATTTTTATTTGTATAGCTATTGTAATAACGTAATAAATGTGTAACAAATAATGGTTCGCTACTTTCCCTCATTCTCGGACAAAACAGTGAATGATCTTAAAAAACTCTTACGAACTTATAGAGGTTTTATCAGAAGACATTTTTGTAATTAATTTACCATTTTATTTTTATTCTCACTGTGGTTTTTTTACCGTTTTTACCGCATTGTTTTTTTTACAAAATCTTTTTAACGACTAGAATGTTTGTCTATTGAAATTGACTTTTATATTTTGCGATTTAATTTTAAACTAGAATGTTTATTTATATATATATATTATATGTAACTTCGCTAATAAAATAAGGTCGAAAAAAATAAATAAATAAAGTACTTTTTCATGTTGGTATTCTTTGAATATGCTCATGCCAAAAAAATAAAAGGTATAAAGTTTGGAGAAACTGAGTTAAAGATAGAAGCTTTTGCAGATGACGTAACTCTTGCATATACTGGCAACGAGGAAGAAATCAGAACCTTCTTTTTTACAAACTTTAGAAATCTTTAAAACTTTGAAGCTAACTCGGGTTTACAAATAAATTTTAATAAATCAAATATTTTAGCTAATTTTACAATAAAATTTAATCTGTATAGGATCCAAATGTTCGAATCTCTAAAAATATTGGGCACATATATATCTATAAATGGTGAGGCTAGGAAACAAAATATCGATGAAGTTTTAGCCAGGGTTGAAGGTGGCATACGTAAGTTTTATTTTTTTCTGAAAAAGAACCTTTCGGCAAGAATACATATATGGAGCACGTACATTCTACCAAGAATAACCCATATATTGATTTTAACTCCTTTAACAGAATCTTTGTGTAAGAAAGTCGAAGAACTTTGTGAAGGTTTTCTATTCCCTGAAGGAAGGAACAGAAACTTAACATGAAAGTTTGGTGGACTTGGTTTACTGTCTTTTAGTTATTTCTGGAAAATACTGATTTTAAAATTGTTTAAAAGAATCTTTAAGAGCAATGCAATATGGAGTTTTATAGTAAAATAAAAATATAAAGAAATCTTTAAAACCCTATTAACGAAGTTAGAGGCAAAGCTCCTTTTAAAGTTTTGGAAGCGTTATCATCCGTAAGTCCATTCTGGAGAGATATTAAAGAACCAACAGAAGAATTAGTAAAAGCAATGCTAAAAAAGATGTTGTGGCTAGAACCCTTAAAAGAAAATGCTAGATTCAGTTTTATGACAGGGATGTTTATTTGCAAAAAATTGACTTTGTTGGAGAAATTTTTATTCACAACGATTATTTTACCCAAAATGAGATTTCAGAACAAACAAATTTTTACACTAATTAAATTTACGCAAAAGAAATAGGCCCTAGGGATGATTTTTTAATTTTTTTGACATTGACAAGAAATAAATATTTATGAAATGCACTAATTAAAAAATCTACATTTTATCAATACTTTAATCAAATAGAAAGAAAAAAAACATTTTAAACTAAAAGCTATAGCACCTACCATAATTAACGTTTTAAACTTAAATCGGCTTGACCCAACGTTATACTACTTTTAGTACAGAATAGTCACCAATACACTGTCTTGGGAAGTATTTTCGGTAGATCTAGAGAGGAGAGAATGTGCCATTTCTGCAAGGATTCCTTGGAAACTTATAACCATTTTCTTTACGAGTGTCCATTTGTAGATAATATTTTATGCAAATTAAAGAGCTGTTTTTTGTATCATATTTAATTAGACTTAGTTTATTTATATATAGGCAACAACCAGGAAGAAGTAAATTTTATCACTACAAAAATACAGTTTATTTTATACAAATGCAGGAGCTTGAAAATACCATTACCCCACGATTTTTTTAAACCCCATAATTGATAATATTCTAACCTGTTTATGTCGTTTAAAAATTGAATACCTTCTGTAAATTATATATAGAAATATGTTGAATAAATATGTACCTAGCGTACAATAAAAAAGCAGCTGTTGAGGAGTAAACATCAGGTATTCAGAGATAATAAATTCGTCCTCCAAATACTAGTTGTCTCTTCTTAATGGGCCTACTACATCCATGACGTCATTGGCGAATCCTTTGAACGGATTTCTTGCATTCCATCATTCCATTTTATTTTGAGTAAATGATCATTTGTCATTTAATTTATAGTAGAGATGGAGAAAAGGTTTAAAAAAAGTGATTGGTTAAAAGAGAATTAGAGGGAGATATAAACATCAGTTGATGCAATAAAGATTATCTTCACTCGAGGCTGTTGAAAAGTGAACATCAATTCAGAGATAATAATAATTTCATCCTTAAGAATACACCTTCCTTGTCATTTGCGAATCCTTTGAATGGACTACTCTAATATCAATTATTATAATATATAAATCGACAGACTCTGAAAACGAATAAATGTTTAGTTGATTTCATCATCCTGACAAACAAGAGATCTAAACTCCAATGATACGACCTACAAATGGAGGAAAATTAGAGTTATCAACTGAATATTAAAAAAAAAGTTTATTGGTTGCAAAAGCTACCACAACATAACATCTCTAAGAAGGAGTAAAAATAAAACATTTTTTCTTATTCGCCATTCGTGGAAAAAGGAGTCAAATAATAATAATAAGAAGAAGAAGAGGTTTCAATGAGGAATCACTTCATTTGTTCGAAAAAGGTGTTAATATCAACTCAGATATACAATGAAGGTCAACATCCTATATAACACTAAGTATATTTCCTCCATGACATTGTCGAATCCTTTGAGTGGGCAGCTCCATTATTACTCGTTGATTAACAGTTGAAACAGCTCCTCATATTCAAGGAAAAAGTGAAAGTTGAAATAGAGTTTCTTGTCTGCCAATAAATGGATCGTCATTCTGACAAACAGATTTAGAAAAATAGTTTGCTAACTGAATAAAAATGCTTAGTTGGGGTTTGAGAGAATGCGCATTAAACATATATATATATATATATACATACATATATATATATATATATTATGTAGACCTCCCAAAATAAACCCACTTTTTTAGTTCTTTTACATATACCCAGCGATTCTGGTTCATTTTTTAATGCTGAAAACGAGTATCCAAATAAAAAATCTCTAGCATTGTTAGAAATCGGACGTCACTGGTGTCAAAGGTTTCGTTATGAAGCAAAACTTTTTGGTTATTACTTATTTTGAAAAAAACTAGTTTTACAAAATTTAGCTATGATCAATTGATGACTTTTAAATTTTTGCAAATTTTCATCAAATAATATTTAGTGCCAATAAATGAACATAAGTGCTGACGCACCAACCATTTTTTAAATAACAGCTCCTACTAGGGTTCTTTATAGTTTCAAGAAGGAAAAAGAAAAAGAGGGTACTCATGTTGATGTTTTAAGTTATCTTTTTAAAACGTTTTTAAAACGACTAATGATAGTAGATTTTCCCCATCGAATCCCAATCTACTCCCTCTGAATCCCTCTCATCAGTATTGATACCAATTCTTTTAATTTTTGTTTTTCTCAAAATACAGTTATTCAATGGAAATGTCATTATGGTGATCTCGTGAATTCGCCAATAGACTTTTGTTCGACATATATTATATTATTATATATATATAATAATAAATATATATATATATATATATATATATATATAATAATATATATATATGATCATATTTGACAATCAAAAATTATGGATTGAACTATGAATTCCGTAAATGAATCTAACGGGCGTCATAACCAGACGATACCATCAGCTCAATCACAGAGCTGGTAGCGTTGACACGATTGAAACACTTTCGGGTTGCGTGAGGAAACGCACGACGTGAAAGTTCAACAGCCTGAAGAATGTTCTGACGCTGTTTCTTGCTCTTGGTCAGCACTTTAGTTAAGTCAGACCCGAACTTGACGGCCCTCTCTGCCGCGTCATTGACAACTTGAAGAGAGGTGACGATGCCGCTTAACTCAATGAATGTTGAATCAGAAGCCCATTGTGTGACCGGGAGCTCCAAGAAGGTTGGATGGATGTTTGTAAGCTGAAGGTAGAAACGCTCAATGAGATATAGGTGGTGGCATTTGGTATAAAAATTCTTGTTATTCTTTGGTAAATTAATCATAGCTTATTACAATTATTTGTTTACCCGGCTAAGAGTTTTGTCGGCTTCGATGATGTCCAAAGCACTTTCGGCACTGACATCGAAACGAGTTTGCAATTCCTTGAGAAAGAGCTCCTTCTTCTCCTCGGCGTTTTTTCGCTTCCGTCGCAGTGAATCCACCACCCCACGAAATAGATCATGGAGGCGATGGAGCTTCTTAATAAATTTTTTCCTCGCCATGAGTGGCAAATAAGACGGTGCCCAGAGACGAAGTAGGGAATCGGCGGTGCTACGGGTAGCTAGCTGCGCGTCCGGTCTACCCAAAGACCAAAGATGAAAGTAAAAGTGCCGTATCACCTCTTCGGTTAACGGGAATGGACCTGGTTTGAAAATTTCTAGAGTATAACCAATACCCAGTGCCTCGCTTAAGCACTTCTTCAGTGCCCGAGTTTCCATTTTATGTTAAAGGCACTTGACTGATAGATCAAAGTGAAATTGAATCTGATACGGTGTTTAAATCACGTGTTTATAAATACAAACAGGTTTTGATGAAATAAAATTAAATGGTTATCGTATTGTATTTAAAAGATAACTTAAAAACATCACTTGAGTACCCTCTTTTTATTTTTCCTTCCTGAAACTTTAAAGAACCCTAGTAGGAGCTGTTATTTAAAAAATGGTTGGTGCGTCAGCACTTATGTTCATTTATTGGCACTATATATTATTTGACGAAAATTTGCAAAAATAACAAAGTCATCAATTGATCATAGCAAAATTTTGTAAAACTAGTTTTTTTCAAAATAAGTAATAACAAAAAAGTTTTGCTTCATAACGAAACCTTTGACACCAGTGACGTCCGATTTCTAACAATGCTACAGATTTTTTATTTAGATACTCGTTTTCAGCATTAAAAAATGAACCAGAATCGCTGGGTATATGTAAAAGAACTAAAAAAGTGGTTTTTTTGGGAGGTCTAATATATATACATATATATAATATAACTATAGCCCGGCTGTTTTTTGAACGTCCCTGCCTGGGACTTAAATATTTTCGTTCATTCGTCATTCTGGAAGTAATAATTTTTTAAAGAAAATATTTTTTTAAAAATTAAAAAAATATTTTGAAAATGTTTTCTAAAAAAATGGCGTTACATTTTTTTGAACTTCTTTTCTAAAAAACGTCGTCACTTTCAGAATGACGAAGGAACGAAAATATTTAATTCCCTGGCCGGGACGTTCAAAAAACAGCCCGGCTATAGTTATATTATATATATCCATATATAATGTTTTAATGGGCATTCTTTCAAACCCACAACAATTTATTTATTCAATTAGCAACTATTTTTCTAAATCTGTTTGTCAGAGTAACTTATATTTTCATGGGTTTCAAATATTTTTGGCATTTATTGCATAATTGATTTACATGTAACAACAGCGTTTAAAACCTGCCTGTTATTATTTGACTGTTGATTGAACATCTATTTATACGCTCATGAAACTTGAGAGGAATGCATTTTTATCTGCCTTATAAAAGTATTTTTTAAATAATTGCCAATTTTGTTCCTATTAATTTTTTGAACAAAAATATAAAATATATATTTAATAAAAAAATAATTAACTGTTGCTTCCTTGTGAACTATCCTTTAATCACAATTTAAAAAAAGTTGGGTCAACTCAGTTACACATGTGTAACAATTGAAAGTACATTTTTAGATCATTAATTCAAACTTTTTATTAGAGTTCTAATGGACTACTAGTCATTTGAACATTGATTATAAATATTACAAAGTTTTTTTCTTTTATTTTACATGTATCCTTTAATCTTTTGTTTTTTACTTGATATCGTGGGAATTTTTGTAAGTTCACTGCCTGTTTGTGAAACTAGCACACTTTAAACTTCACAGCTTGAAGTTCACATTATTGCAAAATGTAGACATATTTTGTGATTTGATTATTAAATTGAATTGAAGTAAATGATACGTGAATCACATGCAGAGCGGTTTATTACCTCCGCTGAAGGAGGTATTGTTTTCACTGGTGTTGGTTTGTTGGTTGTTTGTTTGTTGGTTTGTTTGTCAGTAAGATAACTCAAAAAGTACGGAACGGATTTGGATGAAACTTTGTGGAGTTGTTGGAAATGCCAAAAGTAAGAAGTGATTAAATTTTGGCATCTCTGAGTGCAGAATTAAGATGCAAAACGAGCTAAATACTAATAAATATTTCAAGTTAGCCTACTCTGCCAATAGATGTCGCTGTGCTGTGAAATCGGGTGCCGGGAGCGTCTTCATCTCGGAATTTCCGTCGAGGGGAACCCTCCCCCGTCCCTCTACGCCGCCCCAGTCGTAAAAAATCCGCCTCGGAAGGCTCATAAGGACCCCGTGACGGCGGAGGTTTGCACTCTCTGAGTGTATATTTAAGTTTTACTTTTATGTTCATTCTCTAATTATAAAACAAAGTCCTATAAACATTTTTTTTTACTATTTAATAAGAGAATCTTTTGTGATTAATTTATTGGGTAACATATTTTTCATTTTATGCAATAATGGTTAAATAGCACAAAAAAGGAATAGTAAAAAGTACTAAAATACTATTCTTTCTGAATACAAATTTTGAAACCTTGGATGAAGGATATAAATTCAATAGAGTTTGACTTAATTAGTTTTGGTTTTGGTTTGGATCTTATTGATTTATAGAAATTACATCCTGAAAAATATACATTTTAATAAAAATTAGATCTCGAAACTTAAGTTAAAAATACAGAAATATAGTGCTCTACAACATAAATTATAATTCAAAAGAAATAAGACATGCTCTTCTCATACAAATTAGAATCAATACATCAATAAATCGACAATACTTATTTTAAAAGGCTTATCAACAGTTTAATTTCGGAGTCAACTTACATCAAAGATCTAAGATAATTAATAAAAAACACTATTTATTTTATATGACAATTTGAAAACCATAAGCTTTTCAAATTTTAAATGCCGTATAATCAGATGTTTAATTTTTGTGAAGTAGCAGGAATGATAAAACGAGGAAATATTTTTTTAAAGTTTGCCAAAAGAGATTATAAAAAAAAGTTAATTATAAGAAGTTCTAAATAGGTAGCATACTTAAAATTTACGTTGTTGAACTCATTCAGCATCTCAATGTGAGTATAGTCATACCAAAAACATGATTGAAATCAAAAGTAAGTTATTTAATTGTCAACTTGATTGGATTATTATTCTTCGTAACTATGAAATATAGCTATTGTTACCTCATCACGTTAAAAAACCTGCGTGAGTTGCATAGATTCATGTGTTATGTAAGGTATATGGAACAACAATACCTATATATTTATCAATTCCTTTTAATTTTGTTCGATTTTTTAATGATATAACTTTATTAAAGGGGTTTCTGTAATACTAAAATGTACTTACAAAAAACTAAAAAGCAAAGATGTTTGTCAATATTTTTTTAATTAATTCGTTATAAAATGTGAGTATATTATGAAACTTGTTTAACAATTATATATGTTCTTATTGCAGCTAGGTCTTTTGGCAGGTAGTCTAATTTTAAACTAGATTGTTTATTTATGCACTTTTTTATAACAATTCTACCGCCTATATTACTTTTTATCCACAGTTTCAATTGAAATAAAGACCTTAAAAAATGTGAATACATTTTAGACAGTCACAGCAGAGGATTATTTTTTTATTATAACTTATTTAATTTTATATATTGGTGGGATTTGATGTCTTCTTATCTGCTTCATTATCCTAATATTAGAATTTGAGTTTGTCCGTCTGTCCGTCGACTTCTATAGACGCCGAAACTACATAAGCTAGAGAACTGAAATTTGGCAAACAGATGCATCTTGACACTGTGATGGTTTTGGGCTAGGTAAGATTCTGATCAGACGAGATTTGTGTCTGTGAGAGGATTTGCGGTTTGCATGGATTTTTGAGGGTTAGAAGGCTCGGGATGTAATTAGATGTTTTGTGGGTTTTAGCCGTAGGCATCTTTTAGTATAAACAAAACTAAGGCCTAGCGGTCTTGCAAAGGCCTCAAAAAAGGCTTGGAAAACATTGGTTGCCCATAGTTCGTAAGTGAGATGTTTTAGAGACAGAACGCAAACAAAAGTTATCTGCATCTCTGCCCAAAGAACCTGGATCCGGAAAAAATCCGGATCCAGACACTCCCGGACCCGGATTATGACATTTCCTTAACTTTTGATTCTTTCCCATTTCGGAAAAAGCTACTCTGAAAGTACATCAAGAATAGGGTTTACAATCGGGTCCAAAAAAAAATCCCGGAAAACCGGACCAGCCTGTCGGGAAATTCAAGAAAACCTCTGGGGCGACTTTTTAATACGAAAAAAAGTTCAAAACCAAACATACAAAACGAAGGCCTTGCAAAATAAGCCTAGGTTGGTTAACTCAATGTCCGGCCTCCGGGACATATTTGGGCCGGGATCCAGATTTTTTTCAATTTGCAAGTTTTCGCAATATATTTTTGCACAATCATATTCAGCTTCACAAAGGGAGCAACTTTGATGTTATCAGTATCCGGATCCGAGGTCATTAAGAGCCTCAAATCTGGGATTGAATATTAGGTCGAATTTCATGGACGAAGCGGAATATTTTTGAAATCCTAAATTTTGGGGGCCTTCTTTGGGTTGTCTGCTGAGTTGATTGCATCAAGTTATAAAATAATATCTATAGAGTTTTGCATTTTTAATCAGTTTGTGTTGAATAAAAATGAATTTTAGTTTACAATTTTTTGGCATAAAAACTGGAAAAATAAAAAGTGTTTTTTCTCCGATTTCAACTTGGATTGATAAGAAGGAACTTAAAAAAGCTGACAACAAACTATTAAAAAAATAATTCTCAAGTGTTTAATATTTTTTCAGAAAACCCAAAAAACTGATTTTTTCAAAAAACTTGTTTTTAAACCATGATTTTTTTTTAAAATTTGTAAATACAGTTGTTCCCAATTGGGGAGACTAATGCAAATGTGAAGAAATTTTAAAATTGGATGAAAAACAAAAAAGTTTTATTAGTAAGCATTATTTCATAAGTACATATGCTACATATATATAGCATAGGAGTTGGCTATAATGTTAGTTCTTTTTGCTCCCTAGGGGGCGCTCTAAATTATGAATCTAATGTAACCTCTAGAGAGACTTTTTACTGCATAATTGGTATCTAAATTATGAAATACAAAATGAAACCCTCGCAATAAAAATATCCTGCACCATATGACGTCATAAATTAACACCACGGTTCACCAAAGGTCTGTATAATAAGGTCTGAGCTATACAAAGACAAACATGTAATCCTGGCAGTATAACTACTCAATGACGTCAATGGAGAACGAATATATATATTTTATATATTTTTTTTATTTTTTTTAAATTAATTTATTTATACACACACACATACATACATATATATATATATATATATATATATATATATATATATATATATATATATATATATTTATAAATAGATAGAAAGATTGATATATAAATAGAAATAATAGGTCTCCAGTGACGTCATTGAGTAGTCACACTGCTATATGTTTGTTTTTGTATTGCCCAAACCTGGGTTCCATAGAGATATAAAGATATAGAGAGCTGATTCCCTTCAATAGCAGAGAAACAGCGTTTGAATGTTTCTGTGTGTGCAAAAAAAAAACAAAGTAAGATTACGACGTCATCGTAAGCTGATCTTAGAGATAGAATCTATGAATGATGAAGAGAATAAACTCTCTACAGTAAACCCTCGATATAACGACCCTCTGTATAAAGAAGTTCGGATACAACGAACCTCCTGGAGCTAGCCGAGCAAGCCTCAGATATAACGAACATAAGTTCGTTATATCTGAGGCTACCGAACCTTTTGTGTTCATGATCGAATAAGCCTCAGTTATAACGACCCTAAGTTCGTTATATTTGAGGCTACCGAACCTTTTTTGTCCATGACCGAACAAGCCCCGAATACAATGAACCTAAGTTCGTTATATTTAAGGCTACCGAACCCGAATTATGAGCTGCTGCGGATCATGCGGTTTGAACTCATGCGTGAGGTGCAGCAGAAGAAGACGCAGACGAAGATCTCTGACTTCTTCAAGGCTGGCCCCTCCCCAGCCGAGAAGAGGTCTAGGACAGAGTCTGAGACCAGCAGTGTGTCTGTGACTTCGACCTCCTCCACTAATCTGCCAAATTTGTCCAGCAGCAGTTCATCGTCACTCCTGCAGGATATACCTTACACTCCAGAGCCTTCCTTTAACCAATTTTCGGATATAACGACCCTGCCCTCCCCCCATATAGTTCGTTATATCGAGGTTTACTGTATATCTTTTTAGAAGTTTTTTTACGGTCGCAATGACGTATTTTTCTGAAGGATCCAATCAGCTCTCTATATCTCAATATCTCTATGTTGGGTTCACCAATCTTATCAACCAGTTTGAATACTTCAAACTCTTCCCCCTTTTCTCACAGGAAATACAAGTGGACGCGCTCCGAAGTATAAAGAAAGAGAAGGAGAAGCTCTATGAATAAAAATAGGGTACGGTTTACTCGATCTCCTACCTGAGCTAGAAACAAAGAGAAACAACACTTCAACACGGCCATCGTGTTAACATTCCTCACAAACCTCTCTATTATTGTACTTATTATAGAAGAAGAATAACAAAAGTATTCGTGCTGCAGAGTGCTCCTGCCTTGTTCTTATTATTGTTATTGTTTACATTGATTCATCATTGCATGGGATCAAATTTCTCGAATGGGAGTGGACGGGTGGCATGATTCCAGTCATTATATTTGCCCCGTCTCGTCTCATCCTTCTCCTCAATGATCGGAGGAGGAGACGAGACGTTTGGGAGCTCCTTCATCAATGTGGTCGCTCCTAGCACTGACTCGGCTCATGAATATGTTCAACGGGACTCGCGGATCCAGATTGATCTATGGGACTGACTCGTTCTGGGATGGATGTGTTTATGGGAGATTCATTCATCTGTACGACCCGGGTAAGTACTTCAATGAACTTCTCGTCACAAAAGCTAGTTCTTAAGACCTCTTAAATATAAAATAATTAATATATATATATATATATAAACGTTGACTCTTTTAGTATTTTATGAGCGACCTGACGAGGAAGACAGTGAGGGCCTCGTCGTCTGGGACAAGCGATCTACATATCTGGGCAGCTCTGGCAAGACATAACTGATGAGAGCGTTTCGCGTCATAATTTCGGTGGGCCCGGAGTCCCTCGAAAATAAACGGACACTAAACATGCTTCAAAAACTCCCCTCCTCAGAGTACTTTAAACTCTGGAAGAGCCCCACGCAGTATTCCTTCAACAAGGAGGGAAATTGCCTCATCTGCATCCAAGGAGGAGCTGGACGTCAACAAAGTTCGAGGGATTCACAAGGCATACAAGGACATCTTCGTGCGCTTCTACTTCTGCTTCGCTCAAATCATCCTCTGTTCCACCATCAACGGTATCAAAAACACAATCAGTGCCGGGTCCTCATAATCTTGGTTCTTGGAAGGGTGTTCAGCCACGGAATAGTCCTGAACCTCCTCACATTCATGTTCGTTGAGAAGCAGCGAAAAAACGCGGAGTTCCTCGCGAATGCCATTAAACGCCTCGTTCTTAGTTTTCTCGATGGCGAGGAGTTGGCCCTCGTAGCTGCTGTGAACGGAGAGGCCACGGATCTTGGCGTCTCCATGTTACCCCTTTTGGGCGGCGTCTTTACCTCGGACAAGGCCACGTTCAGTACCCCCTACGGACACTACCAATGACAGGGAAAACTCTGGAGACGCTCATCTGTCTCCTGTGTTCGCGTCAAGGCGCGGTTTTCTAACACGGCGACCAAGCAGGACCCACCGTTAATATTTTTATAATTCTTGTTTAACCCATTAACTCCGGAATTATTATTTTTCTCTTGATTCATCTAAAAATTATATCAAACATTCATTTTATTTTTGCTCATAAAGCCAATCGTGCCTAAAATAGGCCCCATGTCCAAAAATTAACACTAGGAGTTAATGAATACATTTTTATATTATTTTTATTCTTTAGAAGAAAAATAAATTCTACATACATATTTTTCTACATAATTATTTATTCTTCATAGAAAACAAAAAGTCATTTACTTACTAATTTATATTAACTTACAAAAATATAATTAATAATTATATTTTGTGATAAATTTCTAAACAATCGATACAAAGTCCAACGTTGAATTTACAGTATTCCGGGTGAATTATCTGACAATTTCCATGAAATCGGTAGTCAATCTCTCCTGGGTTATACTTTTTTCTTTCCAGATGCTTTAGGCTCTATGTCATATTTCTTTATATAAGCCATGGCTATATCTATTCGGAAATGTAACTGTGAAATACATAGTGTTTCACACTCTTTGTTAATCTACCATACGTTATTTATTGAGGCGTCGTTTACCCGGTGAATATTGGCCACCACCATTTTTTCCTCTAATACCTATTCGATAATTATTAATATTCTGATTCATTAGATCTGTGCCTCCCATATACTGGTTATATTGATATATGCTGTGAAGGACTGGAAGCTGAATCGTTTAATTTGTTACTCCATCTTTTTACTTTTTGGTGGGGCTTGGTACGATATATTGCCGATGCAATTGTAACAATATCTTTCCATTGTGTCACATGAACCGAACTATCTCCTAAACCTGACAAAGCTATTTCCATCGGTCATCTTTCCATCCTTGACGATCATCTGTTTTTGAAGTGGGAAGTTCTTATCTATGATGGGTTTCGATCTGAAAATTCCAGACCGGTCGGAATCGGTCTAGAATAGCTTTTCGGTCTGTTTTGATTCAAAAGTAGCATTTCGGTCTGAATCGGTCTCGAATAACAATTCGGCCTTTATCTCATAAACAAAAGTGGCTTTTGATATTTTGTAAAGATGTACCCATTCATTTAATAATTGAGGTCGAAATACATATTCTATTTTTGAAGATATTTAAAGTTTAGTAATGTACTTTTTTATTTGTCTCCCCTTCTATTCTTGGTCCTATTTCATTCAGATGGTCGATAAAGTGTTGATTGTCATTACATGCATCTTGCTTCTGTAAAGTACTTGCCTTAGAGGGTGTAAATAGGGAGGGGGGGGGGGGGAGTGGTCTAAAACTGATTAAAAGATCCAATCACAATTTGTCATATGTTCGATCAAACTGTAATATTCGATTTCATTGGTCAATAAAGAACTCACTGCTATAAGTTATGTATTTGTCTGCCACATTGAACGTTAGTTCTGATTTACAACTCAGAGAATAAGGATGGATTTCCGACTGTTCGTCGACGAGGACATCGCGGTAGCCTTCTGCCGAGATCGAGGCCTTATAACCAGGACTTTAATTTGCCCCTCGTGTTTAGCCTCCTGTAAGGAAACTAAACACAAGGGGAAAATTGTTTTTAGGTGTACCAAAAAAGTTTGCCAAAAAGTTTTTTCTATCCTTATAGATAGCATTTTTGCCAAATGTCGACTCCCTATAACCAAGATTCTCCATATTCTCTATCTCTGGTCGTGCCCAAGGCCTGTTCGTGACGTCGTTAGAGAAGTCGGAGTCACCAAGACGACCGTCGTCGACTGGGGAAAGACCTTCCGAGCGATCTGCACCAGGCATCTCCGGCAACATTCAGTTCCTTTGGGTGGCCCAGGAAGGATCGTGGAGATCGACGAGTCAAAGTTCGGGAATCGAAAATACAACCGGGGTCGAGTAATCGATGGACACTGGGTCTTCGGTGGTGTGGAGCGAGGCCCGGGTGGTGCTTGCTTCCTGTTGGAAGTGGAGGACCGTAGCGTCGGAACGCTTTTGCCGATGATTACCGATCGAATTGCACAGGGCTCGACGATCATGTCTGACGGTTTCGCTACCTACCGTCGGATATCTGACTTGGGGTATAATCACCTTACAGTGATTCACAAGCGCAATTTTGTCGATCCTCTTACGGGCGCCCACACTCAATCTATTGAGTCTCTTTGGGCCCAAGTGAAGAAGTTTATGAGGCAAATTGATGTCATGAATACTTCGAGAGAACTTTTTCAATCTTATCTCGATCAATTTTGTGTGAGGAGACTGTTGTCAAATTCGGATATTTTTAACAAAATGCTGGATTTGATAGCTGAACAGTATCATCCACCGATCGGGATTGGACTTGATTAGTTATCTTGTCATTTATAGTATTTGTGTCGAACAGTTTTAATTTTGTAGTGATATGAGCGTCGGATTATAAATATGAATTTATACCATCAATGTATAACGTTTATACCTCACATTTTAGAGTAAAAGTGATATTTATTAAATATCAAACATAGGTAGCATTTTCTTTGTTAATATATTTATTGTTAAATAAAATTATCATTTTTAATAATAAGTACTTGTCATTTTATTATGGGTCTAATAAGTTTTTATAGGTGTACAAAAATATTAATTTGGGACTTGATATTTTACATTCATGGAAGAAGTGGTATTCGTTGGGTTTAAAGATGTATTGCAATTTCAACATTTTGTAAGTTCAACTACTAAAAATAGAATATGTATTTCGACCTCAATTATTAAGTGAATGAGTACATCTAATAATGATTCACCGTTGTATACGTGGAATTTTGTCCAATCTTGTTGAAACTTGGTATACAAGTATATACGTTCAGAAAAGTTCCTTCTATTAATTTGGATAAGTTTGAACAAGATCGATCAAGTTTCAAGTAGATGATAACGGTCATGTCCAAAGTGCTCTTGTATACGCTTCATTGCTTCAGTTTGTTTAACCTTCCTTAACACCGCTAGCTGCAATTTACATTCGCTTCGTTCGATTTCGTTCGCTAAGTTTCGTTCTCGGGCTTTCACCGAAATAAAAGATTTCCCGGCATTTCACCCCAATAAATAGCTCCATTTTACAATTGGATACATATGGCAACTTTGCTATCTAATCCAGACTTAGAAAGGTTTTCTCCGTCTCTAGCCGCAATTAAAAGAATTGTCTGGGCGATGGAACCGACCCACTATTCGGATTCAGTACTATATATATTGCACCAGTGTAAGGATATGCGTCCATTCATTGATAGATTTGGAGATCCGTCGCTTTTAGAAAAAATTGAGCTTAATACGAAAACTTTTACTCTTCATGATTTAAATGATCATTCTATTTTTAACGTTGGTAGGTTTCGCTATCCTCTACAAAGATCCATTAAATCATTATGTCCTTCGAGGTCGTGGGTCTCAAAATTTACCTTTGTCAGGTTTAGGAGATAGTTCGGTTCATGTGACACAATGGAAAGATATTGTTACAATTGCATCGGCAATATATCGTACCAAGCCCCACCAAAAAGTAAAAAGATGGAGTAACAAATTAAATGATTCAGCTTCCAGTCCTTCACAGCATATATCAATATAACCAGTATATGGGAGGCACAGATCTAATGAATCAGAATATTAATAATTATCGAATAGGTATTAGAGGAAAAAATGGTGGTGGCCAATATTCACCCGGGTAAACGACGCCTCAATAAATAACGTATGGTAGATTAACAAGAGTGTGAAACACTATGTATTTCACAGTTACATTTCCGAATAGATATAGCCATGGCTTATATAAAGAAATATGACATAGAGCCTAAAGCATCTGGAAAGAAAAAAGTATAACCCAGGAGAGATTGACTACCGATTTCATGGAAATTGTCAGATAATTCACCCGGAATACTGTAAATTCAACGTTGGACTTTGTATCGATTGTTTAGAAATTTATCACAAAATATAATTATTAATTATATTTTTGTAAGTTAATATAAATTAGTAAGTAAATGACTTTTTGTTTTCTATGAAGAATAAATAATTATGTAGAAAAATATGTATGTAGAATTTATTTTTCGTCTAAAGAATAAAAATAATATAAAAATGTATTCATTAACTCCTAGTGTTAATTTTTGGACATGGGGCCTATTTTAGGCACGATTGGCTTTATGAGCAAAAATAAAATGAATGTTTGATATAATTTTTAGATGAATCAAGAGAAAAATAATAATTCCGGAGTTAATGGGTTAAACAAGAATTATAAAAATATTAACGGTGGGTCCTGCTTGGTCGCCGTGTTAGAAAACCGCGCCTTGACGCGAACACAGGAGACAGATGAGCGTCTCCAGAGTTTTCCCTGTCATTGGTAGTGTCCGTAGGGGGTACTGAACGTGGCCTTGTCCGAGGTAAAGACGCCGCCCAAAAGGGGTAACATGGAGACGCCAAGATCCGTGGCCTCTCCGTTCACAGCAGCTACGAGGGCCAACTCCTCGCCATCGAGAAAACTAAGAACGAGGCGTTTAATGGCATTCGCGAGGAACTCCGCGTTTTTTCGCTGCTTCTCAACGAACATGAATGTGAGGAGGTTCAGGACTATTCCGTGGCTGAACACCCTTCCAAGAACCAAGATTATGAGGACCCGGCACTGATTGTGTTTTTGATACCGTTGATGGTGGAACAGAGGATGATTTGAGCGAAGCAGAAGTAGAAGCGCACGAAGATGTCCTTGTATGCCTTGTGAATCCCTCGAACTTTGTTGACGTCCAGCTCCTCCTTGGATGCAGATGAGGCAATTTCCCTCCTTGTTGAAGGAATACTGCGTGGGGCTCTTCCAGAGTTTAAAGTACTCTGAGGAGGGGAGTTTTTGAAGCATGTTTAGTGTCCGTTTATTTTCGAGGGACTCCGGGCCCACCGAAATTATGACGCGAAACGCTCTCATCAGTTATGTCTTGCCAGAGCTGCCCAGATATGTAGATCGCTTGTCCCAGACGACGAGGCCCTCACTGTCTTCCTCGTCAGGTCGCTCATAAAATACTAAAAGAGTCAACGTTTATATATATATATATATAATTATTTTATATTTAAGAGGTCTTAAGAACTAGCTTTTGTGACGAGAAGTTCATTGAAGTACTTACCGGGTCGTACAGATGAATGAATCTCCCATAAACACATCCATCCCAGAACGAGTCAGTCCCATAGATCAATCTGGATCCGCGAGTCCCGTTGAACATATTCATGAGCCGAGTCAGTGCTAGGAGCGGCCACATTGATGAAGGAGCTCCCAAACGTCTCGTCTCCTCCTCCGATCATTGAGGAGAAGGATGAGACGAGACGGGGCAAATATAATGACTGGAATCATGCCACCCGTCCACTCCCATTCGAGAAATTTGATCCCATGCAATGATGAATCAATGTAAACAATAACAATAATAAGAACAAGGCAGGAGCACTCTGCAGCACGAATACTTTTGTTATTCTTCTTCTATAATAAGTACAATAATAGAGAGGTTTGTGAGGAATGTTAACACAATGGCCGTGTTGAAGTGTTGTTTCTCTTTGTTTCTAGCTCAGGTAGAGATCGAGTAAACCGTACCCTAAAAATATTTGACATGTACTCATGAATACGATAACATCATGAAAATAGTTTTCCGCGCAAAGTTTATAATGTTGATTTTCCTCCAAATCATGAAGAAGGTCTTACGGAGAAGAGCATTTGCCTCTTAGCTCACATAGGAGGCTTTTTAAGTTGGCGTTATTTCATTATAAGTAAATTTATGTAGTACAAGGTATATATATTTTCCTTAAACTTTTTGTGCATAAGTCTTTCGCTTCATATTTGCCTCGCTGCACGTTGCTAAGTAGGTATCTGTGCCCACTTTTTTTAAATGAGACGATAGAGGTTTTTTAAAGTAAGAAAAGGGGGAAAAAAGAAAAAGAAATACATATGTATATATTTGTAGTTATAAGGAGAGGAACTTAATCCGAATTTACTGGATGATATAAAAAATTTCCCTCTTTTTTTTGTTGAAAATACTCATATCATTCTCTATCATAAAACTTCTTTCTATACGACGTCTCCATCATCATAAGCTTCAAAAACTTCATTGTTTGATGCAAGGTTCAACCCTTGCCTCAACATATTATCCAAAGATATGTTACCATGTATAATGCTGTGGCCGTAGGCCACCCACCCGCCCGGAGGGCCTAGCACCAGCCGCGAAGCGGCAATGGGCTAGTCTACATTATAATTGGAGTTTGTCCGTCCGTCCGTCTGTCCTCTAAAGACGCCGAAACTACAGAAACTAGAGAACTGAAATTTGGCACACAGATGCATCTTGACACTGTGATGGTTCTGGGCTCAGTTAAATTCTGAAAAGAACAGAATTTGTGTCTGTGAGAGGATTTTGCGGTTTGCATGGATTTTTGAGGGTTAGGAGGCTCGGGATGTAATTAGATGTTTTGTGGACTTTAGCCGTAGGCATCTTTTGGTATTAACAAAACTAAGGCTTAGCGGCCTTGCAAAGGCCTCAAAAAAGGCTTGGAAAACTTTGGTTGTCCATAGTTCGAAAGTGAGATGTTTTAGAGACAGAACTATCTATAGAGTTTTGCATTTCTAATACGTTCGTGTCGGATAAAAAATGAATTTTAGTTAATAATTTTTGAGTTTTGGCATAAAAACTGGCAAAATGGAAAAGGTTTTTTTTCTCCGCTCCTGGGGAACTCACAAATCTCAACTCGAGTTCATAAGAAGGAACTTAAAAAGCCTGACAATACATTATAAAAAGTCCTTCTCAAGTGTTTCATATTTTTTCAGAAAACCCAAAAAACTGATTATTTCAAAAACTTGAGGGGGTCCCTCATGATTTGTGACATTTTTTTAAATGTTTAAATTTGTTAATATAGTTGTTCCCAATTAGGGAGACTAATGCAAATAAGAAGAAATTTTTAAAATTGGATGAAAAACAAAAAAGTTTTATTATTAAGCATTATTTCAAAAGTACATAAGCTACATATATATATAGCATAGGAGTTGGCTATAATGTTAGTTCTTTGTTACTCCCTAGGGGGCGCTCTAAATTATTAATCTAATGTAACCTCTAGGGAGACTTTTTATTTCATAATTGGTTTTTAAATAATCAAATACGAAATGAAGCCATCGCAAAAAAATGAGGTCTATGAAATAAATGTCCGGCACCTTATGACGTAATAAATTAACGCCACGGTTCACCCAAGTAATAAGGTCTGGGCAATACAAAAACAAGCATGTAATCCTAGCAGTATAACTACTCAATAACGTCACTGGAGAACGAATATATATATTTATATATTTATTTTATTCATTTATTTATACACTTACATACATACATATACATTAGGGTTGTTCTTATTTTTCAAATGTTTGAAATGTAAGCGACTTTGTGGATTTTCTGTTTCTTGGTGATAAAAGAAGACGACATACAAAGTTTGAACAAAATCGGTCAACATTACGAGGTCGCACAACGAGGTCAAAGTTTTAAAAATTTAGTAAAAATATATTTTTTGCAAATTTCTTCAAAATGGTGGACGTTACAGACTTCAATAATAATTATTAATTTAAAGGAAATCTAATTTACTACCAGACGTATGTTTGATGTTTTTTAATGAAACAAAGTTTTCAGTAAAAACAAAGCAAGAAAGGGAGTGTGTATTGTTAGCTTATTTCATGGCTTTTTTGTATCAATTAACTTCACTCGCCTGTAGAAGATGACTTGTTCGCTTCAGAGTAAAATAGTACTTTTAAGTTTAGTAACACTTTAGATGATTAATCCAAAAAGGACCTTGGTTGCATTCTATCAATTCAGAATTCAGTACAATCTGAGTTTACATCATATGATTCAGAGCCTGTATTGACCTATAAGAAATCGATTATGAAAAAAATAAATCATAATGTGTTTCTTAAATGTGCGTCAAGGTATCCTCTCAAAATTTTACTTTGTCTCTGACGCATTTATAATCCATCCTCCCCCAAAAATTGATCTTTTCATATGAGAATATACGATTACCATTTGGTAACGGCAGTTAGTGTAACCTGTATAGGAAGAAAAAAAGAAGGGAGAGAAGTGAGGCAAAATACTCCCTCCCTTCTCTTTCTTTTTCTATCCAGGTAACACTAACATAATTACCAGATGGTAATCGTATATTCTCATATCAAAAGATCAATTTTTTGGGAAGAGTACGTATTTGCTTATATCTCTTAAAGTATAGCGATTTTTAGAACACAAAATATATCAAATGAAAGCTTGGTTAACCAGCTTTAATATTTTGGTATACTAAATCATATCAATTTAATAAGTAGAGAGTTATATGTACATTAAAAAAGCCTATCTCGCGTACAAAATGACGCATATAATGGATTATAAATGCGTCAGAGACAAAGTAAAATTTTGAGAGGATACCTTGACGCACATCTAAGAAACACATTATGATTTATTTTTTTCATAATCGATTTCTTATAGGTCAATACAGGCTCTGAATCATATGATGTAAACTCAGATTGTACTGAATTCTGAATTGATAGAATGCAACCAAGGTCATTTTTGGATTTATCATCTAAAGTGTTACTAAACTTAAAAGTACTATTTTACTCTGAAGCGAACAAGTCATCTTCTACAGGCGAGTGAAGTTAATTGATACAAAAAAGCTATGAAATAAGCTAACAATACACACTCCCTTTCTTGCTTTGTTTTTACTGAAAACTTTGTTTTATTAAAAAACATCAAACATACGTCTGGTAGTAAATTAGATTTCCTTTAAATTAATAATTATTATTGAAGTCTGTAACGTCCACCATTTTGAAGAAATTTGCGGAAAACTATATTTTTACTAAATTTTTAAAACTTTGACCTCGTTGCACGACCTCGTAATGTTGACCGATTTTGTTCAAACTTTGTATGTCGTCTTCTTTTATCACCAAGAAACAGAAAATCCACAAAGTCGCTAACATTTCAAACATTTGAAAAATAAGAACAACCCTAATATACATATATATATATATATATATATATATTTATAGATAGATAGATAGATAGAGAGATGATTGATATATATATATATAGGTAGATGTAATTGTTCTCCAGTGACGTCATTGAGTAGTCACACTGCTACATGTTTGTTTTTGTATTGCCCAAGCCTTGGGTTTACCAATCTTATTAACCAGTTTGAATACTTACGATAACATCATGAAAATAGTTTCCTGTGCAAAGTTTGAAATGTTGATTTTCCCTCCAAATCATGAAGAAAATATATGAAACTTTATCATCTTGGATATTTTTGTCATTACTGTCGCAACAAGTATTATGTATTGATGTTATTGAAGGTCTATCTATAAATGCTAATGTTGTTAATGCATATCATAAGGCTTCAAACTATATGGGAGCTTTATATATAATACAACATTTTATGGAGTGAATATTTAAAGAAAAATTGTATCTTAATTATTGTCATGATCTTTTATTTATATTTGTGTAAGCAAAATATGCCCTTGGAATATACTAAGCCTTCAAGCATGTTCAGGAGTATTAATATTGAGAATATTTTAAAAAATCAAAAAAATTGATAAAAGGGCACCATTTTTATGATCCCCGTCATAAACATGATGGAATTGACGGAAGGGCACTATGATAATACATTAAACATATAAATACTACCACTGTTGACATTTTTATCTACATTATTTATAAAATGAGATTATAAAGCTATTTTTATGACTCTTATTACAAGACATTGTTGACATTTGAATCATTGATCATCTTTTTTTAGTCTGACTTTAAAAATCATTCAACTAATATATTCTATATTTCTGTAGTTCTTTACCTTTTTATTATTTTCTCATCAGCACCGTTGTGCGAAAAGAAAAGGAAAAGTACTCGGTCCTGTGTTAATGATATATCAATCTCTCTTTGTATCTTTGTTTTCAAACATGGCGTCTGTCTCTCTCTCATGAGTACTTTGTACTTTATGTTGATATGCCACTGCCTCTTCATTCTTTCCTCTTTGATTATATTATATAATTTATATATCATGACCAACTAGAGGCATGAATGCAAAGGAGCGAATGATCTTTGTTTTATTCCTTTTAATTTATCTTTGTTTTCAAACATGGCGTCTTGCTAAGTATCTGTGCCCACTTTTTTAAATAGAGGCGATAAAGTTATTTTTAAAGTAAGAAAAGGGAAAAAAAGAAAAATAAACACATATATACATATTTGTAGTTATAAGGAGAGGAACTTAATCCGGATTTACTGGATAATATATATTTTTTCCCTCTCCTTTTTTTGCATACTAATCGCATCATTCTCTATCATACATATAACTACTTTCTAGACGACGTCTTCATCATCATCTAAACAAGCTTAAAAACTTCATCGTTTGATGCTAGGTTCAATCCTTGCCTCAACATATTATCCATAGATATGTTACCATGTATAAATACTGTGGCCGTAGGCCACCCACCCGCCCGGAGGGCCTAGCCACAGCCGCGGAGCGGCAATGGGCTAGTTAATATAAAATGACATTTGTCAAGATGTACAACAAAATTAGATTTGGCTGTTTGTGATATATGCATGGAAATGCATTATGCGTCTAACAACGTTATTGGATTACAGTTTATCTGCCGCTATGAGGAATTAACTTAACCCGAGGTATAGCATTGCTTTTAAATTAAGTATAAAAGGTTATTGAACTTTGCACCCATATACATATCTATAAATCTATCCAAGGAGAATATAATAAGGTGAGTCAAAGAGGAGATCTTAGACTCATGCTCATGTTCATGGAGATTTTTTTGACGTCGCGAATGCTACAATAAAAAAACATTGTTTATTAGTGCTATGATTTAGAATTATTTCTTAACTTTATCTCTCAATTGAAAATACTCACATATTTGAGCGCATACGGCGCCCATATGTTCGCCCTTCAAGTATGGGTAGATTTTGGAGCTAGTTTGTGAGTGAAAGAGACCTTAAAGAATATAAGAGAGGAGAGAGAAAATAATTTTCTGATTTGTACAACATTCCTCATAAAAAGTTTGACTTTGTACAAAGAATATGTTTTAAGTCACATGCGATGCTTTTTTCTTTTCTATTTCTCTAACTCCTCCTCCTCCTTTTCTTTTTTTTTTCCTCTCTTTACCTTGAAAAGTAGATACTAAAATCAAACAAGGTCTGAATTCTTTTCTTTCATTTCTGGTTCCATCACTGTGCACATAGTTTTATTAGGTCCGTCTTGACCTAAGGATTCCATAAATACCTTCAAAGTTCAAATCTGACCATAAATTTGGGAGGAGATAGCGTGCGGACATACAGACGGACAGAGATTGGTGAATTATTATATAGATTTCATTTCAATATTGTTCTGTGCTAGTGTATAGAACCCATGTTGCATGAAAAAAATGTTATGTAAATGATTTATTTTAAGTATTTATCAAATATTAATTTCAAACAATAAAATGATTTTAAGATCAAGATTTTGATTTATTTGAAGGAATTCATAAACCACAATAATATAATTATGCCCATGTATGTACATATTAAAAGGGGGTAACATAAGAATATTAATATATAATTACGCTACTTAGTAACCTAGCATATGCGTTTAAGTTTTCATTAGCATTTTTAAAATTAAGTAGCTTATTAAGAAAATTGACTCGAATCCGTCTTATTTTTATTTTTTACAAAAGAAATAATAATTTATTTTGACCAATTGGATATAAATTGATAAGTGGCTTAAACGATACTCATCTGTTTCCCCAAAGTTGGGCGGAGGTCTTTAAACTTCCTGGTTAAGTATCCAGCGATATAGGAGAGACCCTCGTTGGAAAAGTCATTGAAATTTTTCCAGTGTTTGCCGACTAGGCAGAGGAAGGAGTTTCCGTGAGCGCAAGTACTCAAAGGCCCGGGTACATATGCTCCGTAGAATGAGGGCGGTAGTTACATCTTCCTTTGAGTATCTACGTTTGAACTTTGTCGAAGGATTCATTAATCTTCTTGTTCGAATCGCTGTGTAATTCTTTTCCAATGAGGTTCTAACTAAAGTTTCCTTAAAGTTGTATGAGATAAATTTGAGGCACTTAGCTTTGTAGCAGGACAGCTTCTTTTTCATGAATGAGAGTTCCTCATTCCTCATCACTAGTCAACTCACAATCTTTTTTTCGTTCACGGGCTTCTTGACGGACCTGTCTGAAGGACTTGGACACACTTGAGGAGGGTGATCCAGGGATGAAGAGTTAAGGAACAGCTTGAGACTTTGACGATCGCAGATCTTCGTATTCTTTAGGCCAATCCTGTAGGATCTTCTGCATCGTGCAATCCACAGACGTTGGATATTGAGATCCTTCGTCGGAAGAGCAAAATATTGTATATATAAGGGCACATTTTTCCAAAGACTTGGCAACTACATGTGCTTCCCTCATGGTTTTGGCGTTGCGAAGTTTAGGGCTACTGTTCCAAATAGCTGCAGCACTGGTTACAAATGTGGCCACCGACTTAGGGAGAGGAGATCGGATGAGGCCGGCAGTCCGAGAACGAGTCGATCTGACCCCACCTTGGGCACCGAATAAGATCTTGCCTACTGGGTTTCGGTCGCCATTGCTACCATTCCGGCTTGCAAAGCATTTCCAGGTTTCCATAGCCACAGCCCGAACTGATATCCCATTAAGAGAGGGAAGTCCGGCCTTGTGGAGCAGAGCCTCGATCCGCACGTGACTGCTAACCCTTTCGCCAAGTAAAGACCTAGCTGCGTTGTTTATGGAAACCTGGATCGATCTTGCAGCCTTCAGTGGACCAGTTACGTCGTTTTTTAGTCGAAGTACATTTTTCACCGCGGCAGCGTAGCTGACTCGACCCAGCATAAGACCTTTGGCCAATTGTCGCAAATATACTCCGCGTGGGAGGTGGAGCGAAAGACCATTAATCAGCGCCACACACTGTTTTGCTGACTGTACCACATTGGCCTCATGGGGACTGGTGGAGAAAGCTGCGTCAAACGTGACTCCAAGGAGCTCAATTGTCCTGGATGGCCTCACATCCACTCGATCTATTAGTATGGTAAATGTTTTGACCTCAGAAGCCTTGGCACTACCACCAATGAGGAGCTGCGTCTTGGAGGCGTTCATTTTGAGACCATTCCCCGTCGCAAAACGATAGAACGTTTCTGCCCGTTCTGTTAGAAGTCTCCAGATGGTGGTGACGTCGTTGGCTACAGCCCAAATGCAGGTGTCATCTGTGTATCCAGAGTTGTCTTCGTCAGGGATGACCAGACAGGCAGGCATATCTGCAACTAGGGTCAGGTAGAGCAGAGGGCTCAAGATGCTTCCCTGGCGAACATCAAACTTGACCGGTAGAAGGGAGGACTTCGCACCATTCCAGTCGACACATTGTCTACTTCCAGACATATAGGAGGAAAACCATTGTAATGGAGTTCCCCTGACTCCAAGTGTCTCAAGTTGTGGTAGCAGTTGATTTTTGTCGACAGTATCGAAGGCAGAAGACAGATCGAAGGCAAGAATACCGACAACCTTTCCATCCTGCTTACCACGAAGCCACTGCGCATGCGCTGAGGCAAGTACTGCGTTTGTGGACCTCCCTTGCCGAAAGCCGAACTGGGTAGTGGGTAGTGCGTTCAACTTAGCCAGGTGCTGCTCTAAATCTGTTTTCACCAATGTCTCGATAACCTTAGATATGGATGGAAGGATAGAGACAGGACGGTAAGAGGCTGGATCAGCGGATAACTTCCCATTACCTTTGAAAACTGGGAAGACAATGCCAGTCTTGAAAGCGATGGGAACAATGCCAGAGGAAAGGGATACATTAACTAAATGCAAAATAGGAGAAGCTAAGATATTAGAACCCTTTTTGAGGATGGATACTGGAATACCATCCACTCCCATGGCCTCCGTGGGCTTCAATGAAGCAATATTCTTAGCTATCCTGTCCAGCATTCGCAAAAGAGAAGTGGAACGACTCTGTCTTTTCAGGCCAGTCGGACATCGGGGGCGAGAGATCCTCAAGACCCGCACGTAATTGGTCAATTTTATCAATATAAAACTGATTCATGGTCTCAGCGGCACCGGAATTACCCCCAGTAACAGTACCATTTACATTCATTGAGGCGGGGAGAGAGGCCTGGGACTTGCCAAGTATGTTGTTCGCCAGACCCCAGAGTGTCTTCGGCTTATTTTTCGCAGTGTTGATCTTGGCAAGGTTAGACTTGAGGTGATCGCGCTTAACAAGCGAAGAGACCCGATTGCGCAGGTGGCGGTACTCGTCTCCAGAGGCACGGTCTCGTGCGTTCATGAGGTCTAGTGTATTTTTTGCCAGATAAAGATCTCGACTTCGGCGGAACTTAATTGTTTTAATCGGAATGGCAACATCCATGGCAGCGGTGATACCCTTCTCCAGAAACTAAAATGCCTCGTCTGGGTCCTTGATGGTATATATGTCTTCCCATGGCCACATGTTCAGGGCTGCTTCCAGTTCGGGGATTCGAAGGGCCTTAAAGTTCCGTCTCTTAATCTCCATCAAGGAAGTTTTGTTTTTCGTTGTATCGATGAAAGCGACCACAGGGCGGTGATCAGAACTACAGTCACCCAAAACATTTACGTCTATCTTAACCCCAGAGTGATATACGTGGTCGAGGCAGGAGGTGCAGTGAACTCCGTTGGAGAGACCGTCGAACTCCCAAGTGGCTGAGGTAGTTGCATAAGTGAGGCCAGAAGACTCTGTAGCCTCAATTAGGGAGTGGAGGAGTGGCCTCCGTGTATTGGATTTATCTGCTAGTCTGTGCATATCGAGATTGAAATCGCCCATTACAATGATTGAGCCACAGGAGTTTGCAGCTGCAGAAATTTGAGCGGTGAGGTTGGTAAGCTGTTCCTTCTCCATTGAGATGCCACAGTCCTTAATATCGGAGGACGAGAACTGCCTATACATTGTGAAGTATAAATTCTCCGCGTATTGTGGAAGGAGAAAGGGTTTTGCAAAACTGCAGGATGGTCCATTTCTTCTCATGTTCAGAAATCGTTTTTCAGGTTGACAATCAATACAGATATTATATATTGATAAAAATCCCTTTTTCTTGAACAAAATGGCGTATCAATAATACGATTAAAATTATTTTAAATACTTCTACTTCGCAATTTAAAATTGCATTTCTGATGGTGTATATATATATATATATATATATATATATATATATATATATATATATATATATATATATATATATATATATATACTAGCGAATGTTACCCTGCGCTGCCCGGGATTTTCCAACTTGACAATAGTCTGGAAGGGAAAAAATAACACGAATAATTTTAGTATGCCATTGCATGTGATTGTTCATATTAAAATAAGTTCCTTAAAAAGTCGTCATTGGATTTTCTTTGCCATTTTTTCCGTTTTGTGTTCCTTATTGGTGGGTATTTAAACATCGTAAAAAAGGTATTTTGTAAGTCATAAAGTGCCAAACATATATGTATGGTAGCACTGAATATTAGAGTACCTATTAGTTTGATCTGCGTTGATGGAGGAAAAAGCAAAAGAAAATACTTAAATGGGAGTGCAACTTCATATTTTAATCCAGAAAAGATGTGATTGATTGGCATCACTCTCCATCTCTAGGCATTATTAAAATTTGATTAGCGCGATGTTGCAATATAAAAAGTTGTTATTTTCCACAAAACCTAAATTTGGGGGAAAGACAGAGACAGAAAAACTTATTCTTAAGTAATTATGTAGAAAACGAATTATCCGGTTAGCATCGAAAAAAACAAAAAACACGTCTTTTTACCTCAAAATCATCAAAAAAAAGATTGGTCAAAATCTAACATGGCAATTTTAAAAAATCGATAAAAAACGTTTTGGTGAGTAAAATAATCATGGCGATGACAAATTTTCTGGGAGTTGGCAACCCCACCAAAACACTTCCTGGACTCTCAAAACTATTCACTAAAAATTTCGTCAAGATCTAATGAACCGTTCGGGAGATACAAGGAAACGAACGAACGAACTGAATTCTTTTTTATTAGTATACCAGCGGATGTTACCCGGCGCTGCCCGGAATTTTCCAACATGAAAATGGTCTTTGGAATAGAAAAAATATAAATAGAAAAATTGGTTGTCACCAAAAGGGTTTTCTCAAGGATCGCCAAATCTATGATATTTCCCGCAATGCCCAAGCCTGCATTGACTCTACAAAAAAGAGAGGTAAATTCGCAGCAATTATTGCTGTAGACTTCTCAAAAGCGTTTGACTCGATATATCATAGCCAAGTCCTGAGAGCAGTACGGAGACTTCTGCCTCGGAAGTTCTTCAATCCCGTGCTAGCGCTATTGTTTAATGGTTCCTCATCCCTGTCCTTGGACGGCCTGGAAAGTAGTCCGATAACAATAAGAAGAGGTTGTAGGCAGGGCTGTCTATCGGCTCCTTTGTTATTCATCGCAGCAATTGAAGAGTTCGCCCAGAAAATCTTAATTTTTTTGGAGGCTTTGGCATTAATATCGAGGGTTCACCTCATATTTTAGATATATATGCTAATGATATTACCATTTCAGTAGAAGCCAACTCTGAGCCTCAACTGGTGAAAAGACTTGAAATTATCTTAAATTTTTTCACTAAGTTCGAAAAAATCTCTGGACTTTCCGTTAACAGAGCTAAAACTGCAATTCTCCCCATTGGTTCTTGGTTTCCATCTCAGGATCTTAGGATTCACTCTTGTTTAGTAAAGTCGAGAATAGAGATTTTGGGCATTCATTGGAATAGGTGGGGTATTGATGAAAGGAACTGGAACAGCTTAAACCGTCTAGTTCTTCAAAAAACCAAAATGTGGAGATTCTTCAACCTTCAAAAGAGAATTGATTTGTACAACTCAAAGGTTATTCCTTTGGTGTTGTATAGAGCATTCTCCTCCCCCTTTTTTGCCGAAAAGGCAATCATGAACGAAGATAAGTGGCTTGGATCATTATTTCATAGTTCTTACATTCAAGCCTTAAAAAGAAAGATAATCCACTTAGGGGGGAACATAGTACAACTTTCCCTTATAATTCCCAACATGTACTTAAAACTCTTCCGAAATTTATTCCAAAACCCTCTTGTAGAGTGGCGCAGATCGGTTTCATTGAGCAATGTTTGCTCTTGGATTTTGTTTGGGTCTGAGCTAACAAATCGTCAAACCAGTTCTCTTTCACAGGTCTGGGGCTGTGCCCAAAGAATTTTATGGAGAAATGTTCCTGTGTTTGAAGGAAACTGCATTACCGATATAATCAAGTGCAATTCGGGCAAAAAATATTTCTTCAGGAAACTGAATTGTCCCAAAGTCCTCGAGGAGATGGCCATAAAAAGTAACATATTATCATTACACGATGTGACTCCTGTGGGTCCTTTTCGTGATGGCAGGTTTTTATTTCCTTTATCAAGAGCTGCTCTCGATTATCAGGTACTCAGACCCTGGTACCTTAAAATGACTTCTCCCATTCGTTCCGGTTCTGAAGAAAGTTTGAACATTTGTCAAAAATACGTTGACCTCCTCAAACTTCCAGTTTGTTGGAAAACTAGGATTCTTAAATCTCTTATAGGGATTGCTGAGGGGACAAAGTTTACGGCTCAGCTGCAGATATCCGCTGATCTCACTCGTTTTATACTTCCATGCAAAGATTGTGGTAAAATTTATAACACTACTTTGCATGCCTTTGTAGATTGTCATTCAGTATCCATCCTAAAACAATTCATCAGTTTGAATGTCAAAGGACTTCATACCCCAGATACAAACAATTTTTGCAAAGCCATCGTCCTCTTCGGTCTTGGCAGATCTCTCTCTGCAAAATCTAGAGCAATAAATAGCACTCTCTTAAATGCCAAAGCTCTTATAGCTAAGAGTTTAGCATCTCACTCTCTTATCAGTCCGTGGGAGGTAAGGGCAATTATTCTAGCGGCTGCGGCAAGATACGCGGCGTTGGACCTCAAGATCCCCTCTGTCACCGATGGATAGTGGAGTTGGGCTGGTGATGTAATTCGCTACTTCCCTTCGTGTTCCCTGCCTTATGGAAAAATTATTAAAAAACTTTTACGCCAATTCAATGATTTAAAATAGACCGTTTTTATCGTTAATTCATGTTTTGTTTTAGATTGTCAAGTTGTTTAATTATAATTGTATTTTAGTGTTCGTTCATATTTGATGTAAAATTTTAAACTAAAATGTTTAATTATGTTTTTACGCATTAACATCTTTTTATATACATTCTGTTTTTTATTCTTGTATATATTTTTATGAACTGTGGGAAAATATATATATATAATTTTTTTTAGTGATGTCATCGCATGTGATTTTTAATATTAAAATCAGTTTCTGAAAAAATGTCAAAAAAAGTTTTCATTGCCATTGCCATATAAGCCATTGTATTGGGAACATAGAGTGCCGAAGATATGTATGGTATAGGTGAATATGAGAGTATCTGTTTGATCTCCGATGATGGACGAAAACAGCAAAGGAATAAACTTAAGAGAGAGAGAGAGCGACTTTCTATCTTTATCAAGAAAAATTTAGAGTAATGTTACATCTTTAGGTTTGGAATATATTCAATAACTACTTCATAGTACAATATTTGATTACTATTATGTAAAACATTAATCGTACATTATCTTCTAATGTAAGATGTATGTAACCAATATTTATAAAATATCTCAATAGACTCTACTAAAATATTTTTTATCATTTACAGCACCTTGTAAATAGTCTTTATAATAGAAAAAATAATAATAAAGAAAAAGTTTCATTGCGTCTTCGTTGCCATTTTTTCCGTTTTATATTCCTTAAGTGTCTGCATTGCCATTTCTTCCTATTTATATTCCTTAAGGTTGAGTATTTAAGCATCATAAAAGGAAATTATTTATAAGTCATTTCATAGAGAACATAGAGTGCCGAAGATTTGTATGGTTGTGCTGAATATCAGAGTATTTGTTTGGTCTCTTTGATGGGGGGGGGGGGGGGGACATAAAAAAAATAAGAGAGAATGTGAATTCATATCTCTATAAAGAAAAGTTGAGAGAGAAGTTACATCTTTAGGCATTATTAAAAATTAAAAATTTATATTGGGGAGAAGACAGACACATAAAGATCGTATTTTTAGGCATTCCTATGGAAAACGAATTTTTCGGTAGAGCCCCATTAAAACCAAAAAACGTCGTTTGACCTCAAAATCATCCACAAAAAATTTAAAAAAATCTAACTTGGCAATTTTAAAAAATTGCCAAAAAACGTTTTGGTGAAAAAATAAACATGTCAATGACGAATTTTCCATGAGTTGACAACCCCATTAAAACACTCCCTGAGCTCTAAAAACTATTCACTGAAAATTTTGTCAAGATCTAATGAACCGTTCGGGAGATACAGGGAAACGAACGAACGAACGTACAAACGAACGAACGGAATTCTTTTTTTATTAGTATACTAGCGAATGTTACCTGGCGCTGCCCGGGATTTTCCAACTTGACAACACTCTGTAATGAAAAAAAATCACTCGAATAATTATAGTGATGTCATCGCATGTTATTTTTCATATTAATATCAATTTCCTAAAAAATTCGTCATTGGGTCATCATTGCCATTTTTTCCGTTTTGTATTCTTTATTGGGGGGTATTTAAACATCGTAAAAGAAGGTATTTTTTAAGTCATAGAGGGCCGAAGATATGAATGGTAGTGATGAATATTAGAGTATTAATTTGATCTCCATTGATGGAGGAAAACAGCAAAAGAAAAAACTTAAGAGGGACTGCAACTTCATATCTTTATCAAGAAAAGTTGAGAGTGATTGACATCACTCTCCATCTCTTGGGGTTATTAAAATTTGAATAGCGCGATGTTGCATTATAAAAAAGTTGTTATTTTCCACAAAACCTAATTTTGGGGGGAAAGACGGGGTCAGAAAAAAACTTATTTTTAAGTAACCATATAGAAAACGAATTTTCCAGTAAACACCCAATAAAACAAAAAACGTCTTACTACCTCATAATCGTCCACAGAAAATTTGGCCAAAATCTAATTTGGCATTTTAAAAAAATATGCAAAAACATTTTGGCGAATGAAATAAACATGGTGATGACTAATTTTCCGGGAGATTACAACCCCACTAAAACACTTCCTGAACTCTCAAAACTATTCACTGAAAATTTCGTCAAGATCTAATGCACCGTTCGGCAGGTACAGGGAAACGAACGAACGAACGAACAAACGAACGAACGAACAGAATTCTTTTTTATTATTATATACTAGCGAATGTTACCCGGCGCTGCCCAGGATTTTCCAACTTGACAATAGTCTGGAATGAAAAAAAAAATCCCACGAATAATTTTAGTGATGTCATCGTATGTGAGTTTTCATATTAAAATAAGTTCCTTATGAAGTCGTCATTGAGTCTTCATTACCATTTTTTCCGTTTTGTATTCCTTAAAGCTGTGTATTTGAACATCATAATAAGAAGAAATCCCACGAATAATTTTAGTGATGTCATCGTATGTGAGTTTTCATATTAAAATAAGTTCCTTAGAAAGTCGTCATTGAGTCTTCATTATCATTTTTTCCGTTTAGTATTCCTTAAAGCTGTGTATTTAAATATCATAAAAAGAAGAAATCACACGAATAATTTCAGTGATGTCATTGCATGTGACTTTTCATATTAAAATCAGTTCCTTCAACAGTTGTCATTGGGTCTTCATTGCCATTTTTTCCGTTTTGTATTCCTTACGGTTGGGTATTTAAACATTTTGCCTCACTTCTCTCCCTTCTTTTTTTCTTCCTATCCAGGTAACACTAACAGCGTTACCAAATGGTAATCGTATATTCTCATATCAAAAGATCAATTTTTGGGGGAGTGTACGTATTTGCTTATATCTCTTAAAGTATAGCGATTTTTAGAACACCAAACATATCAAATGAAAGCTTGGTTAACCAGCTTTAATATTTTGGTATACTTAATCATTTCAATTTAATAAGTAGAGAGTTATATGCACATTAAAAAAAGCCTATCTCTCGTACAAAATGACGCATATAATGGATTATGTATGCGTCAGAGACAAAGTAAAATTTTGAGAGGATACCTTGACGCAAATCTAAGAAACAAATTATTATTTATTTTTTTCATAATCGATTTCTTATAGGTCAATACAGGCTCTGAATCATATGATGTAAACTCAGATTTTTTTTTTTTGGCCCAATGGGCATATATTATCAACAGGTTCATTTTATACAATAAAGAGGTTCTTAAAATTAACTTTCAAAGATAAAAAACATGTCAATCACCAAAATATTATCAAATAAGGCATAGAATTATTTATCAAAGAAAAAAAAAGAAGACAATTTATAAGTGTAATAAGATATTTGAGTGTAAAATAGCTACTGGGAGGATTCCTGACAGGTCGTTGTCGTTGGTGGTACGCAATTTGTATATTATAAATTGGATTTTGGTGATGACGGCGTCGCATTTGGCATTCGAGGAAGTTGAGAGGAAGTCCTCTTCACTGATGGTGGTGTTAAAACTTCCTTCGATGATACGACGGACAGCTTGGTATGTTTCATTTAGAGCTGGGCACTTCCATAATAAGTGATCCGTGGTTTCGGGCTGACCTTTGCAGAAGAAGCAATTTTGGCGTGTGTCGTTGAAATTTTTTGCAGCCACCTCTAAAGAACCAGTGAGTACACGGTATTTCAACCATTTTTCCGACGATGTTAATAAATTGCTTCTTACTGCCACAATACATTCACTTGTACTCCTCGCGATCCCGCGTCTTCTTAAATATCCTTCGTAAGGTGCTAGGGTAGGGACAATAGATGATTTTCTTAGCTCCCTTGTTGATACGGTTGATAGTTTGAGACGATAAGGTAGGAGTGGCCGTTGAATTACGCTTGGCCTGCCAATTTGGTGTAGCAAGAAATTATGAGCAAGTTTGTTAATTAATGAAGAAGAATTGATAACGTCGCCGGCTATTTGAGCGTTAAGGGTTCTTGGAGTATGAGAGTTTAGACTCTCGACAACAGGCTTCTCCCATCCTAAAAGCGACTCATATCTTTCGATTATGTCTTTAGAACCGTTGGAGAATTGTTGCATACGAGCCGAGTGTTTTGAGACTATTTGTAAAAGTTTTGAAAGACCATTACAGGGATGTTCGTCGTATTCGCTTTCGTAGATTTTTAAAAAGTGATTAAAGTGGATACTCCAAAAATGATTTTTTTCCCATAACTTTCGTATCCAATAACTGTTAAAAGACTGCCACAAAATCTTGAAATTTATAACACCCAATCCTCCCACTTTTATTGGGTTATGAATTCGATTAAAGGATATGTTTTTCTTTTTGTTCAGTACTAGTAAAGACGTTTCAATAGTCATGATGTGTTCTAGTATAGCTTGGTTAAAAGGGGTGACTCGTAGTAAATGTATAACACTTGGGACGACGTAGGAATTCCATGCCTGAATTCGATTCCAAACATTTAAATTAAGATTTTTGAAGAAATAACATTTACGTTTTAGTTTCATTAAAATCATTTCACAGTTCAGTATTGAGCTGTTTGGACCAATCCATGACCCGAGTATATTTAGATCGTCAGAGAGTTTTAGGAGTGGCCAGGCTTTTTCTATAATGCCTTTATAAGGGCTTATCAGTTCCGTCTTCTCTATGTTGATCCTTAGCCCAGAACATCTTGAAAAATTGTCTAGAATGTTAAAAGTTCTTTTCATGGAAATAAGGGTTTGCAGCGGGTTGCCGGAATAAACCATTGTGAGGTCGTCGGCGTAGCACAAGCATTTTAGTGTCTCTGCAGACGAACAAAACCCGCGAATTTCTTCGTCGAAGTGTATTCTTTGCAGTAAATTATCGACGCATAGGACGAAAAGTATTCCAGCCATTGGGTCACCTTGTCGAACGCCTCTTTTGTTATGGAAATAAGACTTTCGGTTCCCGTATTCAATTAAGGTTCTTGTTTTGGCAAGGGAGACACTAACCATCCGAATTATGAAATCTCCAAACCCTTTGCTATAAAGGGTTTGGATGATAAAATTATGAGATATGGTATCGAATGCTTTGGCAAAGTCAATTGCCATAAACGATGAGTTAAAATCATAGTCAAAAATTGTCTGAAGTGTAAAAGGAACAATGTCCATGAGTTTGTTCTTTAAAAAACCGTATTGTGATCCGTGAAGTATTTTATTTAAAACTTTTTCCATTCGATTGGCCACGACATAGGAGTAGATTTTATAAATAGCGTTTTGCATTGTAAGAGAACGAAGATTTTTTAAAAACGTTGGATCTTTATTTTTTTTAGGTATTAAAACAATTTTTCCATCTGAAGCAAACTCGGGAAAATAACCAACAGCTAAAACTTTTTCGTAAAAACTGAGGGGCGCTAAATAATGAATATATTTTTTATAAAATTCGAAGGTTAGGCCAGTTGGACCTGGTGACTTGTTAATCTTTGTATTTTTTAAGATGGCAAATTTCACTTCATCAATGGTAAGATGTGTTTCAATATGGTCATTATCCTTGCGGGAAATGTGAAGATTATTGTCCATGGGGCATCTTAAACTTTGGCAGAAGTCGGCGTTTGACGTTTCGCATCGAGTACACAGTATAGAAGCCGTACAATTGAAGCAGCTATAAAGCTTCGTGAAATAGGAGCTAATTTCGGTGCATACGAAGTCTGGGTGGCTTGATATTTTTCCGCTACTTGCAGTGAGTGAAATATTTTTTTGCATTATGCTTTTTGTTGTCCAACTTCATACATTGAAGCCTCGAGTTAGATAGGTCCGAAATTGCTTCAATTTTGTGTTTAACTCTCTGTATGAGATCTGCTTTTCGGTATAGTTGGTCCAACTTAAACTGCTTTTCTTGTTTTGATATATTCTCTTCATGTATATTCTGAATTTCGTAGATCAACTTGCGTTTATTATTTTTTTTTTTTCATAATCGATTTCTTATAGGTCAATACAGGCTCTGAATCATATGATGTAAACTCAGATTGTACTGAATTCTGAATTGATAAAATGCAGCCAAGGTCATTTTTGGATTTATCATCTAAAGTTTTACTAAACTTAAAAGTACTATTTTACTCTGAAGCGAACAAGTCATCTTCTACAGGCGAGTGAAGTTAATTGATACAAAAAAGCTATGAAATAAGCTAACAATACTCACTCCCTTTCTTGCTTTGTTTTTACTGAAAACTTTGTTTTATTAAAAAACATCAAACATTCGTCTGGTAGTAAGTTAGATTTCCTTTAAATTAATAATTATTATTGAAGTCTGTAACGTCCACCATTTTGAAGAAATTTGCAAAAAATATATTTTTACAAATTTTTTAAAACTTTGACCTCGTTGCGCGACCTCGTAATGTTGACCGATTTTGTTCAAACTTTGTATGTCGTCTTCTTTTATCACCAAGAAACAGAAAATCCACAATGTTGCTAACATTTCGAACATTTGAAAAATAAGAACAACCCTATATATATATATATATATATATATATCAGAGCTGGGATTCGGTAGAAAAATCAACCGCCGGTTCGGTATTCGTATATACCTTCTACCGATCGATATCTGTATTCGGTAGATTTTATTATATATCTACAGTGTCGACCATTATTCGGTAAGGTAGATAAGAAAGAGAGATAAATTTATGTATAAATTTGTTCTGTGATTTCTTCATATGCATTTAATATTGGACAATTTATAACGAAGGACAATTAAGTATATCATTAATTATAGTTTATTAGAGATTATTTGAAATTTAATACATACAAATCTTATAGAAATTATATATGTACTTTTGTAGGAAATGGAAGGTTTAAGATTATTTTTTTCAATTACTGCCTCTTATTGTCCGATATTAAATGCACTCTCAGGTACTCTAGTATTCAATACATATCATGTGATAAAATTGAATGTATATTTATGTATCTGCTCTATAATACTTTAAATTGTATTTGTTTAGATATTTAGCAAAGTTCAAGTTCTTCACACAAGGGAGCGCTTCCACAAAAACAAAACGTAAATTTCATTCAAATATTTGTTCATTTTTTTAATGAAACAATATATAATCTACTTTTATCGAAGTTTCAACTTACGATGACGTTGTACAAATTACTTTGTTTATGTTGGGCAAAGCGACAGTTGAACGATGTTTCTTTATTATTGAAGGGAATACGCTCTCCATATCTTTAGGACTCTAGGTATGTGAATGTCACAAAAGTCATACTTTCAAATATACCGTACCGATTGTCAATCGGTATCGGTATTTGGTATTTTCTACCGAATATTGTATAATCGGTTCGGCAATCTACCGTCGGTAGTATCGAATACCGATTTACATTCGGTAGTCGCATCTCTGATATATGTAAATATATATATAATGTTAATTTTTTGACTTTTTAGTAAGGTAAATGTGACTATGAGGATCGCATAGTATCTTCAAACTTAAGAATTATAAAGATTTCCATTTCCTTGCATCTCTGAGTTCCCTGTGCTATAAAGGGAACATAATTTATGTCTGTATCTCGTGACATAGTCCAATTCCATATTTCTAAAAAGATAATAATAAGAAGACTCTTTATAGCAGTCATATGAATATAAAACGGAGGCCCAAGGGCTTTCATAGCTATATGCTCTATAAAAACATATATATTCCTCAACTAAATTACATGAATGATGCTTTTAGAATAAAAATATTCATGCAAACTAAAAAACAAATGAACGCAAAAAAACTCCGACTTTCTCAGAAGAGGACATGTGATTCAATGGAATAGATGAACCAAATTAAAATGAATAGCCCGCATAATCCCATGATAGCTTCTTGTGATTCCTCTGAGGCAAGGCCGTCCTTCATTGTTGACTTGTTTGCCTCATACGCACATACAGTCATTGAAGAAAAATGCAAAAACAACATGAACCACTGAGTAATGTCATTATTATTATTATCATAGCGGAACAGAGAAATTTGTAAATGAAAAGTTTCAAATGGTATAGGCATTCAGTCATTAAGATTGCAATGAATTTAGAAATCTAGTTATGACTTCCTGCTAAAAAAGCATAAAAGAAACAAACAATGGGGTTATTGTATGTATTTGATAGTTATATTATATATTTGAGATGTATTACAGTTACAGAGCGATCATTGAGATGTATTACGGTCATTAAAGAGATCACTTTAGATTTTTTGAGCCAGTCGAATAAAAAATGTGCGTTTTTAATACTTATTATAAGGATTCTGATTGAAACATCGCACAAAATCCCATTCTTTAGAAATGATTTCCGCTGTATATGCCTTACGGTAATATTACATAATTAGAAATTAAACGTAATCCTTGGGAATGTCAGGCAATTTTATTTTATGTAGGATCATCGACCTAACTAATAGCTGTATGCACAATACACTGAATAAAAGAGAGGAGATCACTGTTTGCGTGAGCAGCTGATGAAACAAATAAGAAAAGGAAGGAATACTTATTGTCCCTTGAACCGTACAAGTCTAACTACCAAGTCTTAAGGAATAGAAAAAGGGAGGAAGAACAAAAGTAATAGCAAGTGACGTCATTGATGTAGGATGACATCACTGAACATTTTGCTGAATTTTCTTTGTATTTAAAAAACAATTAACTAAGACGTTGATTGCAACATTTATAAAAACACAATAAAAGTAATGTAGTCGTAGGGATTAAACATGAGACAGGTAAATAATAAAGGGTTTAACTAATAATTAAAAAGAGGTAATAATAATAATAAAGAAGAAGAAATAATAGAAGCAGGCGTCAAAAGAATAACATAAGGTGTGAAGCTCCATTTGTAAACAAACAGCTCCTCCACCGGAACTGGCGCTATTGATGAACAATTGGAACGCCGTCGAGGATCTCCAAGCTTCTTCTTGCCACGCTATCAATCCCAACACTACTTAAAAAGTGAGGCTGCCATTTTAAGTCCCTGTATGTATTCAAAAAGCTGTATATGAGGGGTGAATTTTTCCTTTTCTGTTGAGTATCCAGTTATTATGGTTGTTCCTATTGTTACAATTACGTCATATCAAACTATTCTGGCAATAAAAAAAGTTAAATCAAAAAGGAAATTTCTCAAGCGATAAGAAACAGGGGCTTATGAAACAGGGACCTAGTCGTAACATCAATTTGGATGAATCTCTACTAGGTGAAGAACATCTGCAATATAAATTAACCATGGTCTCACGAATTTGAAAACGTCATTAAGGCTATAAATCAGGGTATTTTTGACATCCTTCAAGTTTTTTTTCTTCCTTTATTTGTTCAGAGAAGACATATATATATATATATATATATATATATATATATATATAAATGAATAAAAATAAATTAACATCATAATTTATGATAAAACTCTGAACAAAGACATTATCGACTATGAACCATTATTAAAAACAGATAAAAAATTACATATGAATGATTATTTATAAAATTTCATAATTTTTTTATTAACTTAAAATAGTGACTTGATACTGATGGGTAAAACTTTACATTGCTGGCGGCGCTGGTTCAGGAGTCATCTAAAAGGGAAGGTATTCTGAGTGCCAGGGAAGAATAACGTGCTACAGCTAATATTATAATTTTCCTCAAATCCTCGTTCTTCACAACTCGGTTGTTTGTGATGCAGTTGGCAATCCACGCCTTCGAGTTGAGAATGGCGAATCCAATCGACTTGGCCTTGGGTGACTTGGGCCCAGTTTTCTTCGCCAATCCAAATAAGACAATTCCTCTCACATAATTGTCTCCACTTTTATCCAGGCCTTTCACATTCAGAACCACAAACTTTTTTCAAGCTTTTCTTCAAAGAGTTGTGAGCTTAGAAACTAATTTTTACGATAAAAAAATGATTTTTGAAGCATGCAAAGACGTCGTTAAGGTTATTTAAGTCATGTATCGTTCTTGTTTCCTGGAGATGCATTCTCTACCAGTAGATATTACTGTTGACCTTCTACTTCCAAACCCACTAGTGCTTAGAATGTTTAGACTAGACTTTAAAAATATTAAGTCAAGCTAAGCCAATCAAAAGACTAAAATATTCCCTTTTTAAAGTAAATGTATAAATGAGCAGCGACAAAAGAAATAGTGAGGACGCTGTAAAGAACTTTTCATTGCGCATTTTCAAAGAAAAGGCCGAAGGTAGAATAAGAAATATAAGTAGACACTTGACAAAAAGTTATATATATATATATATATATATATGTCAGACATTATTGAGTATTTTAAAAGGTTAAGTCAGAAAATATATTTTATATGTGCGCGGAAGCGAACGAAACAATATACATTTTTTTGGAGTTCTATGTGTTAAGAGATAAGGAGAGTCAATTCAAGTCCAAAATGGGCAAATGATCACCAAAGAACAATTCCTTTCCTACTATGAAAAAACAAAACAATGACGAATTAAAGATGAAGGCATTATTTAAAGAAATTCAAATATTTTATAGAATCAAACATGTAATTATAAAATAGTAATTTCTTATTTTCGAAATAAATACTATTTATAGCAAATATTTGTCTGAGAGTTTATTGATGAGCTTTTAATGATGAAGGTGAAAAAATTGCTCATATGTTATGTATTATATATATATATATATATATATATATATATTATATATATATATATACTTCATATACATACAAACATGCATTTTTATGAAACCAAGGCGATAGAGCGAGAGGGATCTTTCTGCATTAGTTACGAATCATATTAAAGAATGAAAGAAAACTCTCTTAAACAAATATTCCTTAATTACTCTTCTTTTTCTCTTATAGTTTCTTTTACTTAGTTAATGGGCATTAGCATTATCTAGGGTGTGTTTTGTGTGTGTATATATATTGCGGCACATATGCTCATAGTAGATAGCTCATCTATTGTTTCTTTTTTTTGCATATTCACAACCATAATTGTGTGGGAAATCTTCTTAGCCGCCAAGAACAGCAGTTGTATCTAATAATAAGTATATACTAATAATATATCTGAGTGATTTCTTTCCCCTCCTCTTCTTTTCAAGAGGAGAACAAAGGAGGAGAAGATTGGATAATCGGTTGTTCAAGCATATTGATAAATGGAACAATTATAGTTTGGGGATTATTATATTTATACATATCAAAGTACTTAAGGAATAATGTTTGATAAGAGTTTTCTTTTTTTTTCTTGTGTGTGGTAGTTATGATAATGATATTTTTAAGACACATATAAAAGGATCTTTCTTCTTTTTTTGTCATGCACAACCAACTAATTGTCAGACAAAGCCCCTTAGCTTCTTGATAACAAGATTAGGAGAATAAAAAAAACTTGTATATCTATTATATGCATATATATATCTAATAGAGCATTATTCTTACTTGCATTTATCTATTGTGTTTATCTATTTCTTGATTCTGAGTGGTTACATGCACACATTGAATTACTTCTACTCATGCCTATATTTTACAATATATAAAAATGATTAGCTGGGGAAATAGTGCATTATGGTCAACTCGCAGGAAACTTGACAATTTCACTCCTGGATTTAAATAAAGAAAAAAAACAATTGGCTAAGGAAGAAAAAAAACGATAATTGGGGGATTACCAATTTATTTCTAACATTACATCGGATTCCGGTGTTTATAACTACGTCATATTGTGGTTTACTAAAGTGCTACATTTAATTTTGGAGCTCCACATGTAAAAAACTATGATATATTTTTGCTTCAAACTAAATACGAGTCTGTTTTATCAAGCAAAATCTCTTGTGATCTTACTGCTACATGTGTATTTGTTGTAAGGCTAAATTAGTGTATTTTAGGAGTTTCAAACTAATACCCAGTGAATAGACCTCTGTTACACTTGTATTCTTTGCTAAGAAAACATTCAAAACAATTATCTTTTAGTTCATCAAGGCTGAAGAAGTCAAAGTTTACATTTTTTCGGGGAAAAATTATATGAATAATCAAGTAAATCCCACTTTCACTTCTTCCATATAGTTCTCATGTTTATGTCTTATCAGAGTGGATAATAATACTGCAATGTCTTGTTTGTTTGCTTAGCTCCCAAATGGAAACCACCTTACCAAAATGAATACGGTATCAGTTAGTATTGAACCTATCTATGAGCAAGATCTTTGTTTAAGTTTTTAGAAGCATAAATAACTTTTAAAATATATTCCTGCTAGGATGTTTTATTATTTTCCCTTGTCAAATCAAAAATGCAAAGTGTAATATGACACATGATTAAAAAACATTTATATTTTTATACAAACTATAAATGCAAATAAAAATAGCCTTACATTTTTGGAAAATCCAAACACAAATAAAATTGTACCAAAGATTCAAAAAGAAGATACTGACGTGTAAAGATAATCAAAGATTATCAATTTTTTCGTCATAAATATGTTTAAAATAATAGGTTGCTTTATTCCTTATTATTGGGTAATTGGGTTTTAATTATGTGTATTTTATCATAGTCCTAGGTATTAATATATAAAATATCGACTTCAAAGTTTCTGTAAGGCTTAACAAATTGGGAACGGTAACCATTTACAAAGTTCATTTCAATTCAATTTTAAAGTTCTGACAATCTAAGTATTTGATTTCATTTTTATTCCAATTAAATTGCAAAAAATATAAATATATGTCAAAATATTTTCAAAATGTATTCATTTTTAACAAGGAAGGATTTTATGTGTAAAATATACGACGATAACGACAATACATCTGAAAATATTTATGGGTCACAATTGATGTAATCGTTTTCAAAGTGTTAAGAAATGAGTTAATGTTTACTGATATGGATAAGATAATTACAAATACAAATTCATTGTCTTTATGGGCAAATGTTAATTAACTATGTTGAAAATCGTTGAATTTTAAATGAGTTTTTTAATTTCAAATAATTATATTTTTTAAAGAACATTTCACAAAAGCAATTGTATGAAAAATTAAAATAATATTTTAAAACACTTTGAAATAAAAAAATACTAATAAATCACTTTATATGAAGAAACATTATTATTTACGTTTTATATACTAAAACCCCCGATTCTGAATAATAGAATAATTCTATAAATGAAGAACCAATATTCCAACTAAGAAATCATTAATCAACTAATTACCAAACTAAATAATATAATTTGGATAAATTGATGAATTTTACTTGAAAAATTTAGATAGATCTTCTCCAAGCACAAAGGGCATTAACGAACGAGGAATAAAGCTCCAGCTTGAATCCTCGTTTTTTGGCTGATTGCTTCAAATAAAGGAAATTTGATATTAAACTTAATTTAGAAATAGTAAAACATATTAATTGTGATAAAAGTTTTTATTATTATACTGCATTTTGCTTTTAAGTTATTTTATGACAAAGGACAAATAATATTTTAAATGAAACTTTATTGATTTAGAGAAACTACATGTAAATGAATGTATAAATTTAGTTTAAAATTAGATCTCTAAACAAAAGTTAAAAGGCAAAAAATACACCTTGAATAATATGAATCATAACTTAAAACAAAATAGACAAGGTTTATGTATGTGTTGTGTGCACACGTGCTCTGTGGCTCCTCCGAGAATATTGAATTTTCTCTGGAATTACTCCGTTTTGAGGATAATTTTGTATATCTGCGGGATCCTTGGAGTCGTGGCAATCGGTGAGATCTGCAGAATAATCATAAACTCCTTTTTTGGCGTGAAATATTGAGTTTTTCATCGTTTCTTGGGGCTTTAAAGAAGATATTTTTCTTCTTTTTCTTCCTTTTTTTCTTCTTTTTTTCTTCTTCTTGTTACTTCCCTTCGTGGGGTGATTTTTTTTTCTTCTTCTCTTCTTTAAAGACCTTTGCTTCTACTGTCTGTGCAAGTTAAAAACTTGAAAAAGACATGGAGATCAATAACATTTCTCCAGACAAGCCCCAGATGATGGGGATTTAAATAATAAAAAAGCGAGCCCTCCGTTGGGAGCTTAGGAAATGTTATTCAAAAAGGGAAGGAATATTCAAATTTTTGAAGAAAAACATCTTCAAAGATGATGACATTCGCATTAATTACCTCCGCCGAAGGAGGTATTGTTTTCACTGGCGTTTGTTGGTTTGTTTGTTGTGTTTGTTTGTCAGCAGGATAACTCAAAAAGTACTGAACGGATTCGAATGAAACTTTGTGGAGTTGTTGGAAATGCCAAAAGAAACAAGTGATTAATTTTTGGCATCTCTGAGTGCAGAATTAAGATGCAAAATGAGCAAAATACTACTACTAATAATAATGAAATGGGGTCTCTATTCAGGGAGTAGGAAAGAAGAAACGCTAAAAAAATATTCATTGACGTATTATTGTTCATTTATCAGCTCAGGACTATGTTAACCCAGTGACGTAGCTTAAACTTCTTCCTCTTCCCTCTTCGGCGGAGGTATACACTCTCTGAGTGTATACATGCCTCTAGTTTAAATTGCGTTTATCGTTGGGAGACTTTTGTGCTAACGTGCGAAAATACTGATGGAAATTGTTCAAAACGGACAATTTAAAACACATAGATGTGTATGACTTGGCAATGTTGTTTGGTTTCAAACAACATGAAGTTGCGGGAGCAAATCCCAAATTTGGTCCAGGGCAATCTTGTTTTTATACAAGACATTCGGTGGATGTCAGAGCAAGACTAGCAGACCTCCAGAGAGTAATTTCATTGGAAGTTTTAAATCAGGATGGAATCTTGGAAAAGGCTTTATTCAAGCTGAAGGGAATAGAGAATGTTTCTGTCGATAAAAGGAAGAAACTGGTTGTAACGATGGTTAACACTTTTAAGAGGGTGGATGAACAGGGTCTCGTTCAATGGATGGGGAAATGGGGAGAGATTGTGAAGCATTATCCTAAGAAAAACCTGTGAACAAGAAGGCAGAGGAAAAATATGATCGGTATCGTGACATTTGGAGAGATAGCGATTATATTGTGGAGATAATGGCAAACCCTGCTACCTTGCCACAAATAATAGCCTATAAAGGTAATCTTGTAAGATTAAATTCTCGGGCTCTAAAATTCAGTGCCAGCGCTGCTTCGGCTTTGGTCATCTGAAATATTATTGTGATCGAGAAAGGGTGAAAACAAGGGACTATGAGAAAACTTTGTCGAAGACTTTAGAAGAGCGCCCTGAAACTCAAAAAAGCTCCCTAAATGAAAATCCACCCCCTAGTACTCAAAGAGGGGTTGCACCTCATGCTGAAGGAAGCGGCGAGGTAGAGGTTGAAAAAAATGGAAATGGCCTATTAATTAATACTTCAAACTATGTCTCCAATGTGACTACTCCTCTAGTTGAAGAAATCGCTGATAAAAATATAAAAAAGAGTGGAAATGTTGCCCTCCCTCCTGATGTCTGTGAGGAAGATTTAATAACAGAGCCTACAACGGATGAACCCGTTTCCATTGAGGTGACAGAGTCAGAGGTTGATGTCGAAAAAGTGTTGATATCAAGTCCTCGCTCTCAGAGAGAGTCACCTGCTGTCGAACATATACCTGTTTCCCTAAGAAAAGAAAATTCAGATTGTCTAACTGACGAAGTTTCTGAGGTTATTGACCCATCTGCTTCAAAAAATCGATCCCCTCTTCCATCCAAAAAACCTCTAAAACAAATGAATGAAATTAAACAAATTTTATCAGCAAGAACACGTTCGCAATCTGCTAGTAAAAGAAGTCGGACGGCGTCTTTTACATCGCCGGATAGAGGAAAGACCCCTCTAAAGCGCCCTAATTAAAGTCACTCTCCGTTAGCGTTAGGGTAGGTTATTTTTCTTGGTAATCGGACTATGTCCCTTAAGCACCCAAACTCTACTAATCAGTTGAGGATAACTGATTGTTTTTCCAATATTTCAGTTACCAATCGTACTTTGTGTGGTGGCTGGGAAATTAGTAAAATAATTTCTCTTAACATCAGAGGTGGTAAGGCAAAGAGGCCGAGGCATGCATTGATGAAACATCTTTTGGCTCTTAATCCGTATATTATATGCCTACAAGATGTTAAGTCTCGAGTTTCTTCGGACTGTAATGGCTCATGTTCTTTCTGCCTTCCATCGTCATTCTACAATTTCTTCACAGGAACTGGACATACTAGAGGAGTGCTTACGTTTATTCTAGAAACTTAAACGCTCCTCTGTGTATAAAAAATATTCGACTTCCAGTGATTGGCACAGTTTATTGATCACTGAGAATGATTTTAAGCTCTGTGTGATCAATGCCTATGGCCCAAATGTTAAGTGTTTTCCATTCTTTCAAGCAATTATTAATCGACATAAGAATTACTCTGCCCCTCTAATTATAATAGGCGATCTAAATGTCGATCTTGATGCCCCACGTAATTATGTCAATAGTCCAATAGTTAGAGATCTAATATTAAGGTTAAATTTGGTGGATATATTAGGTGTTTTAAATCCTGATGACTGTATCTCTTGGAGTAGCGGAGGTCGTTCATCGCGTATAGACCTTGCTCTAGTTTCTCCTTCGTTGTTTTCCAAAGTAAAGAGAGTACAATATCTTCCTGAGCCAGCATCAGACCACAAAGTTATCGAGCTTGAGTTTTTTATATCTTCAAAAAATAAATTTCGAATACCCAAGTGGCTTTTTGAGGAAGACGAGTATATTTCCTTATTAAGATCAAAACTCTATCGTCATTTTAAATCCTCCTTTAGTGCTCATAAAGCAAATTTTACCCTTCAATACTGTGTGCGTTCTTCCACAAAGGTTTTTTTGAAACGGCACAGGATAAATTTTAAACGATTTCAATCACAAATGAATGATATTTAAAAAAACGGATCGTGTTTCTGGAAAAACTATATAACGGATTCTCTTAATTCCTTTAGAATATCCGATATTGTGGAGGAAGAATATAAATGAAAAGAGCCAGAGAAAATAACTCCAATTTTCGGATAAGGAAGTTCAATTTTTCTCGCTCATTGAATCAAACAAAATTGACTAAAATTTTATCCCAGGGGAAAGTTTTTACTAAAGTGGAGGAAATACTGTCCTGTTTTCATCGTGATTTTCAGGCCACTGTAGTAGGAGAGAGATCTAAACTTTCCTAAAAAAGTAAAAAACTCCTCAATGGAATTGTTTTCAGCAGATTCAATTGCTTATTATATAAAATATTTGTTTAAAAATAACAAGGCATATGGTCCAGATGGTTTTGGAGGGAATTTTTTTACTCTAATGTGTGAAGAATTGACTCCTTTCTTATTATGTTTAGCAAAATCCATGGAGCAAAAAGGAAGTCTGCCAGCACAGGTTACAAAAGGCAAGATTGTTTTAATTCCCAAAAAGGCAATGGAACCGACATTAACCACTGGCGTCCAATAACCATTCTTAATTAATCATATCGAATACTTGCTGGTATTGTGGCTGTTCGTATGGAACCCATTTAAAATAAGAGAATTGGTTTGCATCAGAAGGGATTCTTAAAGAAGAGAAAATTGGCCGATATTTCTAGAAATATAAGCTGCGCTATTGATTGTATTGATTCTAGGAACTCATTTGGTGCGTTAATAGCTGTAGACTTCCGTAAGGCATTTGACTCCGTTTCTCACACCCACATCTTAAAAATGGTGAATAAATTTTTGCCAAAGCGCTTCTTCAACCCCATTAGAGCATTACTGTACAATGGCTCGTCTTCGATTTGTATTAATGGGAAACAAAGTCAGCCAATATTCCTAGGGAAGAGCTGTCGTCAATGCTGCCCCGCCGCTCCTCTTTTGTTTGTGATGGCCATTGAAGAATTGGCTACTCAGATAAAACATAAATACAATGGGTTCGGAGTTCTTTTTAACGAAGAGAAACATATCATTGACCTTTACGCCGATGATGTGACTTTATTTGTTGAAGCCCGTTCGGAGAGTCAATTAATAAAAAGAATAGAAATTTTGCTGGCCTTTTTTACTAAATTTAAAAAACGTTCAGGACTTGAACTTAATTCTTTAAAAACATCGATTTTACCTCTGGGAGCTTGGCGTCCCATTAACAATTTACGAGTTGCTAATTGTCCGATTGGAGACAAAGTTTGCATTCTTGGAGTGGAATACGGAAGACAAGGAGAATTGGATAGTGAATGGACTTCCTTAAAATCAGCGGTATATAAGAGGCTTTCACTTTTTAAAAGCTCTAACCTTCAAACGCGGATCGATTTTTATAATAATTTTATAGTGCCTTTAGTTTTATATAAAGCTTCCCTTTTACCGATTTTAGCTGATAAGGCAATACAAGAAGAGAAAAAATGGATTTTAACTCTCTTTCATAAATCGTATATAGAACCATTAAAACGGCCAAGGAATCAGCTTGGGGTGGTTTAGTAGTTTTATCCAGAGTAATTCCTAAGATATATATAAAAAGTTTTAATTGATTTGTCCACAAAGCCCGACCTTGAGTGGAGATCTGTCGTCTCAAATTCCTCCGTATATACATTTTTAATGATGGGTACCGTCAATTCCAATCCTCTTCTTTCATCTGTATCTCCTACTTGGGCCGCTGTTCAAAGAATTATTTGGGTCTGCCCTATATCTTTTGACTCAAGTTCAACGGTAGATATTATCGAACAAAACAGGACAAAAAGGCTTTTTTCAAGAAAAATGAAGACCCTATAACCTTGGAAGGTGAGGCACTTATGGGAGGCATTCTTACTTTCCACGACCTCCAGAAGAAATCTTATTCTTCATTTAGCCTCGGGAAATTTAAATACCCTCTCATGAAAGCGTGCGGTTATCATCGTCCTCCATGTCCTTGGCACGTTAAAGTAAATGTATTGTCTTTGTATGATAAGGAGGTGAGTAAGATTTGCCAAAAAACGATTAAAGACCTTAAAGTCTCTGAGGATTGGGTCATAAAAATAAAGGAGTCTCTGCTTGGAGTGATGGAAGGAAAGAAGTTCACTTCACAATTCCAAATCTCGACCGGTGTTCTTTTTTTAATGGTCCTTGTAAAGATTGTGGGAAAAATTTAACACTACAATCCATGCTTTTGTTGACTGTCCATATGCCTCAATTTTAACTGAGTTTTTGATTTTAAACATGTCGTCTTCCAAAGATTTTAAGGCAGTAGTACTATATGGGTTTTCTAAGAAAGAAAGGAAAACATCGCGAAAACTTGAAGCCATTCACTTTGCGCTCTTAAGTGCCAAAGCTCTGATTAGTTCTAGGTTGACGTCTGGGGAGTTTCTACTTCGAGAAGATCTGAGGGGCATTTTAATCTCGGCTTCGGCGAGATACACCATTTTTGACCTCAAAATTCCCGAGCAAAGCGGGTCTTCATGGAACTACGCCATCGACTTGGTGAATTTCAGTTGGCTGAACTCCTACAGATATTTTAGCCATCTAAAGAAAATTGTTAAACAGTATTTTTACTATTACAACCGAGAGTTTTAAATCATTGTTGTTTTTTGTTTTAATGTTATTTTATATTATGTATTGTAACGTGTCAACAAATTTAGTATATTGATTGTGAAACTTTTTTAACGCTTTGTTGTGTCCTTATTGTAGCTAGGTCTTCTGGTAGTAGTCTAATTTTAAACTATAATGTTTATTTATGTATTATTTTTATACACAATTCTACTGCCTTTTTTACTTTGTATCTTCTGTTACAAATAAAGACCTATTAAAAAAAATAGACAAGCGCTTTTAATATAACATGATAAATATAAATGACATAATAACTTTACAGCCAAGACCAAAGATAATTCAGGATGAATTCCAACACTCACTTGTACATAAACAAGCTAGAAAAAAGTCTTTTGATGATATTTTATTACATGTTTAAAAGAATCTTATGCTCGACGGCACAAGAACATATATAACGAACTAATTGATCTGTATAGTTCTATGTCTTTGAGCTTGGAAATTTTATTGTAAGATTCGAGTAACGCACAGTGATTTATATGAATATGGCTCGCACGTCCGCCTTACAATCGAAGTATATAAAAGTTTAAAATATATGTGTATTCTGCATTATTTCATGATACACAAAAAAAATAAAAAGTATCGATTTTATTAGCATAGAAACATTTATATGATTGCAACAAAATAACTTCGAAAGTCATTGACATACCAGCAACGACATGACCTTTGGTCTACCAATATACAGGGAGTACACGTATAATCCGGACTAAGTTTGATCGGTTATGTCGTCTTTGTTTTTTGAGATATTGCAACGCACATATGTATGTTACTGCGCTTGCATCTTATCTATCTGCCAAAAAAAAAGATTGAAAATCAGTCTACATTTAACCATGGAAGAGGAGAAAAGGCATGCAATGTTCGCTTCCTTCCGCGCCGGGAGGAGTCCTTCTTCATATTGGCAAGCTCCTCTACGATGGCGGCCTTGAGGGAGTCGAGAGTGTTGTGAGCGTGATTGTTGGTCTTGTTCTCGACCATGCCCCAGAAGAAAGTCGAGTCGAGGGGAGCTGCCACAAGTCCGGGCTCCAGTGGTAGGGGAGGTTCTCCAACAAACACGCCTGGCTCCTGGACTCCCTGGTCCCCTCCGTCAAGATCATCCTGTGCCTCTTCTTGTACGAACTGTAGCCCAGGTCCTTGTTGATGGTGTTGGCGATGGTCTGCTTGGAGTAGCCCATCTCGGCGGCCAACTTGGTGTAGGACTTGTTGCCGTCCTCGTTGACCTTCCTCTTCACCTCGGCGACAAACTCGTCGGTCCTGGTGGCCCCAAGGGACCGAGAACGCTGTTTGCAATGAGCATCATTCTTTTTGAAAGAGTTCTAAGCCATCCACTGGTCGTAGACGGTCGACTTGGGGTAGTTGAAGAACTCTATCACCTCCTTTGGACTCCTCCCGGCACGGAAGGAAGCGAACATCGCATGCCTTTTCTCCTCTTCCATGGCTAAATGTTGACTGATTTTCAATCTGTTTTTTTTTTTGCAGATAGATAAGATGCAAGCGCAGTAACGTAGATATGTGCGTTGCAATATCTCAAAAAACAAAGACGACATAACCGATCAAAGTTAGTCCGGATTATACGTGTACTCCCTGTATTTGGCCATGATTAAACACTTCAAGAGGAACTCTATGACCATAGATCCACTTTAAACCACTACTTACGGTTTAATAAACACTCAATTCCAACTAATAAATGTCAGAGCCTTATAAGTAGAATTACGTCGTAAGAACTGTCTGTGTAGCAGCTGACTCAGTCTCAAAACATTCATTATTTATCGAGGGATTTATAAATATACAGTCTTTTGAGATTTTTTTTTCAAGGTATAAAAACAACAACTTTAAGATCTATTAAAAACACAACTATGCCTGCTTGTTGTGCTGTGGATTG
>CP045894.1:4786565-4809043 GCA_013387185.1 Caligus rogercresseyi
CCTGCAGGCCATCACCATGGCACCACTGATGTACGGGAGTGGGAATGAAAAAGAAATGTCGAACTACATAGTAAAAAAATAAGGGAAGGTGTTATCTAAATCGAATCGTGTTCGATTCTAATGTTGAGGGCGTCAGTTTGACTTCCAGAAGAGGTAGGGTCAATCCAATTCAAAATATCTCAGGTTGAATAGGTTCATTTCAATGCTACAATGCTTTTTTTTTTTCACATGGGTGACATTCCAACGAACCAAATAGAAAAAAAAGAAAAAAAATATGTTCATTTATATTTTGTTTGTAACGTAACTGTCTTAAGATTGTGTTTTTATCTCCTATTTTTAGTGTATTCTTATTTTTTACACTGTATAGATTTTAGCGTTATAGATGTCTTAAATTGAACATAAAAAAGCAGAATGTAGCTCCTTCCGCAAAATAACGTATAAGGATTTTGAGGAGGATTTATGCAAATATATCGGCATCCCGCTACACATCGCTGGAGCAGAAGAGAGGGCCAATATTGAGGAAAATGCACGCAGGGAAGAAGAGGAGGATATCGATTTAGAGGACGAGCCAATAGAGAATGTGGACAAGGTTCAAACTCCAACCTATCTCAAGGATTCTAGGCGGTCCACAAGTGAGAGTCAATCGAACGATGACCCGATTACGGGGGGGGGGGGGGGGGGTTGTTTGAGATTGAGGGAGGACTGGACAAAGGTCCTTAGACGAAGATCTAAAAATAACGCTAAACTCAAGAGTCTTCAAGGATTGGAAAACAAGTCATCCAGCAAAAGAACATTCACCAGCCCAGACCACTTGGACACTAAATGCCATAGAGAGCTTAACAAAGAAGAAGTTCGAAATGGTAATATCAGCCAAGTACCTAGCCAAGGTCTACTTACCAAACCAGAATCCAACTTGGGTATGGATGTGGGCCCCAAATAAAAAGGGGTCGTATATCTAATGTTTTTATCAAATCTATAAGTTTTTGCGATGTTTTGTTTGTGTGTTTTTTACTTGAATATTTTATGGTTAACTTTAAAACTCGTTTACAAACAAGTTCACGGGCCCGGTTTTGCTTTTTGTTTTATGTGTACAAATTTGTGCGCATATTTATATATCTAATTTTTACTTCGTTTTCTAAGTTCAAAAAACTCTCTTCAACTATGTTCAATACAGTCAAGTGCTGGGACAGTGCTCTTAATCTCTTAAACAATGAATCTTAAAATTATCTCTGTTAATGTAAATTCCATTTCGGAGTCTAAAAAACGATGTGAGGTGGTGCAACATTACAGGTCCCTAGACCCGGATATTTTATCAATGTGCGATACTAGGATAGTTGGGGACTCATCAAAACTAATTTACTTCCTGAGTATGAGATTTATAAGGTCTCTGCTATAAGAAAAGAAAACAAACACCCCTCTCGAGGAGTTTGGCTTGCAATAAAAAAGACACTTCAACCGAAATTTATTGACGGGACGGCATGGGAAACTATGCTGTGGCGTCAATAACATTGATGGAGAAAAGAGTTAAAATAGTTTCCATTTATGGACCTAATAATGACGATCCCTACTTTTATGAAAACATTGATAGCAGTTTTTTGTCGGGTGTCGAATCCTGGAAGGACGAATGTGTCGTCTTGGGGGACCTAAATATGGTCATGAGCCAGGAAAGAGACACCCACAATTATAAACAAAAAGGCGACTCAGCGGATGAAGGAAATAGTTTTGAGCCTAGGCTTCAAGGATGCCGCTTTTAAATTTGAAGCAACCCCAGAACATACCTTTATCAGAAAACAGAAGGGAAAAGAGCCTATTAGTGCTCGTCTGGATTATATATTTGTCTCTGGGGCCTATACCCGTTACTGAAGACATATAGCTTACTGCCTGCTTTTCGGTCAGACCATCACCCAATAATGACTACATTATCTACTCCTAAATACCATCGGAGGAAATCATGGAAGCTAAATGTTAGCCTTTTAGATGCAGATCAACAAGTGAACAGCCAGATAGAAAAAACAATTCAAGATATTTTAGCTCGTTTGGATAGAAAACATATAAAGACCCCTTCTCATGCTCTGAAGTTGATTTTAGACTGCTCTAGACGAGAATACATCAAGTTGGGGATAAGATTGAGCGCAGTTAGAAAACAAAAACTGAAAGAACTATTGAGAGAAAAAGACATCACTGGGCAGGGCAAAGTAATTGAAGATGAACTGAGAAAAATATACTTATACAATACTCAGGGCAGTTTAATTAGAACAGGTCTGAGATCATTACCAAAAGAAAATGCAGTGCTTGAGAGGTTAAAGAAATGGGAGGCAAATGGGATGGGGGAAAACGAGTAGATGCAGTCTTTGATACCGAGGGTAACTTGGTAGAAGATGTAACTCTGATTCCCAAAATAGTAGCTGAATATTATGATAAGATGTATAGATGTTGGAGATGTGTCAAAGAAGGTCTAAAATGTGACATCACTTGTTCTTTGAAAATAAATTTAAATAGTAGCATTGATGAATCCCAGGAAATGAGTTCCAGTGAGGAAATAAAACTAACACACCCTGATAGAGAATTTCTTGAAAAAAAGATATCGCAATCCGAAATTAAGGAATATATTTTTGCATTAAAAAAAAGAATAAAGCACCAGGCCCTGATGGGTTCCCCATTGCGTTTTATAAAAAGTTTCATACTTATTTGGTACCCTTATTAGAAAAAGTATACGATGAGGGTATATGTGATGGTGTTTTTGATACCCATATAACCAAGGGGAATCTAATTTTGATACCCAAAGATGGGAAGGACCCAAGACAAATAGAAAACCTTAGGCCTCTGACAATGCTAAACACGTCCTATAAAATTTATAGTGGAATTGTATCCAAACGCTTACAATTGGTATTGCCTTCCTTGATACACTCCTCCCAGAAAGGTTTTCTGCGAGGTAGACGTATGGAAGACGTCGTTAGAGGTATAAAGGATTGCATAACTACAATGGAGGCTAAGGAAGAGAAATTGGCTTTGGTAGCCATTGATTTTATGAAAGCCTTCGATAGTGTAGATCATGAATGGCTAATAAAGTGCCTGGAAAGGAAAGGTTTTGGGCAAAATTATATTAGAATGGTCAGCATGTGCTTGAAGGGTCTTTTTACGCATTTTGGTGGAGAAGAGACCGCTTTTGCAGTAAATAGAGGCTGCCGTCAGGGTGACCCAATATCACCGTTCCTCTTTATATTGGCACTCGACCCGTTAATATGCGAGATCAACTCTTCATTAGATATAAGAGGAGTGAAGATAGGCAAAAATCATCACAAGGTAGAGGCTTTTGCAGATGATCTTACTGTCCTTTTCTCGGAAGAGAGTAAAGTCAATAAATAATACTTTCAAAATTTTTGAAAATTACTCTTTGCTATCAGGACTTAAAGTCAACGTTGACAAGTCGAAAGCAATTACAAACTGCTCTGGAGTATTGGAAATTAATGGACTAAAATATTTAAAAGTTTTAAAAATCTTGGGATCCAACATTTCCTTAAATTCAACTGATGATCTTAAAGATTTTAAAAATATAGAATCAAAAATAAATAGGGCTGTTTCTAAATATTCCCAAATATTGAATTCGAACGCACCATCAAGGATTTACGCATGGAATGGGTTAGTTCTTCCAAAGGTAACCCATCTATTAAGATCTACAATATTTTCTCAGACACTGGCGTCCAACGTGGAGAAGAATTTCACTCCCCCGAAAGTATGGTGGCTTGGGAATGATAGATTTCGAAGTTTACTGGAAAACAAATTTGTTTTCCTGGTTCAAGCGAATTCTAGCTCCCGGGACGCTATGGTCTGACATATTAGAGAATAAAATGGTGGAAATGTTTGGCATGTCAAAAAACAGTGTTAGAGGAAAAGGGCCAGACAAGCTTTTCTATGCTTGTAAATCTATAAGTGAATTTTGGAAACAAAATGTTGAAATTCATTATGAATTAACCAATAAAGTTTTAGCTAAAATGCAATGGGAAGAGCCCACCCTAGAAAATAGAAGATTGTCATTTTTATCATGTACCTCAATCAAGCGGAAAATAGTTTATTGGAGAGGTTTTGGGGGAAAACTGTTGTTTTACTTTCAATGAAAAGCTTGAACGAGAAAAAATCATAAATGAGATTACTTTCAAGACGAGACTGATTGGTCCAAGAGACTGTTTTTTAATTACTTGAAGGGCATTAGTATATTACGGGACCTTTTGGTAAAGAAAAATGATAGAACTTTTTTTTTAACCAAATAGGTAGGAAGATAGAACGATTAAATCTGAAGTGCTCAGTAAAAGAAGTTTTGATATGTTTGGAAGATGGGAACCTGAATTTCGCATCATATTGGTTTAAATACCGAATTGTTACCAATACACTTCCATTTGGTAGCATTTTTGGAGGGACTGAGGCTAATTTTTTTGTTTCTTTTGTAATGAAGCGACGGAAACATCAACACATTTTTTAAGACTGTCAAACCATTGGGATTGTATGGGAACAATTGGTCGAGGAGTTTTATTTTAGATTACGAATTTACTTGACAAAAAGAGATTTTTGCTATATTTATACAGGTCCATTCAAAGAAGAAATAAATGCTAACATACAGAAAGCTTTATACAAATTTAGAAGTACAAAAACAACCCTCCCAAATAATTTTAACATATTTGTAATGAATACGATAAATGATTTTTTATCTTAATTTCTTAAAGTGATGTAGTATTGTATTTTATGCTTAAACTATTTGTGTGTTTTTGCGTTTTTAATACTATGAAATGATGTAAATAAAGTTGTACGTGTGTACTAAAAATATAAAATAATAATAAACATCTTAACCAAAAAAAAGAAGAAAGGAAAAAATATTGTTATGATGGCGAGCTGAGCCCCTACAAAAATATATTAGTTAGAAATAACAAAGGACTTATTTGTGAGTCCTTTGTTATTTGGACAAAGGACCTAAGTTACTAAAGTTACTTAGTAACTTTGGATACTTAATTTTAGTATTCAAAATTGTGACAAAAGTTATAAGTTAAACATTCAGTTTTTTAATGCAAAAAATGGCTCTTAAGCAATTGTCTTTATGAATATTTTTGAACTTAAAATGCCAATAAAGGTTCCCTAGACTATTTTATGGATAAACGATGGTAAACACCCGACTCCTTCCTCCCGCCTTCCCCTTCTCCCCCACTAAGTAAAGTTTATCTTAAATTGAAACATATGTCACACTCCCTGGCTCTCAAGTCATCAATCTATTTCATTTTGTATGGGTGAATGTGTCCAGCATTATTGATATTCATCAGAACTCATTTTGTAGCTATAAAACTTTGTATTATTACAAACTCAATTTAAGTAAGAGGTAAAGTTATATTCATCATATGGGAGAAAAAAGGCTTCTTGATGGTCCAAAAAGGGCCATAAGCTAACTACTTTTAAAGTAGAAAATAATTGCACTTGGCTTATGCAATATGAAAAAGGTATATGTACCTTTTTTATATTTATTAAGGCTTTGTTGTTGTGGCTTCTTATCAAAGTCTATGAAAGGAATAATATTTGTTGTGTTAAAATGTGTGCATCAATATTTGAATAAAGCAGCACTTAAATAGAATACAAAATATCAAATATAAATAAATTTAAAAAAATATGTGTATAAAGACTGCAAATCTGCAAGTGAATTAGTTGACATTATATATATATATGTTTATATATATATATATATATATATTTATATGGAGAATGACAAAAAAGATCTAAAACATATGACAATAAATTGATCCTAGATCAATAGTTGAATTATCAAGCTTCTTTTTTGGGAAGAATAGTAATACATTGAATCGATTAATGTTTTCTTAGCCTACATCCATGCATATTTTTAAAAACCTATATAATAAAACTTTTCGTGAAATTAAACGCACTGAATCCAAAGCTTACTTATTTTTCCCCTAGAAGTTCAGATTTTAATATTTCTTTTTGTTATTGATGAAGGGTTGAGTATTGTTTTTATTATCTCTTTTTGTTGTTGAAATAACACCTTTTTTGAGGGTATATATGGAATTTTCTCATAAAATTATGAACAAATGCATTTCAAATATTGGTTTTAAAATGACAACTTGGAATAACAAATTGACCTCAATAACGTGTTTTATTAATGAAGGAGTTCGGAAGGGCGTAACATGTGATTAAAGATGCTTAAAGCAACGTATAAGTAGAATGGCTATACCTTATAGATTTTTTTAAATTAAAAAACACTGAATCATAGGTCTTCAAGCTCCTAGTTAGCTATGGGAAAAATGCCCCAAGCAATTTATAAGTAATTTGGCTTTAATTCTGAAGAAAACAATGGTTAAAAAAGGCAAAAAGAACTAAACAAATGATCCCCAAGGAAAAAAAACCTTGGCTAGATATGATTGCCAGTTGGTTTTATTTATTGCAAGTTGAGTTTTTTCATAAAAAATTAATTTCTTGTACTTATAACTCTTCATTTTTATCCACTCGGCAATAAGAATCAATTTACATTTTAAATATATTTTATTTAAAACGCACATTTTAAATATATTTATTTAAAAACACATTTTAAATATATTTTTATTCAAAAACACATTTTAAATATATTTTTATTTAAAAAAACATTTTAAATATATTTTTATTTAAAAACACATTTTAAATATATTTTTATTTAAAAATACATTTTAAACTGCTTCTTATAATGCCAATGACGTTCTCAAATTTAATTTTTAGTTATTTCTTATCGAAGAGCATGCAACAAATTATTACGTAGTATTACAACAAGTTCTTTTAAAAGTGTCGCTGGGTTATTATTTTGTATATCTATCATATACCCCATTTAACCAATTAAGCCAACACAAATACTCTATGGATATAAAGTATGTAATCCAGAATATGCATTGTATGTCCATCAATCAAGAAGATCGATTTGCTTTCTATTAGAATATACAAATCCAAGGCTTTAAAATGTAGACTATAATTAAACTGATTGAATATCGAAAACATTCAGACGTGACGTAAAAATAATATTCATAATAAGATAAAGGTTTAAAAATGGATTTTTTTTTCTATTCTTATTTAGAGAAATTACTAATAATATTCGACACCTTTTTCGTAAGTTATCTTTCATTATAACATCTCTTTAAAACACATTATTATCAAGGTTTATCCTTTGGTATCTGTTATCAAACTTATATTAACAATAAATATGTTACGTGCCCCATAAATATTATATTTAAAAAAAATATACTATGCTCTAGAAACAATCATAGATCTTAAAAAGTATAGTTTATAAAAACTTAGAACTACCATTACTTTGGTAGACTTGCTCCAAAAGGATATAATAATATACTTGATTGTTTGTGCGATAAAATTCTTTGGTTTTTATAATGATATGATAATTTGTGTCAAAAATAGTGTGTTACATTTATCAAAGTTATGATTTTTTTATTCAAATATATTGTATAATATAACAGAATAGTTAATAAAACTGAATATATATAAAATCTAAGAATTTTATTCAATAGGGATATAAATGGAGTTGTACATAGTGCCGCCTATATGAATATTATAAATAAATAAAAACAAATGGTCTGCCACTTGGAATGATTTCCATTTTCAAATAATTTTCATAATAATTACATCACGCAAATGCCTTGTGATATTCTGGGATCAACTTTATATTTCTTAGTTGAACCAAAAAATATCTTTCATAATATCAAATTAAAACAACTAGCCCATTGCCGCTCCGCGGCTTTGGCTAGGCCCTCCGGGCGGGTGGGTGGCCTACGGCCACAGCATTTATACATGGTAACATATCTATGGATAATATGTTGAGGCAAGGATTGAACCTTGCATCAACAATGAAGTTTTTAAGCTTCGTCCATGAAATTGGACTTAATATTCAATCCCGGATTTGAGGCTCTTAATGACCTCGGATCCGGCTACTGAAAACATCAAAGTTGCTCCCTTTGTGAAGTTGAATATGATTGTGCAAAAATATATTGCGAAAACTTACAAATTGAAAAAAATCCGGATCCCGGCCCAAATATGTCCCGGAGGCCGGATATTGACTTAACCAACCTAGGCTTATTTTGCAAGGCCTTCATTTCGTATATTTTTGTTTTGAACTTTTTTTTTCGTTTTAAAAAGTCGCCCCAGAGGTTTTCTTGAATTTCCCGACAGGCCGGTCCGGTTTTCCGGGAAATTTCTTTGGGACCCGATTGTAAACCCTATTCTTGATATACTTTCAGAGTAGCTTTTTTTCGAAATGGGAAAGAATCAAAAGTTAAGGAAATGTCATAATCCGGGTCCGGGAGTGTCTGGATCCGGATTTTTTTTCCGGATCCAGGTTTTTGGGCAGAGATGCAGATAACTTTTAGTTTGCGTTCTGTCTCTAAAACATCTCACTTACGAACTATGGACAACCAAAGTTTTCCAAGCCTTTTTTGAGGCCTTTGCAAGGCCGCTAGGCCTTAGTTTTGTATATACCAAAAGATGCCTACGGCCAAAACCCACAAAACATCTAATTACATCCCGAGCCTCCTAACCTCAAAAATCCATGCAAACCGCAAAATCCTCTCACAGACACAAATCTGGTCTGATCAGAATCTAACCTAGCCCAGACCATCACAGTGTTAAGATGCATCTGTGTGCCAAATTTCAGGTCTCTAGCTTCTGTAGTTTCGGCGTCTATAGAGGACAGACGGACGGACGGACACAAACTCCAATTATAATATAGACTAGCCCATTGCCGCTCCGCGGCTGGTGCTAGGCCCTCCGGGCGGGTGGGTGGCCTACGGCCACAGCATTGTACATGGTAACATATCTTTGGATAATATGTTGAGGCAAGGGTTGAACCTTGCATCAAACAATGAAGTTTTTGAAGCTTATGATGATGGAGACGTCGTATAGAAAGAAGTTTTATGATGTGAGTATTTTTCAAAAAAAAGTAGAGGGAAATTTTTTATATTGTCCAGTAAATTATTACTCAATTTAACAGAGTTTTTATTGGGTATAAAATGTGGATTTTCTTGTCTGTGAGAATGTAGGAGATACATTTAGTAACATGATTGAAATCAATTTTGATGAAACATAGGACTGGCGAGATTTGTCCACCATTAAAAGGAATAGAGGTGGAGTGTTCCTTCACTCGTGATTTCTTCTCAAGGAGTGAGTAATTCCCAAACCATCAAGGATTCAGACGAAGACTCCAGCCCATTTCCGGGGGTCGGGGTCCTTGGTCCGATCTTAAGGCCCTCAGAAGGCATTCCGTCCTTGCTTAATAGGGCATGTGAAGCGGCGTGCGTGTTTTCGTCTCCTGAGAAGAGTTCGTCCATATCGAAGACTCCAGCGCATGTCCAGGGGTCGAAGTCATTAAGGTCCTCAGTAGGTGTGGGGTACAACTCCTCACGTCTTTTCGTCTCCTGGGAAGAGTTCATCCATATCGAAGACTCCAGCGCATGTCCAGGGATCAGAGTCCTTAATCCTTAAGGTTCTTAGAAGGTGTGATGTACAATTCTCCTAACATTCCCCTTCTCGAAGTGATCCAGAGAGTCGTAGTCGTATGAAATGCAATGAAAACAAAGGGTTTAGTTATTAGCCATTTTTCTCTGTTGCAGAGGGTCTTTCAATAATACTAACCATTTTTTTGTCTCCTGAGAAGAGTTCATACATATCGAAGACTCCAGCGCATGTCCAGGGGTCGGAGTCATTAAGGTCCTCAGTAGGTGTGGGGTACAACTTTTCGCATCTTTTCGTCTCCTGGGAAGAGTTCATCCATATCGAAGACTCCAGCGCATGTTCAGGGATCGGAGTCATTAAGGTCCTTATTAGGTGTGGGGTACAACTGCTCGCGTCTTTTCGTCTCCTCAGAAGAGATCGTCCATATCGAAGACTCCAGCGCATGTCCAGGGATCGGAGTTCTTAATCCTTAAGGTTCTTAGAAGGTGTGATGTACAACTCTCCTAACATTCCCCTTCTCGAAGTGATCCAGATAGTCGTAGTCGTATGAAATGCAATGAAACAAAGGGTTTAGTTATAACAAAGAGCATATATATATAGAGGTCTAGCTTCAGGCAAGCGCTATTGGTTAGTTATGTTAAACAACGACCACTTGAGGGCGCTCCTAATTACAGAAAGATAAATAAATAAAAACAACTAAGAATTAGTTCATGATCCCTGGAGGTTGAGAAATGTAAATGCCTAATTTTATTCCGTATTAATTAATATCAGAGTGATAAATTATCTCTGATTAATATACATCTTTAAAAAAAATTCGTGATTTAAAAATTAAAAATTAAAAACCGTGTTCACTTACTTGGATATATAGATGGAGTTTGGAATGGGATACAACTCCTTGCAGATTACTTATTTAGAAATAGAGATGGGGTAGCGGAGGTTAATGAAATAGTCATTTTGTTCTTGTATCTCGAGAGGCTTCTCTTCAATGAATATGTGGCTCTGAAATTAGTAAAAGCAAAATTAGTAAAGTTTATATATGGTAGTGTAATTTTGCCGGACTCAAGGAACCGTGTTCACTTACTTGGATATATAGATGGAGTTGGGAATGGGATACAACTCCTTGCAGATTACTTATTTAGAAATAGAGATGGGGTAGCGGAGGTTAATGAAATAATCATTTTGTTCTTGTATCTCGAGAGGCTTCTCTTCAATGAATATGTGGCTCTGAAATTAGTAAAAGCAAAATTAGTAAAGTTTATATATGGTAGTGTAATTTGCCGGACTCAAGGAACCGTGTTCACTTACTTGGATATATAGATGGAGTTGGGAATGGGATACAACTCCTCGCAGATTACTTATTTAGAAATAGAGATGGGGTAGCGGAGGTTAATGAAATAATCATTTTGTTCTTGTATCTCGAGAGGCTTCTCTTCAATGAATATGTGGCTCTGAAATTAGTAAAAGCAAAATTAGTAAAGTTTATATATGGTAGTGTAATTTTGCCGGACTCAAGGAACCGTGTTCACTTACTTGGATATATAGATGGAGTTGGGAATGGGATACAACTCCTTGCAGATTACTTATTTAGAAATAGAGATGGGGTAGCGGAGGTTAATGAAATAGTCATTTTGTTCTTGTATCTCGAGAGGCTTCTCTTCAATGAATATGTGGCTCTGAAATTAGTAAAAGCAAAATTAGTAAAGTTTATATATGGTAGTGTAATTTTGCCGGACTCAAGGAACCGTGTTCACTTACTTGGATATATAGATGGAGTTGGGAATGGGATACAACTCCTTGCAGATTACTTATTTAGAAATAGAGATGGGGTAGCGGAGGTTAATGAAATAATCATTTTGTTCTTGTATCTCGAGAGGCTTCTCTTCAATGAATATGTGGCTCTGAAATTAGTAAAAGCAAAATTAGTAAAGTTTATATATGGTAGTGTAATTTTGCCGGACTCAAGGAACCGTGTTCACTTACTTGGATATATAGATGGAGTTGGGAATGGGATATAACTCCTCGCAGATTACTTATTTAGAAATAGAGATGGGGTAGCGGAGGTTAATGAAATAATCATTTTGTTCTTGTATCTCGAGAGGCTTCTCTTCAATGAATATGTGGCTCTGAAATTAGTAAAAGCAAAATTAGTAAAGTTTATATATGGTAGTGTAATTTTGCCGGACTCAAGGAACCGTGTTCACTTACTTGGATATATAGATGGAGTTGGGAATGGGATACAACTCCTTGCAGATTACTTATTTAGAAATAGAGATGGGGTAGCGGAGGTTAATGAAATAATCATTTTGTTCTTGTATCTCGAGAGGCTTCTCTTCAATGAATATGTGGCTCTGAAATTAGTAAAAGCAAAATTAGTAAAGTTTATATATGGTAGTGTAATTTTGCCGGACTCAAGGAACCGTGTTCACTTACTTGGATATATAGATGGAGTTGGGAATGGGATACAACTCCTTGCAGATTACTTATTTAGAAATAGAGATGGGGTAGCGGAGGTTAATGAAATAATCATTTTGTTCTTGTATCTCGAGAGGCTTCTCTTCAATGAATATGTGGCTCTGAAATTAGTAAAAGCAAAATTAGTAAAGTTTATATATGGTAGTGTAATTTTGCCGGACTCAAGGAACCGTGTTCACTTACTTGGATATATAGATGGAGTTGGGAATGGGATATAACTCCTCGCAGATTACTTATTTAGAAATAGAGATGGGGTAGCGGAGGTTAATGAAATAATCATTTTGTTCTTGTATCTCGAGAGGCTTCTCTTCAATGAATATGTGGCTCTGAAATTAGTAAAAGCAAAATTAGTAAAGTTTATATATGGTAGTGTAATTTTGCCGGACTCAAGGAACCGTGTTCACTTACTTGGATATATAGATGGAGTTGGGAATGGGATATAACTCCTCGCAGATTACTTATTTAGAAATAGAGATGGGGTAGCGGAGGTTAATGAAATAATCATTTTGTTCTTGTATCTCGAGAGGCTTCTCTTCAATGAATATGTGGCTCTGAAATTAGTAAAAGCAAAATTAGTAAAGTTTATATATGGTAGTGTAATTTTGCCGGACTCAAGGAACCGTGTTCACTTACTTGGATATATAGATGGAGTTGGGAATGGGATACAACTCCTTGCAGATTACTTATTTAGAAATAGAGATGGGGTAGCGGAGGTTAATGAAATAGTCATTTTGTTCTTGTATCTCGAGAGGCTTCTCTTCAATGAATATGTGGCTCTGAAATTAGTAAAAGCAAAATTAGTAAAGTTTATATATGGTAGTGTAATTTTGCCGGACTCAAGGAACCGTGTTCACTTACTTGGATATATAGATGGAGTTGGGAATGGGATATAACTCCTCGCAGATTACTTATTTAGAAATAGAGATGGGGTAGCGGAGGTTAATGAAATAGTCATTTTGTTCTTGTATCTCGAGAGGCTTCTCTTCAATGAATATGTGGCTCTGAAATTAGTAAAAGCAAAATTAGTAAAGTTTATATATGGTAGTGTAATTTTGCCGGACTCAAGGAACCGTGTTCACTTACTTGGATATATAGATGGAGTTGGGAATGGGATATAACTCCTCGCAGATTACTTATTTAGAAATAGAGATGGGGTAGCGGAGGTTAATGAAATAATCATTTTGTTCTTGTATCTCGAGAGGCTTCTCTTCAATGAATATGTGGCTCTGAAATTAGTAAAAGCAAAATTAGTAAAGTTTATATATGGTAGTGTAATTTTGCCGGACTCAAGGAACCGTGTTCACTTACTTGGATATATAGATGGAGTTGGGAATGGGATACAACTCCTTGCAGATTACTTATTTAGAAATAGAGATGGGGTAGCGGAGGTTAATGAAATAGTCATTTTGTTCTTGTATCTCGAGAGGCTTCTCTTCAATGAATATGTGGCTCTGAAATTAGTAAAAGCAAAATTAGTAAAGTTTATATATGGTAGTGTAATTTTGCCGGACTCAAGGAACCGTGTTCACTTACTTGGATATATAGATGGAGTTGGGAATGGGATATAACTCCTCGCAGATTACTTATTTAGAAATAGAGATGGGGTAGCGGAGGTTAATGAAATAATCATTTTGTTCTTGTATCTCGAGAGGCTTCTCTTCAATGAATATGTGGCTCTGAAATTAGTAAAAGCAAAATTAGTAAAGTTTATATATGGTAGTGTAATTTTGCCGGACTCAAGGAACCGTGTTCACTTACTTGGATATATAGATGGAGTTGGGAATGGGATATAACTCCTCGCAGATTACTTATTTAGAAATAGAGATGGGGTAGCGGAGGTTAATGAAATAATCATTTTGTTCTTGTATCTCGAGAGGCTTCTCTTCAATGAATATGTGGCTCTGAAATTAGTAAAAGCAAAATTAGTAAAGTTTATATATGGTAGTGTAATTTTGCCGGACTCAAGGAACCGTGTTCACTTACTTGGATATATAGATGGAGTTGGGAATGGGATATAACTCCTCGCAGATTACTTATTTAGAAATAGAGATGGGGTAGCGGAGGTTAATGAAATAATCATTTTGTTCTTGTATCTCGAGAGGCTTCTCTTCAATGAATATGTGGCTCTGAAATTAGTAAAAGCAAAATTAGTAAAGTTTATATATGGTAGTGTAATTTTGCCGGACTCAAGGAACCGTGTTCACTTACTTGGATATATAGATGGAGTTGGGAATGGGATACAACTCCTTGCAGATTACTTATTTAGAAATAGAGATGGGGTAGCGGAGGTTAATGAAATAGTCATTTTGTTCTTGTATCTCGAGAGGCTTCTCTTCAATGAATATGTGGCTCTGAAATTAGTAAAAGCAAAATTAGTAAAGTTTATATATGGTAGTGTAATTTTGCCGGACTCAAGGAACCGTGTTCACTTACTTGGATATATAGATGGAGTTGGGAATGGGATATAACTCCTCGCAGATTACTTATTTAGAAATAGAGATGGGGTAGCGGAGGTTAATGAAATAGTCATTTTGTTCTTGTATCTCGAGAGGCTTCTCTTCAATGAATATGTGGCTCTGAAATTAGTAAAAGCAAAATTAGTAAAGTTTATATATGGTAGTGTAATTTTGCCGGACTCAAGGAACCGTGTTCACTTACTTGGATATATAGATGGAGTTGGGAATGGGATATAACTCCTCGCAGATTACTTATTTAGAAATAGAGATGGGGTAGCGGAGGTTAATGAAATAATCATTTTGTTCTTGTATCTCGAGAGGCTTCTCTTCAATGAATATGTGGCTCTGAAATTAGTAAAAGCAAAATTAGTAAAGTTTATATATGGTAGTGTAATTTTGCCGGACTCAAGGAACCGTGTTCACTTACTTGGATATATAGATGGAGTTGGGAATGGGATACAACTCCTTGCAGATTACTTATTTAGAAATAGAGATGGGGTAGCGGAGGTTAATGAAATAGTCATTTTGTTCTTGTATCTCGAGAGGCTTCTCTTCAATGAATATGTGGCTCTGAAATTAGTAAAAGCAAAATTAGTAAAGTTTATATATGGTAGTGTAATTTTGCCGGACTCAAGGAACCGTGTTCACTTACTTGGATATATAGATGGAGTTGGGAATGGGATATAACTCCTCGCAGATTACTTATTTAGAAATAGAGATGGGGTAGCGGAGGTTAATGAAATAGTCATTTTGTTCTTGTATCTCGAGAGGCTTCTCTTCAATGAATATGTGGCTCTGAAATTAGTAAAAGCAAAATTAGTAAAGTTTATATATGGTAGTGTAATTTTGCCGGACTCAAGGAACCGTGTTCACTTACTTGGATATATAGATGGAGTTGGGAATGGGATATAACTCCTCGCAGATTACTTATTTAGAAATAGAGATGGGGTAGCGGAGGTTAATGAAATAGTCATTTTGTTCTTGTATCTCGAGAGGCTTCTTTTCAATGAATATGTGGCTCTGAAATTAGTAAAAGCAAAATTAGTAAAGTTTATATATGGTAGTGTAATTTTGCCGGACTCAAGGAACCGTGTTCACTTACTTGGATATATAGATGGAGTTGGGAAGTTGGAGTTCCTTTTTTTAGTTGATTAGAGGATCTCGGGGTACACGACATTTTCCACCAAGATCTTGCCCGGAACACTGGGGTGGGGCTTGGCCCCAAATATCTTGATGTCTGTGTCCTTAGAAGCTCGAGACATTGCCACATAGAGCTGGCCGTGGCTAAACATTTGATGCTCTTTGAGGTTGATCCCCACCTTCTTTAGGCTTTGTCCTTGAGCCTTGTTGGCCGTCATTGCGAAGCAGGGACGAACCGGGAATTGCTTTCGCGTCAAGGTGAAAGGGAAATCCTCCGATACATTGGAGAAGTGGATACGTGGTATCAGGAGGATGCTACCTTTATTGGGTCCAGTGATGAGCTTAGCCGAGATCATGTGTGGCTTCAGATCTTCCACCACATAGCGTGACCCATTGCAATGTCCATTGGCAGGATCGAGGTTGCGTAGGAGCATGATTGGCATTCCCTTTTTAAGAACAATGCGGTGAGATGCCATTCCCGAAAGGCAGATTGAGTTTAAAAACTCGACCGGGTACAAATGCTGATTTTCTGAAACACTGTCCCTGCTCGTGTAGATCCGCGCATTGCCTTCGAAGAGCCGGGTCATGAGGTTATTGATGTTATCCACACCATGATTTGTGGGACAAAGGATGGATCTCTCGCAAAGCCACTCCCCATTCTTCCATAGCGAGCTCCGTGTCCCATAGATGGCATCGCAGAGCGTCTTGATTGAATTGCCATCTAGTGCATACTTTGCATCGAGCTCGATTGTAAAACCATTATGACCCAACGCACGGGGTACTTTGCCCTCGCCAATTCTGAGTAGCTCCTCTGCAAAGATTCGCTCATTTGGCCCCGCGTTATCCCGAAGAACCCTCATGTTGGTTGTGAGGTGTAAGATTTGCGCCTGAGCCCATATATCCGAGCGTTTGATGCAGGCACTGACGATCTCTGGTCGCCCTCCTCTCTTTACCACTGGTAGGATCTGGCGCCAGTCACCAGCCATGAGGATACAGAGGCCTCCAAAGGACTGCTGGCTCAGCCTAACATCCTGCAATGTCCTGTCAATAGCCTCAATGGCATGCTTGTGGGCCATGGTGATCTCATCAATGATGAGAAGTTTGCTCTCCTTCATGAGCTTGCCTGTGGCATCAGCACGACTCATGTTGCAGGTGGAGGTTGATGTGAGGTTTTTGATAGGCACAGCACAGCGGGAGTGCATAGTCCGACCACTGGGCAGAAGCGTGGCCGCAATGCCACTTGTTGCTGTGGCCAAAGCAATATGACCCTCTCTTCTCAAGCTGGCCAAAAGCAATTTGATTATGTGGGTCTTCCCTGTACCACCGGGTGCATCCAGCGCAAAAACTCCACCTTCCCCACTCAAGGCCGCGTTGCGTACGGTGTCATACACGTGTCGCTGCTCAGGGTTGAGCTCTGGGACTTGTTCGACTGCCTCTTGCATGGCCTCCAGTTCCTGCGATCTGAAGTGTCTCTCCTCCTGCAGGACTCTGGCCTCTGTGAGCTGGTTGGCAAGCTCAGGATTGGGTTCCGGCAGCTGAAGCTGCCTGTTGCTTTGACCCTTGGCTCGCAGCATTTCGTCAACGTCCCTCAGCACGGCATGCATGCCCTGCGTTGTTCATCGCGTCTTGCAGCACGATGAGCCAGCGTGTTATGATGCTGCTCCTCTGCCCTGCGTTGCTCATCGCGTCTTGCAGCACGATGAGCCAGCGTGTCCTGATGCTGCTCCTCTGCCCTGCGTTGTTCATCGCGTCTTGCAGCACGATGAGCCAGCGTGTTATGATGCTGCTCCTCTGCCCTGCGTTGCTCATCGCGTCTTGCAGCACGATGAGCCAGCGTGTCCTGATGCTGCTCCTCTGCCCTGCGTTGTTCATCGCGTCTTGCAGCACGATGAGCCAGCGTGTTATGATGCTGCTCCTCTGCCCTGCGTTGCTCATCGCGTCTTGCAGCACGATGAGCCAGCGTGTCCTGATGCTGCTCCTCTGCCCTGCGTTGTTCATCGAGCCTGGCCATCCGTTTGCGTTTTGAGGTAGCAGTTGACCTACTTAGGTTGGACCTCTTTGGGGGCATGATCCTGATACTATGAAAATTGAAAAATATTTACTTATATATATATATATATTTTTTTTTTTTTGTAATTTTTCTTTGATTAATATTTTATTATTATTATTGTATAATTACACTATGTAACAAAATTAAGGTCTTTGTTTGTCCTTTGGCTGAAATTCCTAATTTGAGTCCCATTTTTACGTAGATTACGTAGAAGTTTTTGAAACTTATGATGATGGAGACGTCGTTTATATTATTGTGATTTGTTACGAAGAAAAAAAATAGGTTTGCCTTTTTATTTACATATAATTAATTATAAGTGCCAAAAATAATGTTATTTTTTAGAGAGTTACTGTGATTTGGAAAATTGCATTTCAATATTGTTATCAAATTATTAAGGACATGCAAATAAAAAGGCAAACCTGTTTTTTTTCTTCGTAACAAATCACAATAATATAAAATGCAACCTCAGTGATTTACCCAAAAGTAAATACATAATATGATACTTTTAACTACCTTGATATGATTAATACTTTGTCCTACTAATTTATCTTTTCTTTACTTTCATGCCAAATATCGAAATTATAAAAACTTTTCTGAAATGCATTGACATATACCAAAAATATATTAGATATTGATTATAGTCAATAGACTCGAAACAAAAAATATATCACCGCTTAAATAGAACACTAAAATATGGTCAACTTTTTTAAATATATAGCCGATTTTTTCGATTAGTAACAAAGATATATAAATTATAAAAACGGATTTGAAATGCACAGATATAGTAGAAAAATAAATACTACTAACATTTGTGGTTATTCTTACTTTCCACGAAGATAACTTGGCCTGAACCATTAGAAATGATGAAAATTGTAAATTTCACAAATATCCTTATACTGGACACAAAAGCAAAATTAGAAATGTTTAAAAGTATTTTTTCATTTTTTCTGGACATAGGCAAATACAAAATAACAGTTTCAACTCAAGGACAAAAACTTTGTTACACAGTGTTATTTGTGTTTGTATATAAAGATACATGTTTTTTATATTAGTAGCCATGAAGGCTAGGGCTATAGTAGCTCTGTAATAAATCATACAACAACAACAACTAAGTAGCAAAGAACCGGGCTCACTTACTTGGATAAATAGATGTGGTTGCAGAGTGATGTTTTATTTTATGTGATTGTTTAGATGATGATGTAGATGTCGTATTGAAAGTAGTTATATGATAGATAATGATGTGAGTATTGTGATTGTTTAGATGATGATGGGGACGTCCTATCGAAAGTAGTTATATGATAGAGAATGATGTGAATATTTTAAAAAAAGGAGAGGGGAAAAATATATATTATCCAGTACAGGGCGTGCACAGCCATTCAGAGTTAGTGGTGCTCAGATTTAAAAAGGGCATTTTAATCGGGCGCGAAGCGCGCCCGCAATAGTTCGTCAGCGCGCAGTGCGGACGAAATAAATTGGAAATAAAATGTGCCACAAAACAAACAATAAAAAAACACATCAGTCAAAAAAGGCACATTTCTCCAGAGGGCAAAAGGCAGGTGCTCTAGCACCACCTAGCTTTGTATAAATATATACACTCAGAGAGTGTGTACCTCCGCCGATCCCAACAACATTCCTATTCAAACATTCTCCCTTTCACACGCCCGATTTTCTATCTCTAATCATTGTTTCCTCTCTGTTAGCTCATTTTGCATATTAAAAAAACACTCAGAGACGGGAAGAGGAAGAAGTTTAAGCTACGTCACTGGGTTAACATAGTCCTGAGCTGATATATGAACAATAATACGTCAATGAATATTTTTTTAGCGTTTGTTCTTTCCTACTCCCTGAATAGAGACCCCATTTCATATTATTTTGCTCATTTTGCATATTAAAAAAGCACTTAGAGATGCCAAAATTTAATTACTTGTTCCTTTTGGCATTTCCAACAACTCCACAAAGTTTCATTTGAATCCGTTCAGTACTTTTTGAGTTATCCTGCTGACAAACCAACAAACTAACAAACGCCAGTGAAAACAATACCTCCTTCGGCGGAGGTAATTAAAAGGAATAAAATATATATAAACAAAGAGGAAATAATGAAGACGCAATGACATAACAAAGTACTCATGACAGAGAGACAGACGCCATGTTTGAAAACAAAGATACAAAGAGAAATTGATATAACATTAACACAGGACTGAGTACTTTTCCTTTTCTTTTCGCACAACGGTGCTGGTGAGAAAATAATAAAAAGGTAAAGAACTACACAATATATAATATATTATTTAAATGATTTTAAAGTCAACTCAAAAAAGATGATCAGTGATTCAAATGTCAACAATGTCTTGAAATAAGAGTCATAACAATAACTTTATAATTTCATTTTATAAATAATGTAGATAAATATGTCAACAGTGATAGTATTTATATGTTTTATGTATTATCGCGGTGCCCTTCCGTCAATTCCATCATGTATATGACGGGGATCATAAACATGGTGACCTTTCATCAATTTTCTGTATTTATTTAAAATATTTTCAATAAAAATACTCCGGAACATGCTTGAAGGCTTAATATATTCCGGGCCATATGTTGCTTACATAAATATAAATAAAAGATCATGACAATAATGAAGATACATTTTTTCTTTAATATTCACTTCATAAAATGATGTATTATATAAAAAGCTCCCATATCGTTTGAAGCCTTATTATATTCATTAACAACATTAGCATTTATAGATAGACCTTCAATAACATCAATACATAATACTTGTTGCGACATTAATGACAAAAATATCCAAGATGATAAGTTATTTTAAGGTAAGACCTTCTTCATGATTTGGAGGGAAAATCGACAGTTCCAACTTTGCACTGGAAACCATTTTCATAATGTAATCGTATTCATGTGTATTTTTATTCATAGAGCTTCTCCCTTCTTTCATAATACTTCGGAGCGCGTTCAGCTGTGTCTCTGGTGAGAAAAGGGGATGAGTTTGAAGTATTCAAACTGGTTAATAAGATTGGTGAACCCAAGGTTGGGCAATACAAAAACAAACATGTAGCAGTGTGACTACTCAATGACGTCACTGGAGAACGATTATATCTATATATATATTTATCAATCAATCTCTCTATCTATCTAAAAATATATGTATATATATATATATATATATCTATTGTGTGTGTTTAAATAAATTAATAAAATAAATATATATGAAAATATAAATTACATAAATATATATTCGTTCTCCAGTGACGTCATTGAGTAGTTATACTGCTAGGATTACATGTTGTTTTTGTATTGCTCAGACCTTATTATACAGACCTATATAACCGTGTGTTAATTTATGACGTCATATGGAGCCGGATATTTTTTTTTGCGAGGGCTTCATTTTGTATTTTATAATTTTAATATCACTTATGCAGTAAAAAGTATCCCTAGAGGTTACATTAGATTCATAATTTAGAGCACCCCCTAGGGAGCAAAAAAGACTAACATTATATCCAACTCCTATGCTATATATGTAGCATATGTACTTATGAAATAATGCTTACTAATAAAACTTTTTGTTTTTCATCCAATTTTAAAAATTTCTTCACATTTGCATTAGTCTCCCCAATTGGGACAACTATATTAACAAATTTAAAAATTAAAAAAATGCCAAAATCATGGGGGACCCCCTTAAGTTTTTTGAAAAAATCAGTTTTTTTGGGTTTTCTGAAAACAAATATTAAACACTTGAGAATGATTTATTTTATAGTTTGTTGTCAGACTTTTTAAGCTCCTTCTTATGAACTCAAGTTGAAATCTGTGAGTTTACCAGGAGCGGAGAAAAAAACCCTTTTCCATTTTGACAGTTTTTATGCCAAAACTCAAAAAATTATAAACCAAAATTCATCTGAAAAAACGAACTTATTAGAAATGCAAACTCTATAGATATTATTTTATAACTTGAATGCGATCAATCCCATAGACAGCCCAAAAAAGGCCCCCCAAATTTAGGATTTCAAAAATATTCCGCTTCGTCCATGAAATTGGACCTAATATTCAATCCCGGATTTGAGGGTCTTAATGACCTCGGATCCGGATACTGAATCCATCAAAGTTGCTCCCTTTGTGAAGCTGAATCTGATTGTGCAAAAATCGAGTTGGATCGAAAAACTGCAATTAAAAAAAATCCGGATCCCGGCCCAAATATGTCCCGGAGGCCGGACATTGACTTAACCAACCTAGGCTTATTTTGCAAGGCCTTCATTTCGTATGTTTTGTTTTGAACTTTTTTTCGTATTAAAAAGTCGCCCCAGAGGTTTTCTTGAATTTCCCGACAGGCCGGTCCGGTTTTCCGGGAAATTTCTTTGGGACCCGATTGTAAACCCTATTCTTGATATACTTTCAGAGTAGCTTTTTTCGAAATGGGAAAGAATCAAAAGTTAAGGAAATGTCATAATCCGGGTCCGGGAGTGTCTGATCCGGAATTTTTTTCCGGATCCAGGTTTTTTGGGCAGAGATGCAGATAACTTTTAGTTTGCGTTCTGTCTCTAAAACATCTCACTTACGAACTATGGACAACCAAAGTTTTCCAAGCCTTTTTTGAGGCCTTTGCAAGGCCGCTAGGCCTTAGTTTGTGTTTATACCAAAAGATGCCTACGGCCAAAGCCACAAAACATTAATTACATCCCGAGCCTCCTAACCCTCAAAAATCCATGCAAACCGCAAACCCTCTCACAGACACAAATCTGGTCTGATCAGAATCTAACCTAGCCCAAGACCATCACATGGTCAAGATGCATCTGTGTGCCAAATTCAGGTCTCTAGCTTCTGTAGTTTCGGCGTCTATAGAATCAGCGAACGGACAGACGACCGACAAACTCCAATATAATGTAGAA
>CP045894.1:4809143-4867917 GCA_013387185.1 Caligus rogercresseyi
TTGAGAATAAAATCTATGACGTTTGATTATATCCATAAACTTTTTGCAGATAATATATAATGACGGAATTTTTTTTTAGAAATCCCCATGATCCCGTATTACTAAAAAGTGTCATGCGGCGAAGATCAAGCGAATAACTACGTTTCAGTAGTCGAAGAACATTAAGACTTGACACTTGGTCACTGTTGTGTTACAGATGCACACCAAGTCAGAATATGGTAAGAGTAATAAAAAGATACGAGTTATGCCTTAAAAGACCAATTCAATGGATTATTTGTCTTCTTCACATGAATGAGTTTACCTTTTAAAAAGTTTTTAAACATTTAGATGGCGCACAAAAAGGACCTCGGACTTATGAAGGTACCATAGGAAATTAATTAATACAGACTTTACCAAAAATTCAATAAAAAGTTTTTAATACATGTAGAAAAGTAAAATATGTAAATCAAAGTTTACTGGATTCTTTAAGCTCAGATAAAATATTTATACAAAATTACATTAGGAATACAACAGGAAAATTTCAATACAAGCTTTTGCTACAGGTCTCCATGAGCATTACATGAGGCAAAATGTCTTACCAAAGCCAACAGAATTTTAAGATCCTATATTTCACAAAAAAGTCCATGTGAGTCTCACATAAAACTTGTAAAATTTATACTAAATTTTTACACTCCTATATGGTTTCAAACCAAGTTAAATCCTCTTAAGCAAACGTATTTAAAAAATAACTTAAAAATATCAACATGAGTACCCTCTTTTTCTTTTTCCTTCTTGAAACTATAAATAACTCTAGTAGGAGCCGTTATTTAAAAAATGGTTGGTGCGTCAGCACTTTTGTTCATTTATTGGCACTAAATATTATTTGACGAAAATTTGCAAAAATAACAAAGTCATAAATTGAACATAGCTAAATTTTGTAAAATAAGTAATAACGAAAAAGTTTTGCTTCATAACGAAATCTTTGAACGCAATTTTGGGGGGGGGGGTAAAGGGGGGGTCAAACCAAATCCATTTTTCTACGATCATTTAGTTTCTTATGACACAACTTTCGCGGGGGGATAAATTTTGATATCTTAATATTAGGTTTCTATAATACCCCCTAATATACATATATATATATACATGGGCGGATTGGCCACCGGGAGTCCCGGGACTATTCCCAGTGGGCCGTTGTCCTCAAGAAACATAAACGGCCGTTAACAGCCTCCCAACGGCCCAGCCCATACCACGTTCTCTCTAATGGACTAAATACCTCTCTATACTTCAATTTATACAAGTTAAATGAGAAACAACTAACTTAAATACCATGTGTGTGGTATGAAACTAAGGTTAAAAAAGTGTTTTGCTGATCCTAGACTCACTAGTTATTCAAAATAAGCGAAGTCTGACTCTACAGCTCTGTTTTCATGTACATTTTATGTGGAAACCATGGTGTCTGCAAATTAGTAGAAAATACTCACTTGCAGCCCTCAACCTGGATGTGTCTTGTCGTGTAGGATGTGCCACCGACGAAGCGGGCAACATGAAGGGCACTTACAAAGGCTTCTCAGCTCTGTTCTCATAAGAAGCTCCCAACCAAATACATGTTTGGTGTTATGCACATGTGCTAAACCTGGGATTAGCAGAACCAACAGGCAGTACCATTCAAAGCACCACACTTTTACACCTTCTTAATGATATGGCTGTCATCATTATCGAATCATACAAAAGATGAGGCAGTGGGAGCAAACCAGTACCGACAGGCGTCACAATAGGCTGCATCCCATAGGCCAGACACGGTGGTGGGCAAAAGATACTGTGCTCAAAAAGATATTTAGGTGCTTAGGAAATCTAGACAGGGTCCTATATGCGGACGTGGTCTTGACACTGCTGGTTATGCAACAAGGCCAGACCATGAAGACAACAGCAAGAACCAAAGTGAAAGGCTACATTGAGTGGTTCCCTAAATTTGAGACTTACAAGGATTCCAAATCAATTTTTATTTTTTAGTACACCCAAAATCAAACGAGATAATAAAGTTTCAAAATGTTCATTTTTGGGGTATTTTCCATCAAAATAACTATTTCAAAACTTAAATTTCTCTTTAAATTTTGGATGTACATAAAAATAAAAATTGATTTGGAATCCTTGTAATCATACCTACGGTAAATTGTTTTAAAATAACATTGAATTTAAGGACATTGGAGGGGATCAAATGGCGAAAGAAAAATACTACATAAGTGTATTAAATAACTTTTGGGCCAAGCGGACCATTATTCGATTTCGTTCAAACTTTCACAAGATGATGTTAATGCACTAAATAATGAATAATATTTTGACACATTTTATCTTTTTCATAAGATAGCAGTAATATATACAAATATTTTGATGATATGAATATTGGATATAATATTTATTTGAGTCTCAATCCTTCGTGTCCTTAGGCAGCACAAAATAGCAATATAGGTATCATCTCCTTTGTGATGCCATAAAACCTTCAGACCTTTCAATTTATTCCTTAAGCATTAAGTCTTTCATTATTTTAATGGAGAAGGGAAATTTCTCGCTCAATTATTGTTTTTTAAATGCATTAAAAAATTCTTAAATATGTAAATTATAAAGAAAAAACAAATAAATCTATATTTATTCATAGTTTAACAAATTTTCATCCATTTCTTCTTTTTCATGCAAAAAGGGATAAGCCAGATGGATCTTGCAAATGGGACTTAGATATTATTACTATTATCATTTTTGTTGTTATTTCTTGTAAGAATTATGCATCATTAAAGTGTCTTTCTTGCCATTTATATTTATAAGCACATGCCTTACTTCAATTTTTCAAATGCCTCATTTGCATAATATAATACATTATCATAAATGACGACTAATTATCTGTTTCGGCATTAATGCATTGCTGTTGGAGTAAAGAGGGCTTTTTTCTTGTATGTGAGTTAGAAATTCATTTAATTTGAGCATGGCATTATGAAAATGAATTCTGATAGAAAATAAGCTATTGTTGAAGAAATTATTCAAAGAAAAGTTTTTGTTTATTAAAATATCTATAAAAAACTAATTCATAATAACAACAACGATATTTTTTGTGGTACATTTGCAATATATGTATAACATTGTGTAAGTAAAATTAGCTTGATATGTAATTTAACTTGTTTATATTACCTTCTGTAATATGTAGGTAACGTCGAGATACTGATCCTAAATAACTCATTCATTATTAGCTGGCTGAATGGTTCGTCTTTGGATTTGATTAATATTCTGATAGTCTTATGTACACTTTTAGATAGTAAATCAGCTGCAGGGACCTACCTTAATCCTTCAATATAAGTTGTTTGTTCGTCAAGAGAGAAATATTACCTTGCACTGCATAAAAAAACTAGGTGCTGCCATCTTTCGTTCATTTCATGATATGATTTTTTTAAAGCGAGAGTCATCGGAAAAACTATATATACATATAACTGTACGATATGGGTAAATATATCTTGTGTATCTTAAATACTCAATCGGAGCTTCTTCTTCATAAGAAAAATAACTGCATTTTTCATAGTAAAATACTATATTAATTGATACTATAGAAAATTATATTTGCTATTCGTTTATATATAAAGTCTATGGGATCGGTCTATCTGAATTTCACTCTCCTATGAGTATATTATATATATTGATCATCTTTACTCATAAAAGAGTCCCTTATGACATTCGAAAAAATGAGACTCCTCTGAACAAAATATTAAAAAAATGAAATGACAATTATCGTTATATATGTTATACAATATACATATTTTGTAGATCCATGACATATTTGTAGGTCGTCTGTCTCCAGGCCACCATATATCGAAAATAGAGCATTAGCATACTTCTGTTAATTTATAGCACAACATGAAATTATTCTTGGAGTATTTCTTTACTGGATCAAAAGTGGATTTTTTGTGCCTTCTTGGAGTATTTCTTTTATATATTTTTTTTTAAATTGCACAATAAATATTTTGATAAACGAAGTTGAATATGAAAGTTAGACTCTCGATATGAAATGGTTAACATTGATGAACCTATGTACGAAAAAAACCTAGCTTCGATTGAGAGGTATGCATATTGCTTATATATATCCTCGAAAATATCACTCAATTGAACCATAAAATATAAGAAAATATGAAGAGTAATAATATTAAAAATAACTCTTAAATAGGCACCAATTTTAAAAAGTATTTTATCATTTCTATTTTTGCAATAGACCTTCCGTTTATGTTGTGTTTATATGATAAGTACATAAGGACGGAGCGCATTGTATATGAATAAGAAATTGCGTTGTGGCTTAAGTGTTTTGTTCAGTAAATTTCACATTAAATTATTCCATGGAGGATGATAAGTAATCATTTATTTATCAACAAAAAAATATTTTTCGTTAAAACATTTTTCTTATGTATCTTAAATTCCTACAAAGAGACTAGTAGCTTTAAGCATAAAATATTTTCATACACAAAGTATTATTATCTTGCAGTTTTTGGCATTGTTGACGTGAGAGAGGAAGTTATGATAAACTTATAACTTTTAAGATTTGACTTTCTCATACTCCCTAGTTAATGCGAAGTTAGGTTCAATCTTGTTGTATGATATAGTATGTTTTCTTTTTAGAAGGTACACGTTTGATGTACCTTATGAAGTCAGTCACTTATATCCCTCTTGCATTAGCTAGTTTCTTCATTTGAATTGATAAGCATTTCACAAGATATTTTGATATGGAATATCCTATCAAATACTATTACTGTTATTTTATCAAATGAGTGGAAATGTTTACAAATTTTTCTTACATACTTTCATTAACTTTATTTTCAACGTTGCTGCCAATATATATAGCTTTCCATTTTTGTAATTTAAAAAAACCTCCGTGAATTTGATTTATTTTGTAGATGAGAAATCAGTAAAATAATGCTTATTCACCCATCAAAATATAAATACAAAATACAAACAATTTGTAATAAAATACCATTGATATTATAAATATACATATATTTAAACATAATAATTAAGGTCCTCATACATATACATTTACCTCCGCCGAAGGAGGTATTGTTTTCAATGGCGTTGGTTTGTTGGTTGGTTTGATTGTCAGCAGGATAACTCAAAAAGTGCGGAACAGATTCGGATGAAACTTTGTGGAGTTGTTGTAAATACCAAAAGGAACAAGTGATTAAATTTTGGCATCTCTGAGTGATTCTTTAAGATGCAAAATGAGCTAAATACTAATAAATATTTCAAGTTAACCTACTCTGCCAATAGATGTCGCTGTGCTGTGCACTAGAAGAGGAGAGCACAGCACAGCGACATCTATTGGCAAATGACAAAAAGGCCAAGTGATTCATTTGGTGGGGATCGGCGGAGGTTTGCACTCTCTGAGTCCTCTAGTTTTGTGTAGTTTTGAAAACTGTTAAATCAATGGAAAAAATATTTTTCGAATCGTGCTCAATTCAACATAATATAAAAATGAGATTATATAGCACCTCTATGCGCATTCAAAATATTTTATTATTACCGTTGTTATTTTAATTATGATAAACAATCTGCTTTTTAGAGTGTAAATATGTTTTCTAAAATTAACAAATATTTGTAATTTTCACTATTCTATATATATATATATTTAAGTGCAGTTATAGGGCACTGATTCTTTTTGTGTCATATTTAAAATATATTTTTTAATAGATACTTATTTCAGTAGCCAAGAGGGCTAGAGCTTTGAAAATTCATAATAAATATCGTACATTAAAAACAATTTACCGAGGTAAATCAGGTGGTTTTCTTAGATTTATTCGTTATTTTGATTTAAAAGAAGGCACATGATAATCAAGAACCATATATTTGGTCATATTAAGTGTATTACTATGACTACATATAACGAAAAGATCACTAAAAGAAAATGGTAAATAAGGTTTTTTACCAAAAAGGAAGAAGCCAAATAAAATTATTTTGTCCGTGAGATGGAGCTATAATGCCTGAGGAATACCATGTCTCAAAGAATAGTATTTACTTTTTATATAGAGTAAAAATTACAATGGCATCACTGATTGTGTTCCGCTAGACTTCTCTTTTTCTATTCAAAAGACTACACTGTTTCACTATGTATTAGTTGAGGTCGTATACAACTACCTTCCTCTTCGTACATTCATATCTTCTTTATTTCTAAAAGAAAAACTTTTTCGTGGAACAAACAAAATCAAGCCATTTTTCTATTTATCTCAGAAAAATGCTATTGCTAAAATGACTTTTTTTGTATTCTTCTTCATAAATATATTACTTAATTGTACAACTAATGCTAAATATAAAGTATCTTCGTGTTGGACTATAAAGTAGGGATTGGATATTTTCCAAATCATCGAGCTAAATCCTTTTACAACAGTTAAAAATAGTTTTGTGACATTATCTATCAATTGGCGACATATAACGCCATAGAAGTGATCAGCTTTTTGAACAGCAACTATTTTGTTTACATTTTTGATGATATACTACTTGTATTTAATACTTTAAAAATACTTTATTCAGTTCTGTTTCACTGGAATTTAATTCAGGAGCAATAAAGATTAGGTCCCCTCATACAATTAATAATCAAAATAAACGCTTTCCCAAGGAAAAAAAAGAGAAAAAGCCGCTGTTATCCACCATATTTTGCTGTTTGAATTTAAGCCCTTGTTCCCGTGTTTTTTTCCTATATGGTTCAACATAATTGCATCCAACTGGATATAAATAAGCACTTACTCGAACCTAGGATGTTATCAATGAGGTTGGCCAAAAACGACCACCCCTTCTCAGGATTCGACCTGCGCCCCCAACATTGGGAGTTGACCACGCCTTAACGCACATGGCTATCGCACTTCCTAAGGGCTGTTTTGCTCATATAATTTATAGCCTAGCCTACATCAATTTATAATTTAAAAATACTTTATCCATTAGTATTGAATCCTCGTATAGAGGATTTTTTTTTTTGATAAGTGCTACATGAATAAATTTAAAATAAATTTACTTGATAGAAGGTCCTGAAAATGGAAAGCTTGTAGACAGAGGGAGTGGAGAGAATTAGGGCTTTATAGGATGGACTGTATATATTACATGCGGCGTAAAAAAGGATAATAAAAAGTGTAGGATAAAAACGACGTATAGTTTAGAGCACAAAGATGCTCTTAAACATTTTATTGATACTCAATATATATGGGACTATGGCTGTGTGTGTGTAAGTATATGGTCTATATGAAGAGGCTAAAATATTTTTTGAGGACTGACACAGTTCTTAAGGAATTATATTCAAGAGTAAACTTATGCTGATTATTAAAGCTTTTTTTAAATAATTGGTCATTTGTTTAAATCATACATAACATAATATATAAAATACTAGATAAAAATAGCACGAGGGGTTGTGATAATACAATCCTCAATTTAGGTTTAAAACTAACCCTCTAAAGCAATACCCATCAAATCATCAAAAACCACCATAATCCAAATTAAATAAAAATGAAGCAAATAGTAACAATTTTGTTAATAGTACCTATATAAAAACATCCTTTTTGCATGGCTCCCTCGATGATTTCATTTCAAGTCCTCTTCTTCTATTTTTTGCCTATATGGTTCGAAAGAATTGCATCCGACTAAATATAAATAAGCATTATAGGGTTAAAATTAGTCACTTGAACCTAGGATCTTATGAATGAAGTTGACCCAAATTAATCTTCCCCTCCTCTCAGGATTCGATCATGTACCTCCAACAGGGAGAGTTGAACACACCTTAACGCATATGGCTATTGCACACCCAATTATTGCCCCCAACATTTTAGGCTGTGTGATAGTGTAAGACGTTGAGTACCAGCTGAAAAAATCTGAATAAAATGGAGTAATATTTCAAAGCGTATATACCTATATATATATATATATATATATATATATATATATATATATATATTCATATTATATATATATGAATATAAATTATAGATAAAGAAATGAAATCAAGAACTAATAGATGGGAACTGTCTTGGTTAGTCTTCCAACAATTTCTCTTGCCTGTCCCTATTCTGAGCAAATCTGAGTAGTGAGGAGATATTCCACACTCCAGCTGCAGGTGATGCTTGAGGATTTTTTAGTTCAGAAACGTCGTCAGTATAAATGTTTTTGTATACTAAAGCGGGGCTTGTTTGGCGTTTCAATTGCTCTTAAGCACGACCAACCCATCCCAGATCCCTATTGCCAGCAACGCCATCATTGCTGTGAAAAGTATTAAATATATATTAATCATCTAAGGGCATTTAGAGATATATAGAAAGTCAGAAAAGACATAAGAGGAGGACAATAATTTCTTTATTTCTTGTTTTATTTTATGTTGATGAAAAATATGATGGAAATGACTTCGAAGTTTGCTTGTTTCCCCTTTAAAAACGCCTGCATTAAAATATTTTTAAGGGCTCGTTTAAACTCTGTGTGTTCTACGCTCATACACACACATACTGAGAAGAGGTTATTTATGCGTGTGTCATTTACATAATGACGACTATAATAATATTTTTTTATAAAGGGAGTTATCCCTCCTTTGACGTGTGTACACAAGGACTCTAGCACATACAATCATCATCTCAAGGCATCAGAGTAAAAGGGGGACTGATAACGAGAATACCAAGAAAGAAAAGTGTCTGCGGAACGATCTCATTAGGGATGAAAGTTTAATATTTTTGTTATAAGTACAGGGCTTAAGGCTTTCAAACCTCTTTGAGTTGATTGGAGTTAAGAAAAAAGAATGTTAAGAGTAAAGTAAGTTAGAAAGCAGACCTCTAAAATGCAAATCATGTATCAGCTTTTCTCGGAATTACATTTTTTAACGTTAACTTGATGAGATGTATATTTTTTAATGAGTTTGGTCAATCTTGGCCTTCCCTTCTTGGGAGTATTCGAACCTGCGCCCTCAACAATGAGAGTCCATTGAGCTAACACGCTGGCTTAGTTTATATTGTTCTTTTATAAAAACTATAACGGATGGAAAAAATTTACTTCACAGTTACTGATTTCGACAAATCTCTTCAAGTTTTCTGCTCTTGCAAAGACTATGGGGTTATTTTTAACTCTATAATTCACGCCTTTGCAGAGTGTCGATCTGTAAAACATATTGGAGAGATTCATCAAACTAAATGCAAGGGGAATTGATGCACCTAACGCTGGAAAGTACTGCAAAGCCTTTATTTTATTTGGCCTTTCAAGTCACAAGGCTTCATCAAGGACAAAAGCGATCAACAACACTCTACTTAGCGCCAAACCCTAGTAGCAAAGAGCCTATCAATAGATCGTCCCCTGCAGCCGCTGGACATTAGGACAATATGTATATCCGCATCTGCTCGATATGCTGCATTGGATCTCCGGATCCCTTCGGTCACGGACAACTCATGGACGTTAGCTGTCGATTTGGTCAAATATGCCCCCTCCCGTTCCATCGTCTTAAGAGATGCCTTAAAATCACTTTTAAAGAATAAATAAAAATATCTTTTACACTTCGTTTTTAGTGTTTATGGCTAAATAGTTTAATTATTACTTTTGGAGAAGTTAATTAGTATGTTCCTGAAAGATGCTAAAACTATGAACTATAATGTTTATATGCTAATTTTTTTACTTATTAACATCTGTTTATATATCGTTTTGTATAAAAAAATTATCATGAACAAAAAAAATTGATCTAAATCACTGATGTGAAGGGTGTTCAACTCTCAATGTTGAGGGTACAGATTTATTCTAAAGAAAGGGAAGGGAAGTAGTGATGGATCTACTGGAAAAAAATCATTCCTTTAAAAGACTTATTTTCACAGAAATTAAAACATTTTCCGCCCTAACAAAATTAAATGATGTTATATAAACAGAAGGATTCAAGGTTGGTACATTATACCTACGCTTTGTCCAGGCTTTGGTATCTATGTGCTCCTATATGGAAAGATCCAACGAATTCAAATCATTTTCTTTTGAGAGGTAACATACCCATTGCCCAATAATTAAAGTTTTATGTTCTTGAAGGCTAGAGTGGCATTGAAAGTATATGGATCAAGTAAGGATCAAGATTTGCGGGAAGACATGTTGATGAGTACCAATATAGATTCAAAAAGCCTTAATGAAATTGTTATAATAGTTATATGAAAGATATGCTTGTAAGCAAGCAAATAGTGGAAGCTTTGTCAAAAGGCATTTTTAGTTTTATCGTCACAAACCTCAAGATAATTGTCCTCGATTTCTTACACCCATTTAACATATTTTAAAATATATTATTTGTATTAAGCAATTATAAATAATAAAAAATATGTATAAAAGAGATTATTAGCAAAACCTCATTATAATTGTCTTCGATTTTTTTACACCCATTTAACATATTTTAAACATATTATTTGTATTAAGCAATTATAAATTAAAAAATATGTTTAAAAGAGATTATTAGTAAAAGTAATAATATATATATATATATATGACTTGTTCCAATTTAGCACATTTCTTTAAACCATTCAATTAGATGATTTTCTGGTTCTCCAAGGCTTGAATTATCGATAGGAAAATTATTTTTAAATTTGAGCCCCCGAACTGCCTGCCACATGAGCCGTTAAGGGCTTCGCCAATGAAAATTTAGTTTTATGATGATATGATAGTCGAAATGATATTTGTAGAAAATATTATTATGCAAAGCGGTTATAACAGATAAAACATATCTTATTAAGAAAATCAATTGGTTTATTTAGTTTATTTAGTAAACGACTACATATGTAGGTACCTATGTCATATCAGAGCTATACATGTACATCGTGTTGCATATATTTCAACATTGCAAAGTAAAAAAAAAAAAAACCTATTTTCTTCAGACAATTATAAATGATTTCAAGATATGATACTCTATAAAAATACATGATGCCCACCAATATGCGCACTTTTAATTATTTACTTTTTAGACATTAGTGTGCAAAACCACAGTAAGTAATAGTGGAAGTCATAAGGGTTTGGCAAAATTAATTTCGACTACTAAATCATTACAAAAACTCAATTTTTATTGGTGCCGCCATGTGGCAGGCATTCCAATGAAAGTTCATTGAATTCAAGGCTTCAACCCACTTTTGTTGCGTCTATTCGTGATTCAAAATCAATTAATTTCAATTTTTGAGTGGAATTCTTTAAGGATCCTTGATGATATTTCCTCATTCAAACCAAAATCCATTTTTCTACTATAACTTGGTTCTTATGACGCAACTTTCGCGGGGGGATTAAATTTTATATCTCAATATTAGGTTTCTATAATACCCCCTTAATATATATATATATATATATATGTGTGTGTGTGTGTATATATATATTAAATAAATTCAGGCCATCTGATTATAAGAAAATATTTTTTTGGTCCTTCTAATACATTGTTATTTATTTAAACAACAAACATAAACAAAAAATTCGTCAATAAATAATTATTGTTTCTTAAAATAATCAAAGGCATAAAAGGGTTATCCATTACCTGTAAGCTAACGTTCTCTCCAAGATCATAGCTACATGCATTTAATAAAACTCATTTCTCCTTTTAATGGTGTGCATTGTGAGGAGGCACTTGGAGGAGGTCTTGTAGCGTACAATGGTCTTACCTACCTTGGAGTAAGAGAAATCTTGTCAATGAGGATTTTAATGGAGTGTGCAAGGATCATAAAAACATAATAATAATAATATTAATATGATGGTGGTAATCATAAAAATAATATATATCTATAATCTCATCAAAAAGGAAAAAGATGCTTTCAGATTTTTTATTGCTTTTTGCACAAGGAGGACACACAACGGCGTAAGGCTATAGCCCTCAAGGAGCAATATAAAGGACATAGCAGTTGTGGATTTCTCTTAATTAGTGTTTGTTTATTCTTTTAAAAACTAAGGATACATCAATGATATGGGTAAGAGATTTGAGGATCTAGAAATTTAGAGTGAGACTTCAGTTGTTCTTATAGTAATAATCTAAATTCGCTTGAAGTACTTATAGACACTTTATGGATTTTCATAAAATATGAATTTATAAACTGAATTCATTCTAACCTACAAAAAAGTGTCCTGTTATCCAGAAAATGTGTCACTCTAGATGACTTAAATGTTTCAATCCTTAAAGTTAGTGATGAAAAAAACTTATGGCTTAAATGTCCCAATCGTTAAAATTAGTGATGAAAATACTTATAAAAGTATAAGTAATTTACTTTATTCAATATTTGAAGTCCTTTCATATAGCTTAAGGATGCTTGTATGTTTGTTGTCACAAACTTAACTAAATAACTAAATTTCAAACATAAAACAAATATACATTTGTGCATTGAGGTTAGAGAACTTCTTATATATATATATATACATATATATATATACATATATATAATATTTATATATATTCATATATATATTACTTAAACAAAATTTAGATATGATCGATTTGTTTTTTTCGCCGAATAATATTTAGTGCCAATAATTTTGTAAATAACTACTCCTACTAGAGTTCTTATTTTGTTTTAAGAAGGAAAACGAATAAGAGGAGGTTCATGTTGATGTTTTAAAGATATTTTTCAAATACGTTTATTTTTCACATCTTAATTTTCATACAGTAAATATATCTAAAAGTACTTCGATATATTGTATTACTGTATTTTTTCCCACACACCTAACTAAAAAATAAATATTCATGGAAATTAGTTGATGGTGATCAAGTAAAGTTATATCATTCATCTTATATTGACCAATAATGACGCCGACTTGTATGGTATATTAACGATCGTAATGGTATATTATGTTTCACTTATGGAGAGCTATTTCATATTTTAAGAACTGTTTAGTAATATTTTTTTTTCTTTAATGCATTTCATTAAAATTCACATTACAAAATTGTATGTAATAAAAAGAATGTAATCGTATGGATTAAAACATGAAAACAGGTAAATATAAAAAGGATTTAAGTATCATAAAAAATGAGGTTGTAATAAAAATAAACAAATACACTAAGAAGCCGTCCAGGGCAGAATTAAGAGGTGTGAAGCTCCATCAACTCCTCCTTCAAATACAGTACCATCGTTGGGGATTGGGGACATCGTTGATGATATCCGTGCATTTTAATTGAGAGTGTTTGATACCGAGCACAAGACCTCTATGCTTCTTGAGACTACACGATGAAGACCCAAAGGGAATCCCCCACCGTTTACTCTCGAGGCATAAAGGATCCTCTGAACCGTAGAGATCAAATGCTCAATCTCATAGGCTTCCACGGTTCTAAGAATAATTGTATACAACACTTATGCATTAGGAAAATCTGATAAAGTATTTTTCTGTTCGGAATTATTGGTAATAGGAATTTCTCCTTAACGACACTTTTGTATAAAATGCATTTTTAAAGGAAACTATTGACTTTTGGGCCCAGCTTATGAGTCAAATAGCTTTATTGAGCATTAATGAGCACATTTGGTAAGTTTTATTTTATGAAACTAGTAAAATGAGCCCATTTTGATTAATTTTTCGTTTAAATATAAAGGAGTATATTCGTATATATGTAATAGACCCATAAGGGTACCTATGAACATTAAGCTACGGTAAGGTAAGGTAGGTTTCGTGAAGAATACACAATAACATAAGAAATAATAATAAACTCAGGTTATGTTAATGCGGAGAAGGAGGCCTCCTTCCGACGAAGGATTCTCAATTACGGACTTCTCGGATCATCTTTGCTGGACGACATTTCCCTACGGTTTTTCAGCTGGAGAACCTCCCCTGGCTACAATAGATCCTTGATACACTCCGGATTCCCATATATATAAATGATAGATTAATACAACAAATGACGATTATGATAGATCCAACAAGATCAATTATTTAGTTAATGTAGCAAGAAGTTTGTATTATTTTTGAAATATATTTATATATACATTTAGATACATCTATAATATGTATATAATACAATATTTTTTTAAAACACATTATACTTTACATATGATTATATTTATTATATTGAGTACATGAATTATAATTACATGATGGAATATTATTTAATCTGCATTATTCAGTGCAGTAAGGTTATAGGAGTTAAGGGTCTGAAATTGGGAGCGGTTCACCAAAATTCAAGAAAAGGAATTTAGATTTTTTGCTTAGTTTAATTTTTGTGGTTAAGACTTTATTTTTCATCATCAACAAACAGTGAAGATTTATTTTGATTAATTTGAATTGCAGATGTTTTTTTAACTCATTAACATCAGAAAAATAAAAAGGATAAGAAAAAGTATGTTTAACAATGTAAAAATAATTATGGTAATTTAGAACGAACTTCATGAGATGGTCGACGCTTATATTGATTTTAGTAAGCATTCGATGAAGTGATGAAGATATTAATGAGAGTCATCTGTCCTGGATTCAATCATAGCTGCAATTAAGGTCTCAAAGAGGCATGATAGATTTCCTTAAGTTTCATAAAAAAATAAGCAAGTAATCATCCTCACATTTAACTTCCAAAAATAACGTAAGAAGAATCAAGCATTGGTTAATGAACCACCCTTCGGTTTTTGTATAACAAACCTTGGGTATGGGTTTTAGTTGACCATTAATGATGATATTTTTTTTTAAGTTGTAGTATTTAAGTTAATTTTTTTGTCTTTATATTTATCGTCATTAACTTCTTTAATAGGCCAAAAATGCTCTTTCTCATTGTCTCCCACATCATGAACATGAATCGGAATGGAAAAAAAATAATATAATCAAGTTTTAATAATTTGTCTATCCTTTGTATTGGTGTGCATAAAGAAGTCTCGGGTATGGATTTAAGTTGACCATGGATCTCAAATAGAAAGAAGAAGCAATGTGGAGATCAAATTAATTGAGTCAATTTATTTACTCGAGACAAGGATGTAAACATAGTATATAGATAGAGAAAACAACAACAAATCTTTAAATAAGAGTGAGAAAGAAAATATATAATACAAACGAAATTTGTGGTCCAATGAACTCCGTCCACCTCCTCTCTGAGCTCCATATATCACGTGGGTTCGAGAGCTACTTCCTCCCCATAGGATTATTATATCAGTCAGTTGTGGATCCCGAGAGTACTTTGGAGATTCAGAGTGGTAAGAATCCGGATTACTGCGGGGATCCTGAGAGCGTCAAGCATCAATTGCAGTCGGGGGATAATTAATATGCACGATATATGTGTTATGTTATAAAAATATAATCACAAGGCGTTTCAAAAGAAAGTAATAAAAGCATTGTCAACAAACAATTATACACATAATATAAAAATGATTAACGTGAATTAAAAAAATGAAAATAGTCATATTATGGTTTCATAAGATAAGTTATTCTTTTAACTAAATAAAAAAGAAACGATAGATTAAATAAAGTTTCACTCAGAAGATGCTATTTTAAAATGAATTTGATGTTACATGTTATTTTTGATGGATTATAGGAATAGGATCATATGCTTTGAACAACAATGTCGAAGAACACAACGTTGCAGAGGCATTTTTGACAAGTTTTAATAAGATTCTAAACAAAAAAAATTGCTATAGTTAATAAAATACACTTTTTATTCTGTTATATATTCATAATTGATGATAAATTTCTTCAAAAATGTTGTATTTATGCCAATCAGTTTTTCTTTTTGTCTTTACTTTTGGTATTGTCTTTAATTTTTGTTAATAGGCAAACGATATTTTTTTTTTTTTGGTACTACAACAATTTATTTTCCTTCAAATTGGTTACATTATAAATTTCTTACATCATTACATTTACATATTTAAAAAATCACTAAAATACTTTACAATATTATGTGGAGGGACTAATCTTCAAACGATATTCTTGACCATGGGTCTCAAATAGAAATAAGAAGCAATGTGGAGATCAAATTAACTTAGTGTATTTAGTTCTTCGAGACAAGGATGCAAAGAGAGTATACAAATAGAGATAAAACAATAAAACTTTAAATAAGAGTGTGTAATGATGCAAACTATATTTGAGACCCAATAAACTCCGTTCACATTCAAAGTGCAGCCCTTTTCCATGAGCTCTCTACATCGTGTGTATGTAAGACCCGCTTCCTTCTGATAGGACTCTCGTGGCGATCAGTCGTGGAGTAAGTGCCATAACATACGAAGAACTGTATGGATCCCGAGAGTGCCTTGGGGATCCATACCAGTGGAAATCCGGAGTACTGCAGGGATCCGGAGTGCATCAAGGATCTATTGTAGCCAGGGGAGGTTCTCCAGCTGAAAGACCGTAGGGAAATGTCGTCCAGCAAAGATGATCCGGGAAGTCTGTAATTGAGAATCCTTCGTCGGAAGGAAGCCTCCTTCTCTGCATTAACATAACAAAGTCTTGAGCTTATTATTATTTCTTATGTTATTGTGTATTCTTCACGAAACCTACCTTACCGTAGCTTAATGTTCAAAGGTACCCTTATGGGTCTATTACATATATACGAATATACTCCTTTATATTTAAACGAAAAATTAATCAAAATGGGCTCATTTTACTAGTTTTATGTAATAAAACTTACCAAATGTGCTCATTAATGCTCAATAAAGCTATTTTGACTGATAAGCTTGGCCCTTAAGTGTCGTTAAGTAAAAATTTATATTATCAATAATTCCGAACAGAAAAATGCTTTATCAGATTTTCCTAATGCATAAGTGTTTTAAACAATTATTCCTAGAACCGGCTTCCACATAGGATGAGGATGTTGAAATGAGCCAGTCTGAAGGCAAAAGTGATATGTTGTATGCTTCAAAAATTATGTTCTCCACCGTTTTAATAGCTGGGGCGACTCTTGGACAGAAGATGAAGAAATGGAATGAAGTCTCCTTGGTCCCTCCGCACCAATAGCAGCTTCGTTTACTAGGATCCGCTCGTGACTTACTCATAAATAATGAAAATGTGGCCAGTCGGTATCGAAACCATATATGGTAAGAGTCTGTAAATCGGTTTCTCATTATGATATAGGACTTTAAGGTAAAACATTGGGTTCTCCATTTAGATCCCTCAATCTCCTTTGTACGATGTCAAACGGGCGTCCGCAACAAGACAATGATCTTCGGATCGGTTGATAGTCAAGCTTCGTAAGGGCGGTATAGAAGGGCGTAGGAGGTCCACATTGAGCCCTCTCACTGAAGTAAGTGTGCGGCGTTTTTGTAGTCTAAGACTTAAGATATAATTATTAATACTAAGTTTTCGTTGAAAGAATTCCCCAACAGACGTAAGACGACCCTCATTGAAGAACTCGGAGGAACTTTCTAACGACACATTGTTGTTTAAAGACTCGTCTCCGCGAAGTAAAGGGAGAACCTTTTTCAGACAGGACCTTCAGGACTTGGCCATCCTCTTCCAGTGAGAACCGCACGACTTAAGAGCTTGAAGAAGCTCAAATGGAATAATCTTTATTCTTTATTTTAGATGAATTTCGTTTAAATTTAAGAATAATATTTTTTTATCGACATGAACTTTTCGCTATTGAAAATAAATATGTATCAAATGGGTCTTAAAAAAATAAAACCATAGAGCAATTTTGATAGAATGATACATTTTATTCATAATTTTGTCCACGATGGTATTAAACTCCCATCTATCATTTCATGGCTTCAACGTACTTCAAAGTAATCATCAATAATTTAGTAATCAATCAGACTCTCTTAGGTCAACCATTTACTTTACCTAGCAAGTGTCTTGTTGCTGCGTCCAACATATAAATCTTGTAAAGCTGTCATCATATATGTTTGTGGTTTTTTTCTTCAAACAAAGAGGGTATTTAGCGTATTTCTTTTTTAAATAATATATATTTTATGACAGTGTATGTACAACTAAATACTTGTATACTTTAATTAAGGTCACAGATCTAGATGACGTAAATGAAGAACCTCTCATCACCAAAAACACATTTACAGAAGATTAGACGTATCCCTCTTCTCCAGCGTCGTTTTCGAAAACATCAAGAATACATTTGCTGTTGTGAAAAAGTTTGAAGCCAGTATTAAGGTGACCTCTTAGGCTGTTACTGCAGCTGCACATTAAGACCCCGAGCATGGAAGAAGTCCTCTCGAACTACAAAACACCCTCCCTCTTCAAATACATTATTTAACAGGATTTTGCCCCTAGGCTGAAATTCCTAATTTGATTCCCATTTTTTACGTAAATTCAAAAAATGCCACTGCAAATATCGTGCGAAAAAAGTTTTGGCCTTAATGATCTTTTTGGGAAAATCAAGATTTTCATCATTTGTAATAGTTCACTCCCAAAGTAAGAATAACCGCAAATGTCAGAAATATTTTATCTTTTTTAGTACATCAATGCATTTCAAAACAGTTTTTATAATTTCAATATTTTTCGTACTAAGCGAAAAAATAGGCTTTATATTTCAAAAAGTTGGTCATTTTTAGTGTTATATTTAAGTTGCTATATATGTTTTGTTTCTAATCTATTGACTATAATCAATATGTAATATATTTTTGATATATATCAATGCATTTCCGAACAATTTTTATAATTGCGATATCTGGGATGATAGTACAGGAAAGATCAATTTAGTATGACCAAGTATTAATCATATTATATAAATACATATAAGTATTTTGAGTTGAAGTATATATATTGTTAGTTAGAAGTTTATTGCCGATTACAATAGTACATACAAACAATAGACTCTAAGGTAAAGAACACAACCACACCATGGAGTATCTGTGTTACAACAGCAAAATGAATTCCTTCTTAAAGACTGAAATTATTTACAAAAATATTTTCATTTTTTTGCATTTCAACTTTTTTAGAATTTGGATGTCCGCGTCTTCTTCTTGAGACACTTCATACCTTTCGAGGGACAGAGCAGGGCATCTGATAACCAGATAGTCTGCAGTCTGTGGCTCTTCCTTGCAAAGATCATAGGTTGCACTTGTGTTCTTTACTTAGGTGGGAGAGAAATGATCCATATAGTATATATATATATATGCTTTTAAATATTTGTCTAAACCTTTCATCAAATTCTAGCAATACAAACGATGTTAAAGGACATCTGCATTAATTTACATTCCCTTTTTATTATGAATTACTTTTTCCAGTCATTTCTCCAATTCATCAAGGTGCTTTCATAGCCCCCCCCCCCCCCCATATATGTTCCTTTAAATTATACACTAAAAGTAGGATCCTCACAACAGCTACAGTACTTGTCCCACCTATTCTTAATACAGAGGAGAATGTATTAACATTCGTCTCCCTACTTAAAATAAAAGTTCTTTAATGTTGAATTCATTCTACATACAATAAAACGACGAAGACACTCCTTGAGCTTAAAACAAAACAAGAAAAAATGGGTAACCAGATGAGGTAGAATAAGACTTTTTTTTGACGCGGAGGCTCAATTTATTTAAGTAGGTTTTTTTCTAACTTAATTATTTTCTCTGGGAATAAGAGTTTTCCTTCTCTCTCTCTCTCTCTCTCTCAAATGCTGTTTCATATTCTGTAATCTGATTAACTTGCTTTCCATCCAAGAAGAAGGCTCTGCCTAGCAAATTAATTAATTATTTACCCCCTGGCAAATAAGTACGGTTCTCAGTAGCTACGGTGTCTTTTTTTTCTGTGTGTGAAAAGGGTTTTTGTTACCAAACTGATTAGCAGGACATTGTGAGTTTAACCTTTGGCTATGCCAAGGAACATGTTGATGGTGAAAATTAAATATTATTTTGAATGCATTCCCATATAATCTGACATAAAAAGGATATGAGTATCGTACCTGAGATACAAAGAGATAAAACATCTATCGATTAGTGTACGATTACACTGAATAACAAATTTCACCAAAAAAATGTTACTGGAGATGTGAAAAATTATTTAGACTAATTTGGGTACACTGATTTCAAACATCAAAGCCGTTTTGCTGTATCATGTCAGGATTTTCAGTTACAGAAATATTCCCATTGCCTAGAAGTCAGGATTTCTATGAAATTTACAAAAATTCATTTATATTTTTATTACATCATGAATGCTTCAAAATTATAGAAATTGCCGAAAAACGCCATTAAAGTGTAAATAAAAATGATTTAGGCACTTTGCTTGGCGATTGTGCTCCTCTGTGTCAGTTTCACGATGCAGGAACTAGCAGAAGTCGCCCATCATATTGGAGGTTGTGCCGCCATTAGTAACGTGTCTCTATGAGTGAAATCTCTTGGTGAATCGCTCGCCGTACTCGTCCGATACGGCTCCCAAGTTGTCAGGGAAGAAGTTGTCAGGATTTTCAGTTACATTTTCAAATACTCTGTGTTCAGTGTCGTCTGTGCGTCTGTGTCTCCTTTCAGTGTCCCACAAGATACCGGCGTGAGAGGTGGTGTGGTGTTTAGCTGAGGCTTCATACTGAACACATCGCACTGGATTGTGATATATATATATATATATATATAGGGGCAGAGTGGCCACCGTGAGTACCGGGACTATTCCCGGTGGGCCGCTGGCCTCAAGAAACATAAGCGGCCGTTGACGGCCTCCCAATGGCACATTTGGGCCTGTATAAGGCCGGCGAGGGCATAATTATCCCGGTGGATAAATTCTTCCCACTCCGTTCCCGTATATATATATATATATATATCATATCCAGTGCGATGTGTTCAGTATGAAGCCTCAGCTAAACACCACACCACCTCTCACGCCGGTATCTTGTGGGACACTGAAAGCAGACACAGACGCACAGACGACACTGAACATAGAGTATTTGAAAATGTAACTGAAAATCCTGACAACTTCTTCCCTGACAACTTGGGAGCCGTCTCGGACGAGCACGGCGAGCGATTCAACCAAGAGATTTCACTCATAGAGACACGTTACTAATTGCGGCACAACTCCGAATATGATGGGCGACTTCTACTGGTTCCTGCATCGAGAAACTGCCAATCGCCAAGCAAATGCCTAAAGCATTTTTATTTACACTTGAATGACGATTTTCGGCAATTCCTATAATTTTGAAGCATTCATGATGTAATAAAATAATAAATGAATTTTTGTAAATTTCATTGAAATCCTGACTTCTAGGCAATGGGAATATTTCTGTAACTGAAAATCCTGACGTGATACAGCAAAACCGTTTTAATTTTTGAAATCAGCGTACCCAAATTAGTCTAAATCATTTTTTACATCTCCAGTAAAAAAAACTTGTTTTTCAGTGTTATCAACATGGAAAAGTATCAACAGAGTTTGGTGAGTCACAATCTTATTTCCTTTCACTATTAATATTAGTTTCCAAAGGCAAAGGGAAAAACAATTCCTTTAATTATCTGTACATTGTTGCTTTTAAGTATGTTGACCAACGGATACTGCATTCGTGGTTTTCATTGCAAAAACAGTCCTTCCAAACTATAAATGATCATATAAGATATTAAAGCACCTGCTTCTAGATAACGTCAGAGTTTCTGCATTCTTTTACCACATAACTACTTTTATATGTAAGACTGCCTAATTTTAATATGTATGTTTTTATATATTAATAAATACATATATATATTTCAATACATTTTTCAAATACATCTAATGTCTGATATATATATATATATGATATCTTTTTCAACGACTATTTTTTACCTTCATACAAACATAATAACAGAATATTTATGCATAAAGGTATAATATATCTGCACAATTTTAAAGCCTTAAAAAATATATATGTGACAACGAGACATAAAAGAAGAATCCTCAAATAATATGACGGCTAATTTTTTTTTGTAGCACTGAGCGGAAGTGTCTTCAAAATTTTCCTCCTCTATGTAAGCTATCATTCATTTCCTTCGATCAAAGAATGAGAAATAGATTATAAGAGAGAAAGAACAGGATGAAATATTATTATTAGTTTTATTATTGAATCTAAATACACACATCAATCAAATTTCATATCATTTACATGGAAATATATGGTAATAACGATATTTATATGTATATCATGAAATGGTTGACTATTATTATTACAGGAGGAGACAGAATATCATTTGCATGTATGTACAATGAAAGATCTACCACGAATCAGAGGCGGGGGAATAGAAAGATCCGCAAAATAGAGAAAAGGTTAAATATTTAGATTTTCAGAGTCAATCCCCTGTATATATATATATATATATATATATATAGGAAGTAAGAGTTGCTTACAGAGACATGTTAAGAGGGAAATATGAAGCAAATACAAAACCATGCTTCAAGTACGACTTTAATTCAATATACCTATGTTTTCTCATATTTGTATATGTGCACTTGACAGATTTGAAATGGATATATTATTATTATTGATAATAATAATGTTTGAGTAATGAATATTTTATTTCTTGGTTTTTGAAGGAAGTCAACCGAGTTTGCTTTAACATATGTAAATAGTTTTATCATATATATATATATATATATATATATATATATATATATATATATATATATATATATATATATATATATATATATATGCACCTATATATATAATGGAATAGGAACTTATACGTTCTAGCGATTACCATAAAATATTAGCTGTACTCAATCTGTTCGAATATAATACACTATTACTTTATAAGATCAACTTTAATCATTTAATGGCATGCTATCCAAATTAGTTTAAATGAATCTCTTTCTTCTTCCCTTATGGCTCTGGGTTTATTTTTGTAAACGCATCAAAAAAAAGTTTGAGAGATATTGTCTCAAACAGGATCGGAATGGTGAGCAAACCTACACCTAGATGTATTGAAAGACGAACTTGATAGGATGAGTGATAAGACTAACCACGGGCAACATATATGGTATACGGACGGAAGGGTGCGAGAGCTGCTTGCATACTAGGTCCAATAAAAACAGAAGGGAAAATGAACGCGCTAAATAAATAAATTTGTAAGGCACATATCAAAACAGTATATTTACAGTTAGTTTGTCCAAGAACGAAGCAAAATTAAACTAATTTAAATAAAAATATAGGGTATACAAGTAAATTCAGCAATTAAGACTGCAGTTTAGCAATTCGTCGTTTTCAAGCAGCTCCAGGTTTGCCAACTTTGACGAGCAAATACAGCACGTTGTCATACCAATTTTTGATGACAAAGGAGTTGATTGCTTGCAACGGCACCATGGCGACCACGTCTTCGTACTTGCAGCAGAGACTCTTCATCATGAAGCTGTGTAAAGTCTTTGTGACCTCCGCATTTTCCATGCCGTAAAAGAGTTACGATTTATGACCCGGAAAGAAAAACGTGCCTGAGAACAAATTGGTCCAAGGAAGGGATAAGTTACTATCTCAGCCAGAAACATTGTGAGTGCGACGCACAAACTCCGGACTGCTGCAATGATGGGTGGTGAGTTACTCTAGTGGGCTCGTGGTTCCTGTCTCAAACGGAGCAGAAGTACGCCCCTATCGAAGGCGAGATGCTGGGAGTGGCATGGGTACTAGAACAGACTCGATACTTCACCCACGGTTGCAACAATTTGATTGTAGTTACCGACCATAAGCCACTGGTAAAGCTTTTGGGAGATAGGACTTTCGATGAGATACCCAACATGAGGTTGTTTCGCCTGAAATAGAGAACGTTACTCTGGAGGTTCCAAATATTCCACCTACCAGGAAATACTAATCACGTGGCCGATGCAACCTCCCGTAATCCGTCATTGCAACCCTTAGACGACAATGAAGAGGAAAAAATAGGATTGATGGTATCGGTACTCAGTCACAAGTTAGATTTTGAGGCGATCTCATGGGACAGAATCGTTAGGGAATACAACAAAGATGCGACAATGTCAGAACTAAGGGAAACGATTTTTATTGGTCACCCATCAAAGCGAGAACAGATACCACCTAACTTGATCGAATACTGGCCAGTTGTGGAATCTCTATCGGTTTTTAGTAACATCGTTACTTATACAAGGACAGGATTGTAATCCTTCCCAGTCATAGAAATGAGGTATTAGAGACGCTACACTCGGCACATCAAGGAGTATCAGCAATGATGGCACACAGTGTTTCCACAGTGTTCTGGCCAGGAATAACTCAAGATATGAAAAGAGACCAATGAGGAGTCTGTAACTCAACTGCGCCATCACAGGCAGCATTGCCCAGATCAGCCCCCCACATCCCAGACACACCTTTTGAAGCCATCGTGGCAGAATACTGCGAAATAAAAGGAAATTACTACTTAGTCGTCGCAGATAGACTATCAGGATGGACTGAGATAAAGGGAGTGACGAGAAATAGCGAAGCATCCGGGACAAATGGCCTCATTCAGTGCCTCAGAAGATTATTCTCAATTTTGGTGTACTAAAGAGCTTTCAAGTGACGGCGGTCCCGAGTTCAGGTCTCAGGCGACCACGGAGTTTCTCTAAAGATGGGGTGTTGAACACAGAATTTCATTCACTTACTACCCACAATCAAATGGTAGAGCTGATTTAGCGTTGAAAACGACTAAGAGACTCCTACATGACAATACTGGAAGGGGCGGAGATTTGGACAACGATTCATTCTTAAGGGCCCTACTAACACTTCGTAATATCCCTGATCCATCATGTGGAGTATCTCAAGCTGAAATAATATTTGGCCATCCCATGAATGATGCTATGCCACGTATACAGAAAGAAAACCCAACTTTCTCCAATAATAATATTCACCCATCATGGAGGAAAGCCTGGGAACTCAAAGAAAAGGCTTTAAGACGCTGGGCAATCACATCTCTAATTCAAGACGAGAACACTGAAGCCTTTAAACCCTGGAAAAAGTCTTAATTCTAAATCAGACGGACCACATCTTACAAAATGTGATAGGAGTGGGACGGTCTTGGAGAAAAGGCCCCACGATCGATACCTTATAAAAGTCGACGGCACGGGAAGGATCACTTTAAGAAACAGAAGTTTCTTAGAAATGTTCATGGACCCACTAAGGACAACCCAGATAGAAACCAACCAGTACCCAATCATTTGTTCTGCAGGGAAAAACTTCATCGAGGCACTTATGAAGCGTCTGAAGAGAAAATTCCACCGTCCAATAGACTAGAGGTTACGAATATAGTAGAACCAATAAATCCGAACTTGTTGGAAGAATCTACCCTTCGGCTTGAAGAAGGAGTTCCATCTATTCCCACACAAGATCCTAAGGAACAGACAGCCATCACACCCATATCACAACCAAGAAGATCGTCCCGGATTAGGAAACCTACAAAATTCTACAACCCTAATACTGGGGGATATGTCGACCAGTCATTATGATCACGTTATTACAGTTCCTTCAGGAAAATCTAGTAACAACAGGGGTGGGGATGAAGAAGTACTGTCTCGACTAATCTTCAATTTGTATTATTGTATATATTATTTAAATCCATGTATTATAATATTACTAAAGATAACTCATGAAAAAGAAAAAAACCTACAAGACTCGTTCAGGACAAAGGGGCTTCATTTCATGTAATTAAATTATTTGTTATTCGTGTGCGATATTTATCATTTATTTATTTTAGATTAAAATCTCGTCAGAAATACATTATTCATCGACCGAGAGGATATTTATTCACCCATGACGGACAATCTTCTGGGAATGTTCTCACAGCAGCAGCTGTTGTGCCTCCTACCCACCTTAGACCTACTCTGCTGGAGGTTTCGTGATTGTTTTGAGAGCCTTTACGTCCTTAGATTTGTTGTCCTAGGACTAACCCATGGACTAGATCTAAGTTTCTTTACTGTTGTCTTTTCTGGAGGGAAGAGAGAGTCCTTTATAGATGTGCAGAGTGACTTAAATGGTTTTTTTTTGACTTCAATGAGGCTGTCTCGGTCTCATACTTCTCAAATTGATCATCTCAGTTTAAAATTCTGCTTTTTTTCTTCCCTCACTTTCACATTCGAACTGCTGCATAAAAGTGTCCTGGGTTTTCTCAAAAGAACATTTATTTTAATAAATTTAATACGATTTATTATATATCCAAGCTCTTACTATGTACACTCTTGATTTATTTACTAAATGTCTTAAAACATGTTTAAAAATAGTATTTCCCGAATTGTAATTTTTTTAATGTCTACAAACATTAAAAACATAAAACATGAATTGCCACTGATATTTCTGCCTGCCTTTGATATTTTTGTATAAAATATTAACTTATTTTTCGTAATTAACTCGTTAATGATGTTTATCTTCATAGTTATGTGTCTGAGAATTTTAATTCTTATCATTCATGAATGTATGATCAATGCAAGTCTTGCTGTCATAAACCAGCAGAGGTTTTTTATAATTCATGTTCTTTATTTTCCCAGAGCTAGATTTTTTAGTTTTATCATCCTAGCATTTAATATTTATATACATATATTGCTATTGTAATATATTAATAAAATTATTTAATTTATTTGGGTTGTATAGATTATTGTAAAATTAATTATAAGATCTCGCCAAAAATATGTGATAGTATTAACATATCACAATATTACACAATCCTAGTTTTTATAAAAGTCCTATTTTTCGCAAAATAATAAATTTATAGGACACTTTTAGACAAAATTTAAAATAAATACCGATGTTTTTTAAACTTAACCTTAATTTTTTTGTTTATATACCAAAAAAATCTTCAGACGTATGATTCACATAGGGATCATCGAAAAGAACATGAAATTCGTCTGCGGAGCTGAGGCAGGCAAGCACCCTTCTCAAAGCAAGGCGAGTGGCAGCAAGGCTAGCAAGGCAATCAAGACATTTTTAATTTTTAATAAATTAAGTCTTGTTCCTGAGTTCACAAATGTTGTTCATGACTTGTTAATACTCTAATAAATTTTGCGATAAAGTTTTTAGTAGCTCTGAAGCTAGTATCAAATTGACATCATATATATATATATATATATATATATATATATATATATATATATATACAGGGCGTATACGTATAATCCGGACTTATTAAAACAAATTTTGAAATGTTGATAACTTATTTATTTATCAATTTTTTTCCACAATTTTTTGTTAAACGAAAGGCACACATATATAGATATTTATTTTTCTATTTAGCCCCCATCAGCGGCAACGACCATCTTGAGGCGGTGTCTGAAGCGGCTGCAGGCCTTGGCGACGACGTCCTTCTTCATATTGGCGAACTCCTCCACGATAGCGGCTCTGAGGGAGTCGAGAGTGTTGTGAGCGTGCTTGTTGGTCTTGTTCTCAACCATGCCCCAGAAAAAATAGTCGAGGGGTTGCAGCTGGGGGCCACAAGTCCGGGCTCCAGTGGTAGGGAAGGTTCTCCAACAGCCACCCCCCTCCCCCTCCGTCAAGATCATCCTGTGCCTCTTCTTGTACGAACTGTAGCCCAGGTCCTTGTTGATGGTGTTGGCGATGATCTGCTTGGAGCAGCCCATCTCGGCGCCCAACTTGGTGTTGGACTTGTTGCCGTCCTCGTTGACCTTCCTCTTCACCTCGGCGACAAGCTCGTCGGTCCGGGTGGCCCCCAGTTACCGAGATTGCTTTTTGCGATGAGCATTATTCTTTTTGAAAGAGTTCCAAGCCTTCCACGGTCGACTTGGGGTTGTTGAAGAACTCTATCACCTCCTTTGGACTTCACCCGGCACGGAAGGAAGCGAACATCGCATGCCTTTTCTCCTCTTCCATGGCTAAATGTTGACTGATTTAGAATCTGTTTTTTTTTTGGCAGATAGATAAGATGCAAGCGCCGTAATGTTCATATGTGTGTTGCAATATCTCAAAAAACAAAGACTACATAACTAACATAAGTTAGTCCGGATTATACGTGTATGTACTCCCTGTATAAATATATATATATATATATATATATATATATATATATATATATATATATATATATATATATATAGTATATATAGGATAGGTAACCGTAATATTATCATTCGTATATTTGATTACTTTTTATAATATAGTTTACGACCTATTTTGCATTGGAACGTTTTTTTTGTTAGTCGTCTTGTAATTCAGCCTTGATGTTTTTTTATCAATGACTTAAATATCAACTCCAATTATCATAAAAAAGATTTTACACCCAATGCACCAAGTAGAGAACTTAATAAAATGCATACTTAATGCATTTTAGAATTAATGTATGAAGAAGCAATTTCATGGAACATAAAAACATAAATAATTTAAGGGCTATAGATAGAATGACTCTCATAAAAATGCAAACTCATGAAGTGTATTTTTTACTCAATCATATATATTGTAAAGCGGCTTTCTGTGGGAAGATGCAAGGAATTTGTGGATTTTTATTTTTCCGTTCTCCTAGTTCACAAATGTAGACTTTAAAATTTCAGATTAAGACTTAAAAAAACACAAACAACATGTTCTATTTTAAGTCCCAGATTCAGATAAAACGTCTTCATAAGATAACTTTGAATTCAAATAAAATTTAGTAGAGTTGATTTTAATTTTAAGGCGATTTTTTTGGGTCTTTATCTATACTTTATGTCTCGACAATAAAAATAACATTTTAAGTCGTTTAAACGCAACAAGTGTGATCATTCGTTTAATACTACTTGTTATTTATGTTTGCATGCAAAACCAGGTACTAAGGGTTGGTATTTTTTATTGGATAGCATAGTATATATATTTAGAAACAAATGGATTCCTGATATGTGTATAATAAAAAAAATACTTTAGAAGCTCAAGCTCAAAATTAGGAAAAATAATTTTATTTTAAGCTGTTATTATCTTATTTATTTCCTACATTATGCATAAAAACGACATAATATATATTGAATTAAAGGTGCAGAATGGGTTAAAAAATAAAAATGGGTTATATCATCTCCTCATTGATGGCTCACTTGAGTTCTATTATAGATCTAAGTTTCTCTTCGTAGACTGTGTTCTTCAAATACCCTCTAAGAAAGTAAAAAGTGCGATGTTCGGTGTTAAGCGGAAGAAAAGTGGTAAAATGATAAAGGATTTCTCTAAATGTTTATTATTCAATTTGATCATATGAAGATTATGAGGATTATTTGTATATATATATATATATATATATATATATATATATATATATATATATATATATATATATATATATATATATATATATATATATATATATAGATAGATGATTGATAAATATATATATATATATAATCGTTCTCCAGTGACGTCATTGAGTAGTCACACTGCTACATGTTTGTTTTTGTATTGCCCCAACCTTGGGATCACCAATCTTATTAACCCGTTTGAATACTTCAAACTCATCCCCCTTTTCTCACAGGAGACACAGCTGAACGCGCTTTGAAGTATGAAGAAAGAGAAGGGAGAAGCTCAATGAATAAAAATATTTGACATGTACTCATGAATACGATAATATCATCAAAATGGTTTCCAGTGCAAAGTTGGAAATGTCGATTTTCCCTCCAAATCATGAAGAAGGTCTTACCTTAAAATAACTTTATCATCTTGGATATTTTTGTCATTACTGTCGCAACAAGTATTATGTATTGATGTTATTGAAGGTCTATCTATAAATGCTAATCTTGTTAATGCATATAATAAGGCTTCAAACGATATGGGAGCTTTTTATATAATACATCATTTTATGAAGTGAATATTTAAAGAAAAAATGTATCTTAATTATTGTCATGATCTTTTATTTATATTTATGTAAGTAACATATGACCCCGGAATATATTAAGCCTTCAAGCCTGTTCCGGAGTATTTTTATTGAAAATATTTTAAATAAATAAAGAAAATTGATGAAAAGTCACCATGTTTATGATCCCCGTCATAAACATGATGGAATTGACGGAAGGGCACCGCGATAATACATTAAACATATAAATACTATCACTGTTGACATATTTATCTACATTATTTATAATATTGTTATGACTCTTATTACAAGACATTGCTGACATTTGAATCATTGATCATCTTTTTTGAGTCTGACTTTTAAAATCATTTGACTAATATATTCTATATTTCAGTAGTTCTTTACCTTTTTATTATTTTCTCATCAGCACCGTTGTGCGAAAAGAAAGGAAAAGTACTCGGTCCTGTGTTAATGTTATATCAATCTCTCTTTGTATCTTTGTTTTCAAAAATGGCGTCTGTCTCTCTGTCATGAGTACTTTGTTATGTCATTGCCTCTTCATTCTTTCCTCTTTGTTTATATATATATATATATATATATATATATATATATATATATATATATATATATATATATATATATATATATATCATGACCAACTAGAGGCATGAATGCAAAGGAGCGAATGATCTTTGTTGTATTTCTTTTAATTATACATATATCTCTCACACCTATTGGTACAATAACTTCTCAACTACGGACATTAATTAAATAAAAAAATCAAGTATATACTGGATAATATATATTTTTTTCCCTCTCCTTTTTTGAAAACTAATCGCATCATTCTCTATCATATTAAAAACTTCGTTGTTGGATGGAAGGAACAATCCTTGCCTCAACATATTATCCAAAGATATGTTACCATGTATAAATGCTGTGGCCGTAGGCCACCGACCCGCCCGGAGGGCCTAGCCACAGCCGCGGAGCGGCAATGGGCTAGTCAAGTATATATTGGAGGAACACAAGTAAGACTATGAAATATTTTTCTTGTTTATGCTCAAAACGATAAAGACTGAAAATTATAGGAATATATATATATATATATATATTTTTTTTTTTTTTGACTTTTTTGATATTTTGTGTAATTGCATATGAGTACATATATTAATAAACATTTTAGTTTAAAGTCACTACACAAAATAAAAGTCAAATCACATAAATAATAAAAATAAAATAAACAATCTCACCAAACATCTCACAAAAAAAAAATGGACAAATAAAATAGTCAAAACAATAAATATCATATTTTTCTGTAAAAATGTAAAAGCATTTTGAGATCCTTCGTTGCATTCACATAGCAGGATGGGTAGAACTTCACCACCTCTCCAGCAAGCTTCCACCGCTCTCCCGACGTCCAAGGAATCTTGATGATGAGGGCCGAATACCGAACTGCCCCAGATATTAAGATCCTCTTCAGATCTCCTTCCCTGATGAGATCCCCGGAGGCTAAGTGCTCGGCCAGTAGGCTTTTACTGCTGGAGAGAGATAATTCCATAGCTCTTGTCTTGATAGAAGTTTTGTGAAGATTCGAAGTAGAAAGACCGAAGAGAAGTATAGGAGCAATATATGCGTCTTTAATATGATTTATATTAATTTTTATATACTCTCTCAAAATCTTGAGGTAGGGACAACCATAAAATGCATGAATAACTGAATCAAAAATCTTTCTGCAATCCTAACATGGAGTATAAAAGAACAAGGATCTAGAGCAGTGGTTCCCAAACTTTTTCTGCTGGGCCACACTTGTGTACATAAGAAATTTTTGCGCCCCCCCCCCCCCCCCAAAAAAAAAGGACATACACAGATTTTGTTCTCAGAGTCCATTGCAGTTTATTTCACACATTGTAATTAATACAAACTTCAACTTTTTTTGTTGAAAAAATAAAAGTGAAGTGCCATGAACTGCAGTTTGTAATAGGCGTCAAACCTAAACTTTTTTTTGTTGAAAAATTAAAAGTGAACTTCTATAAACTGCATATTGCAATAAGTGTATCAGTTTTCAAGCACCTCAGCTGTGTGATTATGTTCAGTGTAACAGGTTTCTTTTTTATATATTTAGCATTTGGAAACACATCTGGGGATGCTTCATCCTCTGCTTTGCGTTTACGTTCGAGCTGCGTCAAAGATTTGTCCATATTATGTTAGCAGTGTTATTTAGTCTACGGTATTTATATTTTCATTCATTCGTTTCCCCCCCCCCCCCCCAGGAATTGCTCTGCGCACTTTGGGAATCTAGAGGATATTTGGAATTGTGCCGTAAATCGCTTTCCGGAAATAATTTTAGAAATAGAGGATAAGATTCTTCTTTTCCAGCACTCAGATAAATTTAATTCTTACAAGTAGAGATATGCAATTTTGTCCGCTTCCTCATTTGCATTGGACTCAAAGTTCATCCTCACGTGCCATGGGACGGGGACAAGATAATATTTTGTAGAGAGAACTGGTTTGATGATATAGCAAACTGTTCCAGTTTTATTGGGGCAACCAAATTCTTAAAAAAATATTTTCTATTACTATTAATCCGCAAAGAAAGAAGGAAAGCGAGAGAAGTGAGGCAAAATACTCTCTCGCTTCTATTTTTTCTTTCTCTTTCTATCCAGGTAAGAGTGGTTACCAAGCGGTAATTGTATATTATCATATCAAAAGATCAATTTTTTGGGGAGAGTACGTGCAAAAATGTATTTGCTTATTTCTCTTAAAGTATAGCGATTTTTAGAACACCAAACATATCAAATGAAAGCTTGGTGAACCAACTTTAATATTTAATAATAATAAAAACATATCTTGCGTACAAAATGACGCATATAATGGAATATAAATGCGTCAGAGACAAAGTAACATTTTGAGAGGGTACCTTGACACAAATCTAAAAAACACATTATTTTTTATGAGCTATGAAATATGCTAACATTACAAACTCCATTTTTTCTTTGTTTTTACAGAAAACTTTTTTTAAGGTCTTTATTTAAAATTGTAGTACATAGAATATACATAAAATACAATAATAAAATAGTAGGTAGAATTGCGTAAAAAATACATAAATATACATTATACTTTGTTTGAGTAAAAAACATCAAAGATACGTCTGGTAGTAAATTAGATTTCTTTTAAATTAATAATTATTGTTGAAGTCTGTAACGCCCACCATTTTCAAGAAATTTGTAGAAAACTATATTTTTACTAAATTTTTAAAACTTTGACCTCGTTGCGCGACCTCGTAATGTTGACCGATTTTGTTCAAACTTTGTATGTTGTCTTCTTTTATCACCAAGAAACAGAAAAACCACAATGTTGCTAACATTTCAAACATTTGAAAAATAAGAACAACCCTAATTTATGTATATATATATATATATATATATATATATATATATATATATATATATATATATATATATATATATATATATATATATATATATATATATATATCACTTGTAGCTCTCTCTCAAGGAGCATCAGGTAGAGTAGGAGGATCCCCATATAGACATTGGCCTCACTCTTGTCTGAGCAAAAAAAAGGTTTCATCACCTTGCAGTACTCCTACAAAATCTCCTTGTCCTCCTCAGTTAGGGGATGCTCTCCTCTTCCCGCCATCTTTGCTCTTCATGACCTCATTAATACCTTCCATGGTCTCTGGATCCTTGAGCGCCGTCTGGCAAACTATAAATAATAAAATGTATTCCACTTATAGAAAAAAATGTTGCAATAACAATACGTTGATTTTGAATTATGAAATTGGGTGAGCTGTTGATATAAAAAATTTATATTGAAAAACCTGAAATTAAAATAATTTATACACACTTAGTTGGTCAAAATATCTACTAGGTAGTATTTTTATGAACTTAAATTCATCCTTGTCCTTAAGTATCTTTGTCCTTTTTTAGCATAACCTAATGATTTAACAGTTCTACGAAATCATGAATTAATATGTCATATTTGTATACAAGAATATACATATTTTTGTAAGGCAGCTAGCTTATAAAGTTATAAAGACAAGGAGAACGATTAAAAAATTAAGTTGTATGTCTTTAATTTTATTTTGCTGTTTAATTTGTTCGTAAATATAAGGGAGGACTGATTGAATATTATTAATATCATTATTTATCTATACATACAGTGCTAAGTAGCAGCTCAATGATTATTTATAAAAGCCTTTCTTTCCTTGGCACCATTTTGGATAATCTCCTCGTTATCTTCTTCGTCTTTAGAAAGAAAAACAATTGTTATAACAGTTGAAATATGCCTTCATGATTTATTCCTCAAATGGGAAGAGGGAAACAAAATAAGAAGGGAAGAAAAAAATGTGTTTCTATTCCTTTGCTTGCATTTTACAATGATTATATACCTCTATATCTATATCAGACTTGTTGACGGTCAAAAAAAATTGTTTTTTTTTTTTTTTTTGGACGACCGTACAACTTTATTCAAAACATCTCAGCTTTTTAACTCATACAAATGAGGACAAAAAAATAAACTTCAACATTCTGCAAAAAAAAACTTCAACATTCTGCAAAAAAATCAACACTCACATATATACATCAAATAAATAAAACAAAAAATACACTCGGCATAATTTTAAAACAAAAAAAAAAAACACTGGCATTTATATATATATATGTGCCCAAAAAAAGGCATTACACCCTTGGCTTATTAAGACAAAATCAGCTATTTTGGACAAATTATAGGGTTTATTAGTTCTTAACTTATACATTAAAAATTGCGCCCTTGCTGTTAAAAAATTGACTTCATTTTGAAACGGGCCAGAGTAAAAATAAACAAATTCCCTCAACAGCAGTATAAGGCCGAACTTTTCGTTAAAACGTTCCTTAAAACATCTAAAAATCTAATCACCTCTGGACATTCAATTAAAAAATGAACCAAAGTTTCCCTTGCATCCTCACAGAAGGAGCAAAACTTATCCTCACTTGTTTTGCCATATATTGCACCAAGGGGTAAGGTGTTAGTAACAATTCTATACTTTAACCAGAATAGGGGATAATTAAGATTTTTAGGTTGAATACCCTTTATTACATCATAACTTGAACAGCTTATTTTAAAACTGCCTCTCCTTCTATCTACTTGAGCTATAAAATGTTTTTTTGATTTTTGCTCTAATAATAAAATCCGAAGGGTCTTGTTATAACTTGATTTCATAAAATTGTAAAAACTATCTCGTGGTCCTATTCGCCTGTTTTTAAAATTTATTTTACTTAAAATTGTATTTTTCTCTAAAATTTCAGTATTAGTAAGATTATTCGAACTATTGAAAATATCCCCCAAGCAATTCTTTTTAATGGAAGTCCCATCAAGAAATAGTAATCTTTTATTTCCCATTACTGGCTCCTGCCATGCCATTTTTGGTAAAAGAGAGTAAACAAAGTATGTATTAACATTAAAAATTTTCTCTCCAGAATGAACTAATTCCTTTAGACAGCCCCAATATAATAGAAGGCCCATTTCCTCTTTCCACCCCCAAAGAACGCCCCGAATCCCTAAAATATTCTTCCCTCAACACTTCTGTCCATACAGTGCCTTCTTCCAAAACTCTTCGGAACCAATTAAAAAGAATCACCTTCCAGAAACACTCCAAATTCAGTAGACCCAATCCACCCAATTTTGAAGGAGTTTTGACACGTTTCCATGAAATAGCTTTTGGTTGTCCGTTTGGAAATAAAAAATAGTCACAAATCCTATTCACCTTTGTACAGACGATTTCTGACACTGGCGTCAGTTTTAAAATATGGATGATTCTGGGTAAAATTTTAACGTTCCATACGTAAATTCTTGCTGCAACGTCTTTTTTGATAAACTTTGAGAAATAGCCAGTTGCCATGTGAATGGTGTCTTCAATGAGCTTACAATTTTCAATTTGATCTTGATCATCTATAGTTATAAAAGTTCCGAGCACATTAATTTTATTCGTTACTTGTATTCCCCGTGTATCAAAATCAGCTATGAAAGTTGTGTTTTTAAAATTGATTGTTAAGCCCGATTATTTTTTAAAATTTTCAAATATATAAAAAGTTTTATTAAAAGATTGGCTTATACTATTTTGGCCTCCTGAAAATATGATATTTATATCGTCGGCAAATGCCTCTGTTTTCTTTTCGTATTCTCCTATTTTTACCCCTTTTATTTTATTGCATTTTTGTATTTCTTCGATTAAATAATTCAAGCTAATAATAAACAAAGCTGGCGAAAGGGGGTCGCCTTGACGGCATCCTCTTTCAATTTTAAAGGTATCCTCTCTTTCATAAAACGTAAAAATATCTGCTAAACTCAAACCCACCATTCTTAAAAAGTTGTTTCCTATTCCATGATCTTTCAAACATTGTATAATCCAATGATGAGAAATACTGTCAAATGCCTTTCTAAAGTCTATACTCATAATGGCTACGTTTGCATTTTTTTTTTTGTGCGTACGCCATGGAGTCTTTTAGGCCTCGCCCAACATCCTCCATTGTTCTGGCTGCAACAAACCCTTTTTGAGACGAATTTATTATATGAGGAAGACAGCTCCTTAGCCTCGCTGCTATGATTCCGTTATGGATTTTCAGAGATGTATTTAGCATAGTTAAGGGTCTTAGATTTTCTACATGTCTTGGATCTTTGGTTTTCTTCGGAATTAATAATAATCTTCCTGAAGAGATGTCTCTCTCGAAATAGCCATTTGTATTAGCTTCTTCAAATACTTTTTCGAGTAGTGTTGATAGAATGTCCGAAAAGCTTTGATAAAATTCCATCGGGAAACCATCCGGTCCGGGGGACTTATCTTTCTTTTTATAATTCTTAATGTAACTCATTATCTCCTCGCTTTTAATTTTTTTTTCTAAGCTTTCATTCATTTCACTACTTATTTGAATCGACTTCTTGGCTTCTCTCCTTTTGATCTGTCTGATCCAATCCGCTGAATTGAACAGACATTTCATACATTTACCCTGAAGTAATTCCTTACAATCATTACAGGAGTAGAGTTTTCCATATAACTTTTTAACTATTTTTCTTATGCAAAATGAATTTTCTTCTAAATTCCCGTCAGAATTGAAAAGTGCCCCAACCCGTTTTTTGCTTACTCTACCTTCCTCAATTTTCTTCATAGCATTGAAGTATACCTCTTCTTTAGGTATTAAAGGAATCCTTGCTCTAATCATGTGGCCCTCTGAAAGAGTTTGTTTGTATACACGAATTTACTCTTCGTTTACTATGTCTTCTATACCCTGTTCTTTAGCATCCACACATTTTATAAAATTTGCTTTCCTTTCCTCACTCAATCTGACTCCCAATTTTATAAATTCTCGTCTAGAGCAATCCAACGCCAATTTTAATGCATGAGAAGGGGACTTTATTTCGCAATTTTTAAGTTTAAAAATTATGTCCTTTATGATACTTGTCACCTTTGTACAAGTATCCTTGTGTTCTAAGAGGGTTGTATTTAATTTCCATTTCTTTTTTATTTCCCTACCAGGGTAGGAGAGGTCAAGGATTATCGGGTTGTGGTCTGATCTAAATGCAGGCACTCTTTGGTAGCTAGAGACTAAAGGAATTAATTCCTCCGAGGCAAATAAATAGTCAAGACGTGAGCTTTTGATTAAACATTCTTCATTCCAAATATGAAAAGTATGGGATGGAGTGTCACTGAACCCAGTTGTGGGGTCAACGAGGTTGTGTTTATAAAGGATGTTAATTAATGTATTTTTTGCTTGGACGTTATTCATTTTTTATGGTTCAACGTATCTCTTTCTTGATTTAAAGCAATATTGAAATCTCCCATTAATATAATGTCTGTCTTTTTTTCATCATTTTCAGTTAGGAATTCTGACTCCAAGCTTAAAAAATTGTTGTTCGTCGTTCGTTTATCGTTCACCAAAAGTTATCGTTCGTCGTTATTTTTAATTTGAATCGTTCGTATGTCGATCCTCATTCTGAAAAAAATGACGACTTTTTTAAATGAATTTTTTTCTCGCCATTCTGAAAAAAAGTGATGACGTTTTTTATGAAGAAAGAAATTTTTTCCCATGAAATTAAAAATCTTTGTCTTTTTTTGGCGCCAAAAACGATCGACGAACATTGTTCGCAAACGACAACAAATGAACAATAAATCAACAAGTCCGATGGATATATATATATATAACCTATATTACTTTTTAAAGCAATATGCATTATTGAGGTACAAAAAAAGATATTTGATTGATAGGCCTGTAACTATATCAGATATCGTCTGTGTTGGATCAACTCGCCATGATCAAGTACTTATCGTCTCCCTGCAGGAAAAGAGGGATTAAACCCTGCTTTCTTGTAGGGATCATCATTCTTATTAATATATATTTTAACAGTGCAAGAATTCTTTCTTACAGCTATAAACACTTTTTTTTATATAAATAAATTAGTTCATCCCAATCCACGTCTGCTTCCCCATCTCTCCTTCCTACGTCCATCCTCCATCCGCTATACGTCTTATATATTGTAATATATATTATAATATTACGGGTTGATTTATTCATTACACAAAAAAGAAGGAACTTTAATAAAAAAATAAAAAGATATATTATTAAAGAAAACGTTGACAAATAAGAAAATAAATAAACCGATAAAACAAAAAGCAAAAAACGTATCTTAATAATAAGATAGAAAAAAGTTTTAGTGTTTTTCTCTTTAAGATATTATTTTCTACAGTAAATAACTGTCTTTCAATAATTGGAAGCATAGAAAAAAGATAGAAAAACTATTTGATAAAATATAGATTGAGAACGTGGATTAAACTGTAGGAAAACAATATGACGCAAAGAAATGACGAATGGAAGTGTAAAATAAAATCAGGTTCATAAAAAATAAATTAAAATTATAACGTTTCAGTGTTATGCTTATAATGAGAATTCCAAGCGTTGTGGAATCTTGAAGTCATTAAGAGACATAATATTGTAAAAGTATACCCTTTAAAAACGAATACCTCACAATAAAGTTTGAAGGGAAGTGATATATTTATTATTTCGCCGAATAAAAAGTCACTTCTTGGCTAACAATGATTAAATTGTTTTGACAATTTTCCTCTAAAAATTATCCTCAAAAAATTTATTAGGCATAATTTTCACACTTTTAATATGTCATTATGATTTTTAAGGAAAAAAATCAAGTAAATATAAAGTTAAATTAGGCAATAAACTATATCTATAAAAGTGTGATAATAAATTTATGCTAAAGTTCATATTGGATAAAGAATTGTAGGGTTACTGTAATTTTATCATGTGTAAATTCCTTCTGAACCTTTTTATAGCCGTTTTTGGCGTGGGTTGCTTCGCTTGCTCTTTTATAGTCAGTCAATTTCTTCGTAGGTATTTTTGTCGCAGAAAACGCTCCACTACAAAAAAGCTACGTCACAAAATACCCACGAGAAAAAGAAGAACGCGGAAATTGACTGACTATAAAAGAGCAAGGGAGCTAAATACCCACGACAAAAAAAACGGATATAAAAATGTCCACTGGGTATTTACGCGCAATAAAATTATTGGACACTGAATTGTAGTCCAGCATTCTTTCAACTTATTCTTTGAGTTGATATTTGAAAATGCAGGAAGGAATGCATCAATCTGGATTAGTTACTCAATTTATAAATAATACTGATGAAAAGTACAGGCTTGTTAAGTCAAGTAAACCGATAATAACCTATATTCGGTTTTTAAATACTTTATAGAATTTAAAAATAATGGTTACAAATGGAATCAAGGCTTATGGATATATGCTTATGTATTTTGTTGTGTGAAAAAGTGCTCCGAGTCGCTCCCCAGGATTTCATTAAATTTCTCAGGGATCAGCTTCTTGTGGACAGATTTATTTATATCGACAGTAAGCCTGGAATCTGGGCTGTGAGTACATTATACATACACTGCGCATTGCCCCTTTTTTAGTTAAAAATTGGGCTTTTAAGATACGGAGTGCTTAAAATAAGAGTCCTTCTTTTTTTAACTCTCCCCCTCCCCTTCTTCTCCCTTTTGCGGGAGCGCCAACAGAGGGAACAATTCTTCTTTTGTTCCTCTAAATTTTCTTCACGTTTTGACCGTCTTTACAGGCTAATATCAATAAGGCCTAAGGAGCTAAGTTAAGGATGGAGGATATTCCTCCTGATATACCTCATGATTAGAGATAAAAAGTGAGGGATATTTTGGGAGTGTGAAAGGGAGAATGTGTGAATGGTACAATTGAGTTCAGGCTCTTGTTATCACTATTCTCTTTCCTCTTTTGAGGAAAAACAGAGATTCAAATATAAAATAAATACCTTCCGTTCCGGCCAACTTGGCCTACTTCATAAATGAAATAAATATTCCTTAAAAGAGGAAAGAGAAGAGTGATAAGTTATCACTGATAACAAGAGCCTTAACTCAATTGTACCATTCTCACTTTCTCCCTTTAACACGCCCAAATATCCCTCGCTTTTCTATCTCTACTCATGATAAGGGTAAATCGACTTTTTTGAGGAACACTTATTTAGACGTGTTGAAAAAGAAAAAGAGCTTCACCAACAATGTTGTTGAGAAAAGATTAAGCCTGAATGTAGATTGCGAATGGGAAACCTTCATTATTACAATGGAAAACTCTGATGGAAATGCGTTTAAAACGGACAAACTGAAGCACATTGAAGTGTACGTTATGGCTTTGGAATTCAGATTCCATGAGCATGAAGTGGCTGGAGCAAACCCTAGATTGGGTGTAGGACAATCTTGTATCTACACAAAGTTTCCTATCGATGTTAAATCAAGATTTTCGGACCTAAAAATACAAGAGGTGGTATGAAGAGACTAAAGAGACATTCTATATTGAACTCCATCGTTGAAAAAAATCCCGACATTGTTTGCCTATAAGATGTAAAAAGTGAGGTGTCATCAACATGTCCTCTGAACTGTTGGTTATGCAAACCTCGACGCTTCGGAACGTTCTTTACGGGTATAACTCAAATTGAGGGGTTCAGACGTTTATCTCGAAAAGTATAAAGACGGCGAAATCTGTTAAAGAAGCATTCGAAACGAGTGATTGGCATAAAATATATATTTCGACAAGTGGTATGGCTAGAAATCTCATTAATGCTTATGGTCCCAATGTGCAATGCTTGGACTTTTATGAATCCATTGTTGGAACCCTAACGGACAGTGTGAGAGCAACCAATCTACCAGTCATAGTGGTTGGAGACTTGAATGTTGATTTGGACAGGCAGGGTGCTTATTATTCTAATAGGAGAAATCTTCAAACGGCTATCAACATTTTCAAACTTGTGGATATAATGGGTCGATTCTCCCTTGGTAGTTTTTTGTGGTCTCGTGGTAAATATAGATCAAGAATTGATCTGGCCTTAGCTTTTCCTAGTATTGTTAAACTGATTAAAAATGCCACTTACAAACCAGAACCTTTCTCGGATCATAAGCTAATAGATTTGGAGCTACGCCTAGGATATCATCAAAGCCGCTTCAAGCTCCCTCTTCAAGTTTTTCAGGACGCCAAGCTTTAAAAAAATTGCAATCACATATAATAAAAGTGTTTTCTCCCAAATACTCCGCGGGCACGGCAATGAAGGTTTTCACAAAAACTATACAATCCACCACATCTTCTTTCTTGACAGAAAAGAGAGAAGCCTCGAAAAAGCGAGAACAGGATATTGAAAATATTCTTAGTTCGTCTTCAATTTTTGCCCGGTCCTTAATGGCGGATACATTCAACGCATTTAGGATGTCCGAGGTTGTGGAGGCTGAAATGGAAGAGAAAGTATCTCTCAAAAAAAGTACCTCCCAAAGAGTTAAGCTTGTTTCAAATATTGAACAGCGACCATCTCCTTTCGTTAATAGAATTATTGAGGGTGGGAAGGTCTTAAATGCTAACCATTTAACTTCACGACTCTCTCGGGTCTGGGTACATCTTAACGTATACTATGGAACCTTTACCCTATCTACGACACCAATACGACCGTAGATGTCATACGACAAAACGCTCACAAGCATTTATATTTTCGAAATATACATCGACCGGACATTTAGGAGGAAATGGCTATTAAGTAAAAAATTCTTACAGTTCATGATCTCTGCAAAGATAACGTGTTTTCTGATGGGAGATTTGTGTATCCTCTGCAACACATTCTTCCGAAGCTATGGCACTTAAAAATGTCTCCTTCATCGCATCAAAGAGAGGTAGAAAAAAAAATATATATATATGATTTATACGGAATATTTATCATTTATTAACTAAATATTCAGAAAAATTCATGTTGATTCAATTTTTTTTAAACACCTTGTTCGCTTATTATGTAAATAAATGAAATAGTTACCTAAAAACCAGAGCAAATGCGTAATAAAAACATGATTAAACATTTTAGTTTAAAATTGTTACTCTGGGGTAAAACAAAGTAACAAATGATATCAGGTAAAGGCTATCAAATTACACAATATTTTTTGCGAAGCAACTATTAAGAATTTTAAATATGAACATAATAAATGTAATTAAAACAAAAATGAAATTATGCTAAGTGCTAAAAATTCCTAAATCTTTTTGAAATTATTTTTATAAGTCTTTGGTTTTGGATGGAGAGGCTTGGATAATACTTAATTATTTTTCCGGTGGGGGTCCACGTTCCTCCTTCGTCTGGTGAGGGATTTTTAACTATAATGCGCATATCTTGCTGCCGCAGATATAAATATGCTTCTCAGCTCGTGAGGATTTGTAGGAGGTCATCTTATGACAAATCAGCGACTTAGAGTTCATAATACTGAAGGTCAACGTTTTAGTTTCCGGAGACTTGTTGCTTTTCCCAAGGCCGAAAAGGATAATGCCTTTCCAAGCATTCGAGGACTCATATTGAAGGGTAGGTAGGTTGAGCAGTAGGATTTTTTTAAGAATTTTAACTGCACGACATTCAACAAATAAATGAATTGTTGAGGTAAACAAAAGACCACAATCTTTGCACGGCCTAGAAAAAAATAAAAGATCAGCCGAAATCATCAGCTGAGCTGTGAATTTTCTTCCGTCGTGAATACTTTGTAAAGATTGTCGAATCCGATTGTTCCAAACGGAGGGAGACCTAGTATTTTCAAATATTTATCACTTATTTTTTCTACCTCTCTTTGATGCGATGAAGGAGACATTTTTAAGTGCCATGGCTTCGGAAGAATGTGTTGCAGAGGATACACAAATCTCCATCAGAAAACACGTTATCTTTGCGAGATCATGAACTGTAAGAATTTTTACTTAATAGCCATTTCCTCCTAAATGTCCGGTCGATGTATATTTCGAAAATATAAATGCTTGTGAGCGTTTTGTCGTATGACATCTACGGTCGTATTGGTGTCGTAGATAGGGTAAAGGTTCCATAGTATACGTTAAGATGTACCCCAGACCCGAGAGAGTCGTGAAGTTAAATGGTTAGCATTTAAGACCTTCCCACCCTCAATAATTCTATTAACGAAAGGAGATGGTCGCTGTTCAATATTTGAAACAAGCTTAACTCTTTGGGAGGTACTTTTTTTGAGAGATACTTTCTCTTCCATTTCAGCCTCCACAACCTCGGACATCCTAAATGCGTTGAATGTATCCGCCATTAAGGACCGGGCAAAAATTGAAGACGAACTAAGAATATTTTCAATATCCTGTTCTCGCTTTTTCGAGGCTTCTCTCTTTTCTGTCAAGAAAGAAGATGTGGTGGATTGTATAGTTTTTGTGAAAACCTTCATTGCCGTGCCCGCGGAGTATTTGGGAGAAAACACTTTTATTATATGTGATTGCAATTTTTTTAAAGCTTGGCGTCCTGAAGAACTTGAAGAGGGAGCTTGAAGCGGCTTTGATGATATCCTAGGAGTAGCTCCAAATCTATTAGCTTATGATCCGAGAAAGGTTCTGGTTTGTAAGTGGCATTTTTAATCAGTTTAACAATACTAAGAAAAGCTAAGGCCAGATCAATTCTTGATCTATATTTACCACGAGACCACGAAAAACTACCAGGGGAGAATCGACCCATTATATCCACAAGTTTGAAAATGTTGATAGCCGTTTGAAGACTTCTCCTATTAGAATAATAAGCACCCTGCCTGTCCAAATCAACATTCAAGTCTCCAACCACTATGACTGGTAGATTGGTTGCTCTCACACTGTCCGTTAGGGTTCCAACAATGGATTCATAAAAGTCCAAGCATTGCGCATTGGAACCATAAGCATTAATGAGATTTCTAGCCATACCACTTGTCGAAATATATATTTTATGCCAATCACTCGTTTCGGATGCTTCTTTAACAGATTTCGCCGTCTTTATACTTTCGAGATAAACGTCTGAGCCCCTCAATTTGAGTTATTACCCGTAAAGAACGTTCCGAAGCGTCGAGGTTTGCATAACCAACAGTTCAGAGGACATGTTGATGACACCTCACTTTTTACATCTTATAGGCAAACAATGTCGGGATTTTTTAGTTAGTGTAACCTGGATAGGAAGAAAAAAAGAAGGGAGAGAAGTGAGGCAAAATACTCCCTCACTTCTCTTTCTATCCAGGTAACACTAACAGCATTACCAGATGGTAATCGTATATTCTCATATCAAAAGATCAATTTTTGGGGGAGAGTACGTATTTGCTTATATCTCTTAAAGTATAGCGATTTTCAGAACACCAAACATATCAAATGAAAGCTTGGTTAACCAGCTTTAATATTTTGGTATACTACATCATGTCAATTTAATAAGTAGATAGTTATATGTACATTAAAAAAAGCCTATCTCCAGTACAAAATGACGCATATAATGGATTATAAATGCGTCAGAGACAAAGTAAAATTTTGAGAGGATACCTTGACGCACATCTAAGAAACACATTATGATTTATTTTTTTCATAATCGATTTCTTATAGGTCAATACAGGCTCTGAATCATATGATGTAAACTCAGATTGTACTGAATTCTGAATTGATAGAATGCAACCAGGTCATTTTTGGATTTATCATCTACAGTTTTACTAAACTTAAAAGTACTATTTTACTCTGAAGCGAACAAGTCATCTTCTACAGGCGAGTGAAGTTAATTGATACAAAAAAGCCATGAAATAAGCTAACAATACACACTCCCTTTCTTGCTTTGTTTTTACTGAAAACTTTGTTTTATTAAAAAACATCAAAGATACGTCTGGTAGTAAATTAGATTTCCTTTAAATTAATAATTATTACTAAAGTCTGTAATGTCCACCATTTTGAAGAAATTTGCGGAAAACTATATTTTTACTAAATTTTAAAACTTTGACCTCGTTGCGCGACCTCGTAATGTTGACCGATTTTGTTCAAACTTTCTTTGTAGTCTTCTTTTATCACCAAGAAACAGAAAATCCACAAAGTCGCTAACATTTCAAACATTTGAAAAATAAGAACAACCCTAATATACATATAACCTAATTCTCATTAAAGGTCTATATTACAAGATTAAGTCAAAAAGGATAAAATATTTTTTATTTGACCTCAAAAGTGACAATATATTTTGTAAAAAGCAATAGTTAATTTCAATAATTTTGAATTTGGGAACAACTTTATTTTAAATCACTATTATAATAACAATGTAAACATAATAAAAAATATTCGCGCTTTCTTAGAAAATGTTTAAAGGGACTTAAAGCGTATAATACTCTAATGTAAAATCAAACAGTGCCATTTCTTTATTACTATATTGGTATTTCCACTTCCATGAAAGGAACGAAGAATATAAATGTTTGCTTAGGAACTATCCACACTTTAATTCATTGTTAAGGGTATGTTACTAAAAAACTCTTACTTTTAATCACACTTTTCCATATGCATGTTTCAAGGAGCCTAATATTTATCATATGATGCCCCAAGTATCTATGTACAGGAAAGTTTATTTTTCTCTTAAAGATATGTAAGACACGTTAGTTTTGAGCCCTTCCTAAAATAAAGATAAAAAGTTTATCCTTTGACTGAAACCTACATTGCATACATACCTTAGAAGGAGAAAAAGAATAATAATATAAATGGATTGAAAAGGCAATTTCCCATGAGAAAAAGTTGCCAGTTTTTTATATTTGGTGTGCTACGCTTCTAGATCCATCCATTACTTTTTACACTATGTTTTACAACCCTCTTTTCAAATGCCTAGCCGCATAATATTACAAGTGTTTATTGTTAATAGTCCTACATGTTTAAATCACTCAACATAAATGTAACGGAGGCTTAAAAGTAAAATTGATGCAACTAACAGCGCTTCTCTTCAGTGTAGTTAGGTTTAATACTGATTTTATGTTGTTAAAAAATTGTGAAGATATTTAAATAATAATATACGGCATAAACATAAAAGATTAACTGCCATAATAAATATACACTCAGAGAGTGCAAACCGCCGCCGTCATGAGCCTTCCGAGGCGGATTTTTTTCACGACTGGGGAGGCGTAGAGAGACGGGGGGGGTTCCCTAGACGGAAATTCCGAGAGGAAGACGCTCCGGCACAATTACAGCAAAACGACATATGGCAGAGTAGTAGGCTAACTGGCAAATTTAATGTATTTAGCTCATGCGCGCCTTAATTTGCACTTAGAGATGCCAAAATTAATCACTTTCCTTTTCGCACTTCCAACAACTCCACAAAATTTCATCCAAATCCGTTCAGTACTTTTTGAGTTATCCTGCTGACAAAAACAAAAAAAAAACAAACAACAATAACCAATAACAACCAACAAACCCAGTGAAACAATACCTCCTTCGGCGGAGGTAATTAACAAAACAAGAAGTAATTATTAACAATCTAATGGTCATAATTCATGTATTACATATTTATGTTTAATAGTACTTAGCATACATTTATCCGAGCCAATAAGAAGAGTTACGACAATAGATTGAAGCGCCACCTGGTGAAAGAGCATGCCGGGCTCAAAACAATGTATGAAATGAAAACAATGATTATTGTTCCTATGTTATTGTTAGGATAAATAAATTGGAATCTATGACAAAACATGTGTCTATAAAACCTTTCATTTATTGGGGGATTGCTCCGTGGGAAATTAAGAGAGGAATTCCACGGGCTCCTGAGCAATTTGTACAATCCACAGCACAACAAGCAGGCATAGTTGTGTTTTTAATAGATCTTAAAGTTGTTGTTTTTATACCTTGAAAAAAAAATCTCAAAAGACTGTATATTTATAAATCCCTCGATAAATAATGAATGTTTTGAGACTGAGTCAGCTGCTACACAGACAGTTCTTACGACGTAATTCTACTTATAAGGCTCTGACATTTATTAGTTGGAATTGAGTGTTTATTAAACCGTAAGTAGTGGTTTAAAGTGGATCTATGGTCATAGAGTTCCTCTTGAAGTGTTTAATCATGGCCAAATACAGGGAGTACACGTATAATCCGGACTAACTTTGATCGGTTATGTCGTCTTTGTTTTTTGAGATATTGCAACGCACATATCTACGTTACTGCGCTGCATCTTATCTATCTGCCAAAAAAAAACAGATTGAAAATCAGTCAACATTTAGCCATGGAAGAGGAGAAAAGGCATGCGATGTTCGCTTCCTTCCGTGCCGGGAGGAGTCCAAAGGAGGTGATAGAGTTCTTCAACTACCCCAAGTCGACCGTCTACGACCAGTGGATGGCTTAGAACTCTTTCAAAAAGAATGATGCTCATTGCAAACAGCGTTCTCGGTCCCTTGGGGCCACCAGGACCGACGAGTTTGTCGCCGAGGTGAAGAGGAAGGTCAACGAGGACGGCAACAAGTCCTACACCAAGTTGGCCGCCGAGATGGGCTACTCCAAGCAGACCATCGCCAACACCATCAACAAGGACCTGGGCTACAGTTCGTACAAGAAGAGGCACAGGATGATCTTGACGGAGGGGACCAGGGAGTCCAGGAGACCCAGGCGTGTTTGTTGGAGAACCTCCCCTACCACTGGAGCCCGGACTTGTGGCCCCCAGCTCCCTAACTGCAACCCCCTCGACTGTTTCTTCTGGGGCATGGTCGAGAACAAGACCAACAATCACGCTCACAACACTCTCGACTCCCTCAAGGCCGCCATCGTAGAGGAGCTTGCCAATATGAAGAAGGACTCCTCCCGGCGCGGAAGGAAGCGAACATTGCATGCCTTTTCTCCTCTTCCATGGTTAAATGTAGACTGATTTTCAATCTTTTTTTTTGGCAGATAGATAAGATGCAAGCGCAGTAACATACATATGTGCGTTGCAATATCTCAAAAAACAAAGACGACATAACCGATCAAACTTAGTCCGGATTATACGTGTACTCCCTGTATATTGGTAGACCAAAGGTCATGTCGTTGCTGGTATGTCAATGACTTTCGAAGTTATTTTGTTGCAATCATATAAATGTTTTCTATGCTAATAAAATCGATACTTTTTATTTTTTTGTGTATCATGAAATAATGCAGAATACACATATATTTTAAACTTTATATACTTCGATTGTAAGGCGGACGTGCGAGCCATATTCATATAAATCACTGTGCGTTACTCGAATCTTACAATAAAATTTCCAAGCTCAAAGACATAGAACTATACAGATCAATTAGTTCGTTATATATGTTCTTGTGCCGTCGAGCATAAGATTCTTTTAAACATGTAATAAAATATCATCAAAAGACTTTTTTCTAGCTCTTGTTTATGTACAAGTGAGTGTTGGAATTCATCCTGAATTATCTTTGGTCTTGGCTGTAAAGTTATTGTCATTTATATTTATCATGTTATATTAAAAGCGCTTGTCTATTTTTTTTTAATAGGTCTTTATTTGTAACAGAAGATACAAAGTAAAAAAGGCAGTAGAATTGTGTATAAAAATAATACATAAATAAACATTATAGTTTAAAATTAGACTACTACCAGAAGACCTAGCTACAATAAGGACACAACAAAGCGTTAAAAAAGTTTCACAATCAATATACTAAATTTTGTTGACACGTTACAATACATAATATAAAATAACATTAAAACAAAAAAAAACAATGATTTAAAACTCTCGGTTGTAATAGTAAAAATACTGTTTAACAATTTTCTTTAGATGGCTAAAATATCTGTAGGAGTTCAGCCAACTGAAATTCACCAAGTCGATGGCGTAGTTCCATGAAGACCCGCTTTGCTCGGGAATTTTGAGGTCAAAAATGGTGTATCTCGCCGAAGCCGAGATTAAAATGCCCCTCAGATCTTCTCGAAGTAGAAACTCCCCAGACGTCAACCTAGAACTAATCAGAGCTTTGGCACTTAAGAGCGCAAAGTGAATGGCTTCAAGTTTTCGCGATGTTTTCCTTTCTTTCTTAGAAAACCCATATAGTACTACTGCCTTAAAATCTTTGGAAGACGACATGTTTAAAATCAAAAACTCAGTTAAAATTGAGGCATATGGACAGTCAACAAAAGCATGGATTGTAGTGTTAAATTTTTCCCACAATCTTTACAAGGACCATTAAAAAAAAGAACACCGGTCGAGATTTGGAATTGTGAAGTGAACTTCTTTCCTTCCATCACTCCAAGCAGAGACTCCTTTATTTTTATGACCCAATCCTCAGAGACTTTAAGGTCTTTAATCGTTTTTTGGCAAATCTTACTCACCTCATTATCATACAAAGACAATACATTTACTTTAGCGTGCCAAGGACATGGAGGACGATGATAACCGCACGCTTTCATGAGAGGGTATTTAAATTTCCCGAGGCTAAATGAAGAATAAGATTTCTTCTGGAGGTCGTGGAAAGTAAGAATGCCTCCCATAAGTGCCTCACCTTCCAAGGTTATAGGGTCTTCATTTTTCTTGAAAAAAGCCTTTTTGTCCCTGTTTTGTTCGATAATATCTACCGTTGAACTTGAGTCAAAAGATATAGGGCAGACCCAAATAATTCTTTGAACAGCGGCCCAAGTAGGAGATACAGATGAAAGAAGAGGATTGGAATTGACGGTACCCATCATTAAAAATGTATATACGGAGGAATTTGAGACGACAGATCTCCACTCAAGGTCGGGCCTTGTGGACAAATCAATTAAAACTTTTTATATATCTTAGGAATTACTCTGGATAAAACTACTAAACCACCCCCAAGCTGATTCCTTGGCCGTTTTAATGGTTCTATATACGATTTATGAAAGAGAGTTAAAATCCATTTTTTCTCTTCTTGTATTGCCTTATCAGCTAAAATCGGTAAAAGGGAAGCTTTATATAAAACTAAAGGCACTATAAAATTATTATAAAAATCGATCCGCGTTTGAAGGTTAAAGCTTTTAAAAAGTGAAAGCCTCTTATATACCGCTGATTTTAAGGAAGTCCATTCACTATCCAATTCTCCTTGTCTTCCGTATTCCACTCCAAGAATGCAAACTTTGTCTCCAATCGGACAATTAGCAACTCGTAAATTGTTAATGGGACGCCAAGCTCCCAGAGGTAAAATCGATGTTTTTGAAGAATTAAGTTCAAGTCCTGAACGTTTTTTAAATTTAGTAAAAAAGGCCAGCAAAATTTCTATTCTTTTTATTAATTGACTCTCCGAACGGGCTTCAACAAATAAAGTCACATCATCGGCGTAAAGGTCAATGATATGTTTCTCTTCGTTAAAAAGAACTCCGAACCCATTGTATTTATGTTTTATCTGAGTAGCCAATTCTTCAATGGCCATCACAAACAAAAGAGGAGCGGCGGGGCAGCCTTGACGACAGCTCTTCCCTAGGAATATTGGCTGACTTTGTTTCCCATTAATACAAATCGAAGACGAGCCATTGTACAGTAATGCTCTAATGGGGTTGAAGAAGCGCTTTGGCAAAAATTTATTCACCATTTTTAAGATGTGGGTGTGAGAAACGGAGTCAAATGCCTTACGGAAGTCTACAGCTATTAACGCACCAAATGAGTTCCTAGAATCAATACAATCAATAGCGCAGCTTATATTTCTAGAAATATCGGCCAATTTTCTCTTCTTTAAGAATCCCTTCTGATGCAAACCAATTCTCTTATTTTAAATGGGTTCCATACGAACAGCCACAATACCAGCAAGTATTCGATATGATTAATTAAGAATGGTTATTGGACGCCAGTGGTTAATGTCGGTTCCATTGCCTTTTTTGGGAATTAAAACAATCTTGCCTTTTGTAACCTGTGCTGGCAGACTTCCTTTTTGCTCCATGGATTTTGCTAAACATAATAAGAAAGGAGTCAATTCTTCACACATTAGAGTAAAAAAATTCCCTCCAAAACCATCTGGACCATATGCCTTGTTATTTTTAAACAAATATTTTATATAATAAGCAATTGAATCTGCAGAAAACAATTCCATTGAGGAGTTTTTACTTTTTTAGGAAAGTTAGGTCTCTCTCCTACTACAGTGGCCTGAAAATCACGATGAAAACAGGACAGTATTTCCTCCACTTTAGTAAAAACTTTCCCCTGGGATAAAATTTTAGTCAATTTTGTTTGATTCAATGAGCGAGAAAAATTGAACTTCCTTATCCGAAAATTGGAGTTATTTTCTCTGGCTCTTTTCATTTTATATTCTTCCTCCACGATATCGGATATTCTAAAGGAATTAAGAGAATCCGTTATATAGTTTTTCCAGAAACACGATCCGTTTTTTTAAATATCATTCATTTGTGATTGAAATCGTTTAAAATTTATCCTGTGCCGTTTCAAAAAAACCTTTGTGGAAGAACGCACACAGTATTGAAGGGTAAAATTTGCTTTATGAGCACTAAAGGAGGATTTAAAATGACGATAGAGTTTTGATCTTAATAAGGAAATATACTCGTCTTCCTCAAAAAGCCACTTGGGTATTCGAAATTTATTTTTTGAAGATATAAAAAACTCAAGCTCGATAACTTTGTGGTCTGATGCTGGCTCAGGAAGATATTGTACTCTCTTTACTTTGGAAAACAACGAAGGAGAAACTAGAGCAAGGTCTATACGCGATGAACGACCTCCGCTACTCCAAGAGATACAGTCATCAGGATTTAAAACACCTAATATATCCACCAAATTTAACCTTAATATTAGATCTCTAACTATTGGACTATTGACATAATTACGTGGGGCATCAAGATCGACATTTAGATCGCCTATTATAATTAGAGGGGCAGAGTAATTCTTATGTCGATTAATAATTGCTTGAAAGAATGGAAAACACTTAACATTTGGGCCATAGGCATTGATCACACAGAGCTTAAAATCATTCTCAGTGATCAATAAACTGTGCCAATCACTGGAAGTCGAATATTTTTTATACACAGAGGAGCGTTTAAGTTTCTAGAAATAAACGTAAGCACTCCTCTAGTATGTCCAGTTCCTGTGAAGAAATAGTAGAATGACGATGGAAGGCAGAAAGAACATGAGCCATTACAGTCCGAAGAAACTCGAGACTTAACATCTTGTAGGCATATAATATAAGGATTAAGAGCCAAAAGATGTTTCATCAATGCATGCCTCGGCCTCTTTGCCTTACCACCTCTAATGTTAAGAGAAATTATTTTACTAATTTCCCAGCCACCACACAAAGTACGATTGGTAACTGAAATATTGGAAAAACAATCAGTTATCCTCAACTGATTAGTAGAGTTTGGGTGCTTAAGGGACATAGTCCGATTATCAAGAAAAATAACCTACCCTAACGCTAACGGAGAGTGACTTTAATTAGGGCGCTTTAGAGGGGTCTTTCCTCTATCCGGCGATGTAAAAGACGCCGTCCGACTTCTTTTACTAGCAGATTGCGAACGTGTTCTTGCTGATAAAATTTGTTTAATTTCATTCATTTGTTTTAGAGGTTTTTTGGATGGAAGAGGGGATCGATTTTTTGAAGCAGATGGGTCAATAACCTCAGAAACTTCGTCAGTTAGACAATCTGAATTTTCTTTTCTTAGGGAAACAGGTATATGTTCGACAGCAGGTGACTCTCTCTGAGAGCGAGGACTTGATATCAACACTTTTTCGACATCAACCTCTGACTCTGTCACCTCAATGGAAACGGGTTCATCCGTTGTAGGCTCTGTTATTAAATCTTCCTCACAGACATCAGGAGGGAGGGCAACATTTCCACTCTTTTTTATATTTTTATCAGCGATTTCTTCAACTAGAGGAGTAGTCACATTGGAGACATCGTTTGAAGTATTAATTAATAGGCCATTTCCATTTTTTTCAACCTCTACCTCGCCGCTTCCTTCAGCATGAGGTGCAACCCCTCTTTGAGTACTAGGGGGTGGATTTTCATTTAGGGAGCTTTTTTGAGTTTCAGGGCGCTCTTCTAAAGTCTTCGACAAAGTTTTCTCATAGTCCCTTGTTTTCACCCTTTCTCGATCACAATAATATTTCAGATGACCAAAGCCGAAGCAGCGCTGGCACTGAATTTTAGAGCCCGAGAATTTTAATCTTACAAGATTACCTTTATAGGCTATTATTTGTGGCAAGGTAGCAGGGTTTGCCATTATCTCCACAATATAATCGCTATCTCTCCAAATGTCACGATACCGATCATATTTTTCCTCTGCCTTCTTGTTCACAGGATTTTCTTAGGATAATGCTTCACAATCTCTCCCCATTTCCCCATCCATTGAACGAGACCTGTTCATCCACCCTCTTAAAAGTGTTAACCATCGTTACAACCAGTTTCTTCCTTTTATCGACAGAAACATTCTCTATTCCCTTCAGCTTGAATAAAGCCTTTTCCAAGATTCCATCCTGATTTAAAACTTCCAATGAAATTACTCTCTGGAGGTCTGCTAGTCTTGCTCTGACATCCACCGAATGTCTTGTATAAAAACAAGATTGCCCTGGACCAAATTTGGGATTTGCTCCCGCAACTTCATGTTGTTTGAAACCAAACAACATTGCCAAGTCATACACATCTATGTGTTTTAAATTGTCCGTTTTGAACAATTTCCATCAGTATTTTCGCACGTTAGCACAAAAGTCTCCCAACGATAAACGCAATTTAAACTAGAGGCATGTATACACTCAGAGAGTGTATACCTCCGCCGAAGAGGAAGAGGAAGAAGTTTAAGCTACGTCACTGGGTTAACATAGTCCTGAGCTGATAAATGAACAATAATACGTCAATGAATATTTTTTTGCGTTTCTTCTTTCCTACTCCCTGAATAGAGACCCCATTTCATTATTATTAGTAGTAGTATTTTGCTCATTTGCATCTTAATTCTGCACTCAGAGATGCCAAAAATTAATCACTTGTTTCTTTTGGCATTTCCAACAACTCCACAAAGTTTCATTCGAATCCGTTCAGTACTTTTTGAGTTATCCTGCTGACAAACAAACCAACAAACAAAAACAAAACCTCCAGCCAGAAAACAATACCTCCTTCGGCGGAGGTAATTAATGCGAATGTCATCATCTTTGAAGATGTTTTTCTTCAAAATATTTGAATATTCCTTCCCTTTTTGAATAACATTTCCTAAGCTCCCAACGGAGGGCTCGCTTTTTATTATTTAAATCCCCATCATCTGGGGGCTTGTCTGGAGAAATGTTATTGATCTCCATGTCTTTTCAAGTTTTTAACTTGCACAGACAGTAGAAGCAAAGGTCTTTAAAGAAGAGAAGAAGAAAAAAAAAAACCCCACGAAGCGAAAGTAACAAGAAGAAGAAAAAAAGAAGAAAAAAAGGAAGAAAAAGAAGAAAAATATCTTCTTTAAAGCCCCAAGAAACGATGAAAAACTCAATATTTCACGCCAAAAAAGGAGTTTATGATTATTCTGCAGATCTCACCGATTGCCACGACTCCAAGGATCCCGCAGATATACAAAATTATCCTCAAAACGGAGTAATTCCAGAGAAAATTCAATATTCTCGGAGGAGCCACAGAGCACGTGTGCACACAACACAATACATAAAACCTTGTCTATTTTGTTTTAAGTTATGATTCATATTATTCAAGGTGTATTTTGCCTTTTAACTTTTGTTTAGAGATCTAATTTTAAACTAAATTTATACATTCATTTACATGTAGTTTCTCTAAATCAATAAAGTTTCATTTAAATATTATTTGTCCTTTGTCATAAAATAACTTAAAAGCAAAAATGCAGTATAATAATAAAAACTTTATCACAATTAATATGTTTTACTATTTCTAAATTAAGTTTAATATCAAATTTCCTTTATTTTGAAGCAATCAGCCAAAAAACGAGGATTCAAGCTGAGCTTTATTCCTCGTTCGTTAATGCCCTTCGTGCTTGGAGAAGATCTATCTAAATTTTTCAAGTAAAATTCATCAATTTATTCCAAATTATTATATTTAGTTTGGTAATTAGTTGATTAATGATATTCTTAGTTGGAATATTGGTTCTTCATTTATAGAATTATTCTATTATTCAGAATCGGGGGTTTTAGTATATAAAACGTAAATAATAATGTTTCTTCATATAAAGTGATTTATTAGTATTTTTTATTTCAAAGTGTTTTAAAATATAATTTTAATTTTTCATACAATTGCTTTTGTGAAATGTCTTTAAAAAATATAATTATTTGAAATTAAAAAACTCATTAAAATTCAACGATTTTCAACATAGTTAATTAACATTTGCCCATAAAGACAATGAATTTGTATTTGTAATTATCTTATCCATATCAGTAAACATTAACTCATTTCTTAACACTTTGAAAACGATTACATCAATTGTGACCCATAAATATTTTCAGATGTATTGTCGTTATCGTCGTATTTTTACACATAAAATCCTTCCTTGTTAAAAATGAATACATTTTGAAAAATTTTGACATATATTTATATTTTTGCAATTTAATTGGAATAAAAATGAAATCAAATACTTAGATTGTCAGAACTTTAAAATTGAATTGAAATGAACTTTGTAAATGGTTACCGTTCCCAATTTGTTAAGCCTTACAGAAACTTTGAAGTCGATATTTTTATATATTAATACCTAGGACTATGATAAAATACACATAATTAAAACCCAATTACCCAATAATAAGGAATAAAGCAACCTATTATTTTAAACATATTTATGACGAAAAAATTGATAATCTTTGATTATCTTTACACGTCAGTATCTTCTTTTTGAATCTTTGGTACAATTTATTTGTTTGGATTTTCCAAAAATGTAAGGCTATTTTATTTGCATTTATAGTTTGTATAAAAATATAAATGTTTTTTAATCATGTGTCATATTACACTTTGCATTTTTGATTTGACAAGGGAAAATAATAAAACATCCTAGCAGGAATATATTTTAAAGTTTATTTATGCTTCTAAAAACTTAAACAAAGATCTTGCTCATAGATAGGTTCAATACGACTGGTACCGTATTCATTTTGGTAAGGTGGTTTCCATTTGGGAGCTAAGCAAAAAAACAAGACATTGGAGTATTATTATCCACTCTGATAAGACATAAACATGATAACTATATGGAAGAAGTGAAAGTAGGATTTACTTGATTTATTCATATAATTTTTCCCGAAAAAAATGTAAACTTTGACTTCTTCAGCCTTGATGAACTAAAAGATAATGTTTTGAATGTTTTCTTAGCAAAGAATACAAGTGTAACAGAGGTCTATTCACTGGGTATTAGTTTGAAACTCCTAAAATACACTAATTTAGCCTTACAACAAATACACATGTAGCAGTAAGATCACAAGAGATTTTGCTTGATAAAACAGACTCGTATTTAGTTTGAAGCAAAAATATATCATAGTTTTTTACATGTGGAGCTCCAAAATTAAATGTAGCACTTTAGTAAACCACAATATGACGTAGTTATAAACACCGGAATCCGATGTAATGTTAGAAATAATTGGTAATCCCCCAATTATCGTTTTTTTTCTTCCTTAGCCAATTGTTTTTTTTCTTTATTTAAATCCAGGAGTGAAATTGTCAAGTTTCCTGCGAGTTGACCATAATGCACTATTTCCCCAGCTAATCATTTTTATATATTGTAAAATATAGGCATGAGTAGAAGTAATTCAATGTGTGCATGTAACCACTCAGAATCAAGAAAATAGATAAACACAATAGATAAATGCAAGTAAGAATAATGCTCTATTAGATATATAATATGCATATAATAGATATACAAGTTTTTTTTATTCTCCTAATCTTGTTATCAAGAAGCTAAGGGGCTTTGTCTGACAATTAGTTGGTGTGTGCATGACAAAAAAAAGAAGAAAGATCCTTTTATATGTGTCTTAAAAATATCATTATCATAACTACCACACACAAGAAAAAAAAAAGAAAACTCTTATCAAACATTATTCCTTAAGTACTTTGATATGTATAAATATAATAATCCCCAAACTATAATTGTTCCATTTATCAATATGCTTGAACAACCGATTATACCAATCTCTCTCCTTTGTTCCTCCTCTTGAAAAGAAGAGGAGGGGAAAGAATCAAAATCACTCAGATATTATTAGTATATACTTATTATTAGATACAACTGCTGTTCTTGGCGGCTAAGAAGATTTCCCACACAATTATGGTTGTGAATATGCAAAAAAAAGAAACTATAGATGAGCTATCTACTATGAGCATATGTGCCGCAATATATATACACACACAAAACACACCCTAGATAATGCTAATGCCCATTAACTAAGTAAAAGAAACTATAGAGAAAAAGAAGAGTAATTAAGGAATATTTGTTTAAGAGAGTTTTCTTTCATTCTTTAATATGATTCGTAACTAATGCAGAAAGATCCCTTTCGCTCTATCGCCTTGGTTTCATAAAATGCATGTTTGTTCATGTATATTGAAGTATATATATATATTATATATATATACTATATATATATATATAAACATATGAGCAATTTTCACCTTCATCATTAAAAGCTCATCAATAAACTCTCAGACAAATATTTGCTATAAATAGTATTTATTCGAAAAAAGAAATACTATTATAATTACATGTTTGATTCTATAAAATATTTTGAATTTCTTTAAATAATGCCTTCATCTTCAATTCGTCATGTTTTGTTTTTTTTTAGTAGGAAAGGAATTGTTCTTTGGTGATCATTTGCCCATTTTGGACTTGAATTGACTCTCCTTATCTCTTAACACATAGAACTCCAAAAAAATGTATATTGTTTCGTTCGCTTCCGCGCACATATAAAATAGATCTTTCTGACTTAACCTTTTAAAATACTCAATAATGTCTGACATATAATATATATATAACTTTTTTGTCAAGTGTCTACTTATATTTCTTATTCTACCTTCGGCCTTTTCTTTGAAAATGCGCAATGAAAAGTTCTTTACAGCGTCCTCACTATTTCTTTTGTCGCTGCTCATTTATACATTTACTTTAAAAAGGGAATATTTTAGTCTTTTGATTGGCTTAGCTTGACTTAATATTTTTAAGTCTAGTCTAAACATTCTAAGCACTAGTGGGTTTGGAAGTAGAAGGTCAACAGTAATATCTACTGGTAGAGAATGCATCTCCAGGAAACAAGAACGATACATGACTTAAATAACCTTAACGACGTCTTTGCATGCTTCAAAAATCATTTTTTTATCGTAAAAATTAGTTTCTAAGCTCACAACTCTTTGAAGAAAAGCTTGAAAAAAGTTTGTGGTTCTGAATGTGAAAGGCCTGGATAAAAGTGGAGACAATTATGTGAGAGGAATTGTCTTATTTGGATTGGCGAAGAAAACTGGGCCCAAGTCACCCAAGGCAAGTCGATTGGATTCGCCATTCTCAACTCGAAGGCGTGGATTGCCAACTGCATCACAAACAACCGAGTTGTGAAGAACGAGGATTGAGGAAAATTATAATATTAGCTGTAGCACGTTATTCTTCCCTGCACTCAGAATACCTTCCTTTTAGATGACTCCTGAACCAGCGCCGCCAGCAATGTAAAGTTTTACCATCAGTATCAAGTCACTATTTAAGTTATTAAAAAAATTATGAAATTTTATAAATAATCATTCATATGTAATTTTTTATCTGTTTTTACTAATTGGTTCATAGTCGATAATGTCTTTGTTCAGAGTTTTATCATAAATATGATGTTTAATTTATATTTATTCATTTATATATGTCCATTATATATATATATCTTCTCTGAACAATAAAGGAAGAAACAAAACTTGAAGGGATGTCAAAAATACCCTGATTTTAGCCTTAATGACTTTTCAAATTCGTGAGACCATGGTTAATTTATATTGCAATGTTCTTCACCTCGTAGAGATTCATCCAAATTGATGTACGACTAGGTCCCCTGTTTCATAAGCCC